>CM024672.1:27164702-27764702 GCA_014182725.1 Eucalyptus brandiana
TTGGTCTTTTGGCTGTGATCCACAATTATCACTTGTTCTTCTTGCTTGCTTTTGTAAACGGACTTTTTTCATGGCAAGTGAGATTATGAATACATTATACAATCTTATGAAGAGAACTCAAAACTCGATTTTTTTATATCAATTATATTATTTTCGACATGAAATACTTGCAATCCCTTGATTTCCAATCCTACCATAATAATTTATTTATCTTTTTGGGTTTAAGACACTGTGCTTTTACTTTATGAATTTCGTCACTAATCTAAATTAACTTGAGATAAGAATTTTGGATACTTTAAATAGAAACTCATTTAATGCTAATGCAACCTACATGTCTGATGATTGTTCCTCCAATAAGAACACATATCTTTTGCAAGTGAAATGGTCTCATGTTCAATTCGTAATTGGTGTAATCTCTTTCCTATGTTTTTGTTTTTTGGTCGAAAAGACTATTTCATTCACTACTGCAAAACGTCATAACATTGAAATGAGTCTTGGAACACAACATATTCGAAGAGGTAAGGAGGATGACACAATCGATTAGAGAAAGGGAGGTTTTTGCAATTTGCTTTGGCAACCCAATTAGCTAGCTCGTTGGCCTCGTGGGCAATAATTCACTCCTTCTTTCTTGTGTGCCATGTACATCCGGCAATCTTCAATCACATTTTGTAGGGCCCATGGCCTCTGGCTTTCTTTTGAAATGAATTTCATAATTGATAAGCTATCACGTTCCATCTCTACGCTCTTATCTTAAAGACTCTACAGATCAGTTCCGCCCTTTTAAGTACAAGAGTCCTCCTTCAACTGCTAAGGCTTCGGTTTGGCTCGCAAAGGACGCACGCACTGTTTTTGCAAAACCAGCAATCAACAACTCATTCCGAGTCTTTACAAACTCTACCTACCTATCCTTCAACACTTCCTTTTACCCAAGAGCTGTCCATGTTGAGCTTGACTCGCCAGCGGAACTGACCTATGCAGGAGTTGAGAAAAAAAGAAAAAAAGAAAGAGGTGGTGATGGCGTTCTTAAGTGAGAAAATACCATGTTTTGTATTCAAAACATTGCTATACCAATTGACTAATGAATAATTTGTTGAAAATTTCTTTTTGGATGTATAATTTCCAGATTCTTTCTACAGCTCGGATGCAAAGTGTTAGAGGTCCAATCATCTTGCTAGGCAAGGCCGGTCACTCTGAAGGGCCAATTATTAGTTTTTTTTTTTTTTTCCAATTTATAAATTAAAATTCCAAGACTCTGAAATTTCCAAGAAAAAGTAAGAAATTCCACAAAATCCAAATAAAAAATGAATTTAGAAATACTGATGTTTATTATCAGAAAAATTTATATAATCAAAATAGGGTAATCTTTGCGCATATCAAAGACACCATTAGCAATACATCAAACACTAACGTCTGCTAGTAATAACTGAAATTTTATTCCAATACTACACTATTGACAAAAACTTCGACTATAATGCACAATATATCTTAAATAAACCTTGTGATATAATGTGCGGGATCCATTATCTCTCGAAGTTGATTGATTTAGTGCACTATAGTCAAACTAGAGATGAATGCTCTGGAAAGGAATTGCTCGGCAAACACAAGTTGAAAAAGTGTTCAGATGGCACCACTCCTCATCTTATTGTACATGTGGTTTTCAATGTCTTTTGCATTGATCAATTTGCATTAAAAGTTGAACACTTTCCACGTCTCCTGATGGTTTGGTAATGTTTTTTAGAAATTTCGTTAATAAGTATTTTCGGCTCTTAATCATACTCAATATAGAAACATTTTTCATCTCAAATGCATCAATCGCATATAAAACATAAGAAAACGGCCCATATAAATTAAGATCGCCAGCCCTTCTAAATCCAACTCGTGAAATCTCCTTGGGTTCTAAGTCAAAACTCGGTAACCTTTTCACCTCGTTCGGACTCGTAGTATGACCAAGTTCGAGGTGGGATCACAAGCGACTAGCTGAAAAAACAAGCCGCTCACCCTGTCTTGGGCCTCGTTTTTGTGCATCTGAGAGTGCTTTCGAAAGTCCCAGGCTTCAAATTGATTAAAGTGGACTCAAGCCCACTTTGCCCTCTGACGGGCTATTGAATTTGCATTAGTTTGGACTTGAAATTTTTTTTCGGTCAAATATATTCTACTTATTATAATTCGGCACTCGACTTTTATCATATCTTCTTGTAGGACGTGAGAGTCAAACCCACACTAAAAAAATTAATTCATCCCCAAAGGTGGGGATTTAAACTTCCACTTCTCTTTTTCATGTTAGAAATGTGGCCCATGGGCAAACCACGGTTTGGACTTGAAGTTTGGTGCATTGCTTTTTATAGGACCCAACATAATCAAATCATACTCAACATAGCCCGGATGCTGGACAAGTACAACTTGCTCAGCATTCCTTCATTTTATTAAAACAATCGAATTTTTTTAACCATTCAACTCTTTCCTTTATCTTTTCCTCTGGAAAGAGGAAACGTCACATGTCAGCCCAAAAAAAAAAAGGCATACAAATAAAGTGAAAAATAAGCGCTGACTTGGGAGAGCAGGCTGATAGTTCACATCACTTTTTGGCCCAATAAATGCTAATCTGACAATCTATGTTAGAAATATGTGCGTGGTGACTGGTGATACACTGAACAAAAGGAATGTAATGACCAAACTTTTAAAAGTAAAGGATTTGATAGGACAGACAAAAAAAAGTTCAAAAATCACCCATATCATTTCCTTTATTTTTTATTAGTTATTAGGAGGGGTAGATAAAAGAGGGCAAGGTCGTTAGTAGTCTTTTTTAGAAGAACTACATTAGATATGTTCTTGGAAGTTGATTAGTTTTAGAGTAATGTCTTTAGGATAATTGTAAATATATAGATAGAATTAACTTAGTATGTTGAATATATAATTGGGAGTTGAAATGTTTTAGATTACATGTGTCTAGTGTAAAAATACAAATTTTAAAAGTTTAGAAACATAATGGTTCTTTGAAATTTATGGACGGTATAATATATAGCAATTGAATTGATTAGTTCCTCTAAACTTCCCACTCACATAAAATTTGTATAACCTGTAAATAAATCTAAGTAGCCCTCCAAGAAAGTTCCATTAATTTGTTTTCCTTATGGTTGAGAATGGAAAAATGCATTAGTTTCATATGTACTTATTTATTGATATGTATTTTCGAAGAAGATGACAATTTCGTAAACTTTCACATCAACTAATAGATGATGTAATTTAAAATCTAATTATAAGTCTCATGATAGTGTCAATTTTTAAAGTAGAGGATGCAGAGTGGTGTTGTGACACAAGTTAGTGACAATTTTTTTTTTGTTTTGAAATTTCAACAAATTATTTTCAGAACTACGTCGATAATTTTTCTCAATTTTTCATGACTATGCTTTAAATAGTATGGCATATTATGTGGGTTAAGCATGCTGTTGATGCTTTAACAATTGTTATCGAATGAGAAATTGGAACTTGAAACGTCTTGTTAATCAACCAAATCCTTGGTGTTGTTTAATTTTTCCTTCACACAATCACAGAAAATATTGAGAAAGGGCATTGGCCTTGAGTGCAAGAATTTCTTACCACACGTAAAGGAACTCTTTTGCATACTTTTAGAATAGCAACCTAAAATGCGTTGCTTTGTATACAAAGTAGTGGTCATTATTCCAAAGGGACAATGATCACCACACTAAGTAGACGCAAAAATGAAGTGGAATATCATCTTAGTAGTAAAACATGAACCTGAGAAAACAAGATAAAGTGACCTAATCTTCATCCAAGCGCGCAACCAAGTAGTAATCTATTGGAATGATCATTAGATTGGCTTCAATGAATTGGCAATGTCGATGACAAATCGATACTTAACATCTGCTTTTAACAAGCGCTCCATGGCAATATTCACATAATCCATAGGAATAACCTCAATATTCGCGACTATGTTGTGCTTTCTTTGCGAAATCCATCATCTCTTGTGTTTCTTTAATTCCTCCAATGGCACTTCCTCCCATGATGTTTCTTCCCTATCATTGTAAGTCTTACTTGTTACTTTTCCCATCCGTAAAAATTTAGAGGTTACCTTTTACTAAATCTTAAAGTGTCATTATCTGCAATCTTGAACACCAAAATGAAGGTAGTCTTTTCTTCAATGAACAATAAAATTTAAAAGACTTTCTTAAGGCTTACCCATGAAAAGTGGCATAGCAAGTAGCTCAAGGTGACTTCTCCGGTGCACCAACCATGACAAGCTTGCCATTAGCTTTCAAGAGACCGATCAAAAGCAAAAAGAGCATGCCTTTGTAGAGACAATGTCGATGATGCCATCCATTGTATCCATTTTAGATTGCAATTTTATAAAAGATGTTAGCATTAATCTATATTCATTTATCCTTACCCCTATGCATGATAAAAGAAAATAATTTGTTGTGATCCTAACATACTTGCATCTCTTTTGTATTATGGCTGACCAAGAATCCATCGAGTCTTAAATGCTCCATGGCTTCCTTCTTCTTATTAGGTGAGGTACTGATGATAGTCACTTTGAGGCCCGTGGCCTTAGCAATCTTTACAATCATGTGCCCAAGCCACCAAGCCCAACAATCCCTAAGTACATTCCGGCCTTATTAAGCCCATGGTACTTCAATGGACTATAAACAATAATCCCAGCACAAAGGAGTGGAGCATCAACATCAAGAGGCAAGTTGTAAGGGATTTTAATTACAATATGCTCGTCTAAGTAACCACCATAAGTGTTGGTTCCATCGTAGTACTTTGCAACATAATACAGGATCATCTTGGGGCAATAATTTCAAGATTGTCTTTGCAATTTGCACAAGAGCAACATGATCTGACCATACACCTATTGACACATATTTTTAGCAAATCTAGGAAAATAAGGAAAATAAAAATTGCATTGGAACAAATAAAAGGAAAAAATAAAAAAAAATTGGGGAAATTTATTTGATTGATTATGCATGGAAATTTGAAATTCTCATGAGCATTCGGATTTCGTTAAATGTAGAAACAACTTAAAAATCAAGTGAATAAGCGGCAGAATTTTGCAAAATGGAAGAAATCTAAGCGGGATCGAGCTGATTGCGAAATCATGCTCTGATTTGCAGCTTTAATTTAATGCGACAGAAGATGGAAACTCGAAAGTTGCCATGGAGACTGGCCGTCTAGAAATTACTATAAAATAAGTCGATCCGTACGGATGCGAGGGGGGCGAATTCAGAAAAAAAAATTGAGAGCAAAAAAAGTGAGAGTGTTTCTTTCGTTTAGCTAGAATTCGAAATTCAAAGAAGAAAAAAACAAAAGAGTTCTTTTTCTTTGTTTTCGAAAAAAGAAAAATGGTCAAGAAAAGAAAAGAGGGAAAGAGAGAAGGGACGTGAGGGTAGAGTGCAGTGACGAGAGAAAAGAAGTGACGTGAGAGAGAGAGAGAGAGAGAGAGAGAGAGGGAATAAAAAAGAAAAGAAAAAGAATCTGTTCTTCTTCTCCGGCGATCGTGCCTTCCGCTGCTCTCGTTCAGCCCTTGCCCGCCGGAGGCCGCGTCACATGCCACACCAACGCCAGCCGCCGAGACTCCGCCATCCGACATCAAGCTACCCTCCGCCCGAGCGTCCCCTGCCCGTCGCCGCTCGTCACCCCGACGATCGCGCCGGTAGCCCGCCATTGCCCGGTCGCGACTCAAAGACCACCAAAGCCCAACCTGCGATTCTTGCTTCCCTCAACGCCGCTGCCGCGTGCCTCGACGCCCATCGCCGCGCCTGCGCACCGCGACCAGTGCTTTGCCACCCGACGCCGGAGCTCCGACGAAGCCCGCCGTTCTTGACCTTCACAGCGCCACCTGCCTACACCGGCAGCCCGTGCGATCTCCACCGCACCTCACCCGTCCTCCGCTTGGTGGGTGATCCCCGCGCCGGCCCGCGACTCGCCCTCCGCTTGAGATCTCGCCGCCGGAGCCCGACGCCACCGCGCTCCCGCCGCCCTCCGCCGTGCTCCTCCCCTCACCGATCGGCGCCGTTGCTCCCTCTTTCCAAGTCCTCCTTTAGGTGGCTTTTTGTTATTTGTTTTTTTAATCTATTTTATGCTATTTTTAGTTTTTTTTTTTTAATTTCAATACTATTGTACAGGATGTGATTTTCATTTTATGCATATTGTAGGCATTATCCACGGGGATTTTGCCGGAATTATTGTAATTACGAATTTGATCCGAGAGACATCGAATCATTTTTTTTAATTATTTTAATTTTTGGTTTTTTATAGAATTTTAATTGTAAATCATTATAATTATTAATTTGATCTCGTAAGACTTTTGATTAGATTTTTAATTATTTTGACCTCTTTGTCGTGATAATTAGGATTTGAATAATTGTGAGACAACATGTTATTTTTTTCGATTATTTTAATTCTTTATTTTTGTTGATAGTTTAGATTTAATATTTATTTAATAATTGAAATATAAAAAAAATCAAAAAATCAAAAAATCAAAAAAAATCAAAATTCTGCATAAGCATATAAGTTTAGTGAATCGAGACATGTAGGTTTAGTAAATTAGAATTTTTAGGATTACATTTTAGGGTCGCACTTTTTAGAAATAAGTTAGGGTTCGACCTAAATTATTATTTTTTTTTTTTTTTAGATAGTGTTCGCACATTTTAATTATCTCATTTTTCAAGAAATAGTTTTCTAAGATAAGATAGGGTTTAAGTTAAATTAATCCCTAGAATAAATTAGAAAATTATCCATTTTTAGATAGATTAATTAGGGTTTTCATAAATTCTGAATTTCAATAAAAAAATGCAAAAAATACTAGATGCATGTTAACTAGTTTGCATAATAGAATCATTTAATCGAATTTGTTCATTAGTGAAATTAGGTCATGAGGTGCATGTTAATTAGTTTGCATAATAGGCCCATTTAATTAGACTTTGCATATTAATAAGATTAAGTCATTTAGTTTTACAATGCATTTTTATAAATGAATTCTAATTTTTAAGAAAACCTAAAAATGATTGCTTGCTTTGTGTGATGCAATTTATTTATTTGAATGTTTTAATAATGGATGAGCACCCGTGTGGTCACCACATTTGCATGATAGTGATTTAACTTTAAAATAAATCCAAATTTGTCTCAAAAAAACATTTTGAAAATTAAAAGAAATGGTACAGAAATGGCATTAGAAAATTCTAGTGTAACCAAGTCCCCGTACCTAATCTTTGGTTCGTCCCCGCACCCTTAATCTTTGGTTCGTAGGAGTAAAATAAATCTTCCTTTATTTTACTTAGGTGTCTAATCGACCTACCATAAACCGATTAGTGGCGACTCCTAGTTAATAACCTCTTGCATGTTAAGTAATTGAACCTTAAGTCGCGAATTGGTATGGGCTTGGGAGAGCCCGAGCTAAGTTTAAAAGCTTAGTACCCATTAACCTAGTTTTAGGTGGTGCACCCGAAAAATAGGTCACGACAACACCCAACACCCACTTTGTCTCCAACCGTGAATTTTGTCACTTTGGTGCCTACTCCAATGATCACACCAACAATCTCATGCCTGCATATAATGGCTAATTGGTAAAATTACTCCTTCGACAATATTCGTTTATTTATTTAAAGTAAAACAAAAAGGATGACATTAGTTAGAACTCATACCCAAGTACAACAGGATAAGAAGTTATTCCCCATTCGTTTTTGACATTGTGGAAATCGGAATGGCATATTGTTGCGACTTAACTTCAGGTGCACCATTTAGGGTTTGGCTTATGGACTACTAAGTTTAAACTTAGCTTGGGCTCTCCCAAGCCCCAGTTGTCGCTATCATGCCCCGATCCTCGAGTGCACGCCCATCTCTCAATGGTCGATACTAAAATGCGACTTCCCAAGACGAGTCGTTGCCCAACTTGGTCTTAGTATATCCGATACATGCAAGGGAAATGTCATTAGTACGTCGGGCTTGTAACCTCAACACCTTGATTTGGAGACCGTAGGTTAGCCTTGTGACTCTGATGCCTGGTCTAGGACTAATCGATCAATCAAAGATTCTATTTCATTATGATTGGATTCTTTTACCATTGTGGATGGCATTGTCGTACTTCATTCCTCTATCTATATTACTTTATAATAACGGTAATATAGTTTATTTTCCTCGATGGTAGCCATTTGGATTACTAAAAGTTAATGAAAGAGCTTCTATCTTGTGAAGAGTGGCTTTCTATTGTTTGATAGCTCGGAACATACCGCCTACTAGTTTGTTCATTTTACTAACTCTTTTAGAAATTACCAAGAGTCTATTTTATTACCAATGTTTATCAAATGTGTTTAGAAATTAATAACCGTTTGGTATTTTTTAACCATTTTTAAAGTTAACAACGTGTTAAAGTTACTTATTCTGGTGAAAATTACTAATTGCTCCAATAATTTATCAATATTTATTTGCGGAGCTATTTAACCAATGCCTATTTGATTTTTAATAATTTACTGATATTGATTAACTAATCTTTATGGCAATTACCTTACAGAAAGGTTAATAAATCCAACCTAAAATTGTCGACTTTTACTTGAATTAGTCACTAATGTATACTTGATTGATTTGGAAATATCAACTATTTTGATAATTTACTAGCGCTAATGGGAAGAGCTTACCAACATGTTAAAATCTTTTACAAAATTAGGTTCTCTTTTGAAAATTATCAACAAAGTTTCTATTTTTATCAATATTTATTTGTGGAGCTTAAATTACCTAACTCTTGTTTAGATTACTTACAAAATTTTATTTGAATATTAAAAACGTTGGGAAGACATCCTTATGGTGTTTTGATGCTTCCAAAACTATATTTGATAATAGTATCTATTATGATAAGTACAGATGTTGAGATCAAGTTTAATTGTGTTGATATCGATGAAAAATGAGATTAGTGAAGACTAAGACAAAGATCGTGACAAGAGGAGAGCAAGTGTCCAATGACAAGTGGCTCATGGTGACTTGCAGATACCAATGTCAATCTTGTGTCCATGAGAAGTCTTTGTATGCTGATATACTCAAAAGGGTTATTGGATATGCAATCGCAAGTTACTCCATTCAAGCGATTACTAGAAAGCATCTGTAGACTGGTCATACTGAGCACATGTTGATAATGAGTATCGGGACATGTCGATATCAAGTCTCAAGTGATGCTGGTGTGGTATTCCTTTAAAGATGACTATTGACTGTATAAGAAATAGCCCTTACGGGCTAAGAATACATGGCGGAAAAACAAGAAAATACTTACAAAAAGTAATGATAGCTTTTTGGGGCAACAAATCGAGAATTAGCGAAGTGACAATTATTACAATATACTCCATTTTGAGATATCCATCGATATCGGAAGAAATGATTGTATGGCAATACTGATTTTTTCAAAAGCATCCAATAATTCTAAACTACTCTTTCCTTCTTATTAGAATCTCCAAAGTTGCAATTGATGATGTCTATATAAAGGATCAAGGAAGTCACAAAAAGGGTTGAACCAAGAAATTGAAAATGCCATCACTGTGCTTCATCTCTCTCATATGTAATTATGAAGTGTCTTTGTTCTCCATCTCTCTTATGTAATTATGAAGTGTCTTTGTTCTCCATTTGGTATTCCTCATCTAAGGTTAAGCTTCTTTTGTAATCTAGACGAAGTGTACAAATGTGAATATAGTCATTATATTTTGATAACGTGATCTATCGGTTGATAGACACTTGTTGATTGTAACTTGCTCTGAATATTAATGAAATTCAACCTGTGTTATGATTGTTATATGGACAGTAAATATAGGTTTGGAAATAAAGCCGGACTATTATAAATTGTTATGTGTTTTACTTCTTCAGTTCATTATTGTCAACTACTGATTACTAGCACCACTATTACATAATATATCTTATCAATATCTTATGCATACAACTATCATAATTTGCCTCTATTATTGTTGGCTTATATTGGAGGAATATTTTTCATAATTCACGTACTACTTATTCTACCCTCTTCTAGGTTGTATTGTTAGCTCAACAAAAATATAGCATATGTGTCATTCATTCAACCACATCAGTTGGGAGCTTTTCAGCATATAATAAGAATTACAAGTAAATATTGATAAGTGGACTCCCATAAGAGCAGTTACTTTTTCAAAAAGCTAGTAACTTTTAACGTGCCCATAACATTCGGAACTAAACGTTGTTAAAACTGCTATAAAACACGTGGTATTTCCATGGAAACGTTGGGACACGTGTGAAGTCCCTCTGCAATGCATTGTTCCGCCGGCATGTCTGCTATTCGGTCGGCGACAGCAGCACACACAGAGACGTGGCAGGCTTCCGTACTGAAACGTGGGTTATCCACAAAGCGAACGCGTCCGCGGTCCTCTCTCTGGCTTGCCCTCAACTTCTCCTCCATTTGCATCTGCTGCATGTCTGTGTTGCGGCAGTGGCGCTGGAAATGGGTCAAGGCCAGGAGGTGAAGACCAGAAATGATCCCCAAGTCGAAATTCAGGTTCGAAACCTGCTTTGTCTCCTTTTTTACTGTTAATCAAATGGGGTTTGCTAGTTGGTGACGGAGTGGAGTGAGCGAGGGGGCTTGTTGTGGAGTTTTAATTGCAGGAAAGAGGGAGATATTCTTCTTCTATAGGCCCAAGGTGGAGAGAGAAGCAGCTCATGGCACCGACGACGTGCAGCGCCTTTACATAGTCCTCTGCCCCGAGTCTGGCGAGAGGCCTGTCGAAGAGAAGCAAGATCCTCACTCTGGCAAGGAAGGCTCCGACCCCAATTCCAGCGACAAGGCCACCGTGGAAGGTGGCCACGGTAGCCAGGTAATGATGATCACGAGAACCACACGACCTGACAACTTGTCTATGATCATGTCGTATCACAGGCTCTTTGTAAATGCTGAACGCAGGAGGTGAACATTGAGAAGCAGGCGCTGTTGAGGTTGATAGTGATGGGGAAGAAGAGTCTTCCGGACCCGAGCAACGGAGCCGACCCCAATGGGGATTTGTGGAGATGGTCACCACCAAGATCGATGATGTCAAGTCAGCTCTTAAAGCAGGTGCGCTGCTTCTTCTCTCTCTCTCTCTCTCTCTCTCTCTCTGATTGAAGTAGGACTTGTTGCTTCTTGCAGAGGAATACGATACTTCCACAAGGGGACACCGCCACACGGCTGCAGCCAGAGCGTTGGGGGAGGGAGTGTACCGCATACTTAGACACAAATCCAAGGGGAAGAAAGCGCACACGCATCTCATATACAAGCTCGAATTCCCTCCGGAAGATGAGAAGCAGGAGCCCCAGGAGTCGCTCAACGTCGAAAGAGAAGGGTCCTTCCTCATCCAGATCAAGAACCCCGACCAGCACGGTGCCGGCCCTTCCCAGTTCAGGGGACTCCAGAGCAAGCGCAAGGCCGTGTTCCCCGCCCACCTGCAGGGACAGTTCGGGCAGTTGAGGTACAGCCCGGCTGACCCGCCCGACTTCCTGAACTACGAAGGGTGTGAGTTGCTGCTGATATCGGCATCGGACGACATAGAGGAGGAGCTAGGGTTAGAGCTCAAAGCGGAAGGAGAGGCCGATCCCTCCTGTTCCGATCTGCTCGAGACGTTCGGGGAAACTGCACCCGTGGATGCCCTCCTCAGGGGCACCTGGGTCTGAATTTCAATCTTTCTGACACTTTTTGGTCTGTGTTTAACTAGGAGGACCCGTTTCATGTTTCTACTGCAGTTGGGCATGTGTAATATATTTGGTAGCCTTGATGTCAATCTTGCAATATAATCTGATTTCATCAGCCCAAATGGCTCTAGCCTACTTAGGAATGATAATGATGATTGCATGGCCTAAGTAATGGAAATGGCAATTCCAAGAAGTTGGTGGAATCACCATTGTATGATTCACATATAAATCTAAACATACGAAAAGGGATTGGCCATTAGAATTGTGATCACTTTCCTACTCATTCATGCAAACCAAACATTCACATGGATAGGTAAATTCAAACCTAAAGCATGTGGACGACAAGAAAGAGGGAGAGAGAGTGAAAGCATAGCGGTTTTGCGAATGAGGAGTTTGTGAGCTTGTCGACGATGGAGATGGGTGATCGCCATATTCAGCAATAGACTCTTTCGAGATTTTTAAATACTATTGTGTCTTTTTTTCATTTTTTTTCAAAAATTCCACTTTAATATCTTTATTTTCATGTTATTATTGGATTGATGTGTTATGAACTCAACAGGGAAAAAGAGAGAACACAAAAAAAGCTCAGGTCTTTGCTGCTTAAAAATGAGGAGCAGAACAAGCTACTTGAAAATGAGGAGCAGAACAAGGCGGAATTTACGGGCTATATTACAAGAAATTCACGGAATGAAATAGTTGTACTTATTTAGAATTGCATTTGTAGAATTTCGTACAGTAATTTTTGCAGATGCCTAGCATTGCTTATTTATTTCAATGAGTAATCTAACTATGCCTAGTTAGATGCCAGTTGGCTCTTGTGGGAGAAGCTCTAGCTATGCGGGAAAGCCGTCACTTGGAATTGGATGAAGCCTCATCGGCTAAGTCATTTATCCTTTATTTGTTTTTGAAGGTATAAAGAATGTTTGGCTACACAACCATCATATTGGATCAATTCCAACATCCTCTATGACTGTAGCCAAAATGTTGATGTGCTTAAAAAGACGAGAGAATAGATTCTTTTTGTGATATTATTGATTGTACGAAATTGCATGTTTAATTTGCCCATTCATACTTGTTTTCATTGATTGTGCCGTCTTTGTAGACTCACGAATTTTATCTTTTTCAATCATGCCATCTCGTGACGTTTTTTATAAATGTTTGATATGATAAAGGCTTCTATTGTTATCATGATTCATGGAAATTATGTAGTATAAATTGATCCGGCGAAAAAGAAACTGTATTTAAAAAATCACTGTATTTTATTGTGCGGATTTTTCAATACAAAAAGAAAGAAAAAGATAAATATGAGAGAGAGAGAGAGAGAGAGAGAGGGGGACTGTGATTATTGTTATTTTCCTTAAAACACGTAAAAAGTTCAACATTATTGTAATAGAATCGAAGAACAATGTTATCACGAAGTAAACTAGAAAGAATTGACATTGTGAAACAATGCTTGAATTATAAGATTTTACAGAAAAATCATATCTAATAAGTGACTTTGGTACTAACTGTTGTCCTATTCAATGAAAAATCACAAGAATATTATAGTTGTCTATGTGAGTATAAAATAAAATAATCATATTTCAAGCAACATGTCACATTATTAATTGACTCAGGAAAATGTATTAAACAAATTCATCATTGAAGTACTTTCAACCGAATATAATATGACATGTTGTCTACACGTGTATAATTAGTTTGCTTCACTCCAGTAGTGCAAGTACTTTTTCCGTAAGTTCGATGCATTGGAGACAATTTTTTTTTTATTGAAAATCACATATGTGAGTATACTTCATGTAAAGTGAGCATTTTCCTAATAGAGTTCTTCCCCAACTAATGAATATAGTATCACCGAATATTGACACCAGCTATTGTTATACTTTGGTAAGGTATTACAATTGTAAATTGTTTCCATGTAATTTGACATGGACATCAAGTTCTTCCACAAAATTAAGCCAAAAAAAAAAAAAGGAAAAGAGTTTAAGTTTGTCATTTTTTTAACTTTATTATTTACTTGCATTTAAATAATGATGCTAACTTATAAAGCGCATCAATTAATGAGTAAAGCCACAGCAGCTAAATTACATTTAATAAAGCATTTTTTTTGTTTGAATTTAATAAAGCACTTTACACAAGACATGTTCGGACTATCCATTTAACAATCAAGATATAATAAAGTTTTTTTTTTAAATTATTTGAGGGTTGCTAATTTGACGGTGGGCCCCATACACAAGGAAATAAAGAATTCGTTTGTTTTGCAAAAAATGAATTATTTTGAATTATCTTCTTAAAAATGATTGTTTATATTACTTATAAAAATAAATGAACACAAATATTTTCATCACAATGATAATATTTAGATATAAATTATTGTTTATAATGAAAACATTTCTCATTGACTAATTACTTGAAGAAATGTAAGTGATCACTTTTTTAGAAAATATTTTTCAGATTATTCATTTTTCTCAAAACAAATGAAGTCTATATTGACATATCAATATTTACATGTCATCCAACCATTTCTTCACATTTCTCCTAAAAGTAGACAAGCATTCATCCAAGGTCTTGTTATCTTCCACAAATTTCCTTTTGATTGCTGGTCAACTTCAGCTTGTCGCCCGAATTTATAAGAATATATAAACATATTATGATCCAAAATTACCATCTTCTTTTTAGCAAATGTTATGGTATTTCTAGTTTTTACTAGAATTGGTTATAAAAAACTCAAATTTGGACTTCTCATTACCAGAAGGAAAGAGGCATCTTGTTCCCGATTGATGAATAAGAAAAGCACGTTCAGGTAAGAAGCAACTGCCAATTGCCTCCGGACCGAGCAAATAATTAAGATTTTAACATACTCGTGGAGCCACACGTGACTAACATGGTCTCCATGTGACCTATCAAATCACTGAGATTTTCTCAGTCAATATCGATCAAGACATTAATTGACTCATCAATACTATAGATTCGACTATTTAGGACATAATTGGTATAACTGGGAAGCTCAAATCCAGTCAATGCAATTCTTTTTCAGGAAATCCATGATCATCGTTAGGGATCACACATGCCATAGTCTAGAACTATAAAGCTCAAAATTATCAATACTGCACCTCGAATTACCTCAAAGTTCGAAAAACGCATATCAAACTACATCACAAAATATGTAGACAAGAATTAACCTAAAAAAAACTGATGCTTGCACAGGTTTATGCTGTAAAATTATCTAAACAATCTGATAATCAAGTTAGAGCACGAAATCACTGTGATCACATCTGCAACCCTCTCGAGACACATGAACATCCTGGCAAAAACTGATATGGACATGCATCACGCTTCCTTCCTCAGATCCCTTGATGAAATTCTGCGATTAGAAGAGCAATAAATGGCACATGCATTATCAGTCGAGTGCATCGAATCATTTGAAGACACTTTGTGGGATGCTAACAACATTTACACAGATCTCTACACTTAAAGGGCTGTTTCTAAAATGTTTTAACATCTTGAGACAAGATAATTAGCACTAATTGTTTCTGCCACATCACAAACTAGAGAGAATCTTACTATGCTAGATTCAGCACCAATAGTGTCACGTTCAGATTTGTGCTTTATCACAAAACTACAGTTCAAAAGTTATCTTGCAAATAGTTCCATTCAAGTGTGGGGCTACCTTGAAGTGAAAGTTCGACTGAGCTTATATTCAAATGAACACATTAACTGACAGGAATAAGAACAATGAACAATATGATCAGAATAAACCAAGAATCGGTAATGAAGAGCAATGACTTATGTTCTTCCTCGTTGTGATTGACAACAATCATACAAGTAAATCTATAGCTATAGGTATACTCGATCTTAACATGAGCTTCCATCAAATTGTCACAGCAAGAATCATTACCACAGCGCCCTAATTTGGCAGAACCTATGATATAAAAGGTCACATCATGTACACACTAGTTATATGCATGAGTAACTGATAATCATTCAATATGCATCAGAGGTGCATCATATCACCATAGATGATGTACATGATGTCCATAAAAGAAAGAAATCATAAGTTTAAAGGTTTTACCTAGTTGTGCAAAGGCATGAGTGTGTTCAACAGGATGAATCAATGCAGGCAGATCTAATGAGAAGCATGATTTACCCGTGACCTGTGAGGCTTTGAAGCTGAAAATCAAATATTAGCATTTAGCATATCTATAAGATACTAAAACAAATCATAGATTCCACAATGTCGTTAACAAAAAATGAATGGAAAAGAAGGGGAAGAAAGGCAGAGAAATGATATACATGGAACAGGGTTCTCCAAAACAGAGAAGAAACATGAACCAAATTGATTTTATCATTACAAAGACAAATTATTTCAAGGCCATGTTTTCTGTATGCAATGAGTTTCCAAAGCGTACTAATTATCTCAGATGCATGTAAAGATTATGATCTGACTGCAATTGAAGAGCTCTTACTGAAGAATTGCTCAACCGAGAATCATGTATGTATAGCAGTTAGGGATCAAGGAAGAAGACATCTCTCTCAAACAAGTCTAATCAAAGAATTCCCAACTATTAAGATACTACACTTCATCTTTTTCCTTAACCGAGGATGTGACATCCCATTTCTCATATGGCAGTTTGGCTAGGAATAACTAGTCTAAAGTAAAGCCACATGTGATAAACAGGGCATCTGAAATTAACAAAAGAGAGATGGCACATCTGAAACTCAACCTTTTGTTTCCTGGGCCAATTCTACACATTTGCATAGCAATTATAAAATGGCTGAGCACTCTTAGCGTCGGTTTGGATAAGTGTACTTACCATACTCAAGATAAACACCTTATCCTTGATGGATGCTTGCAATTTCATTAACCCCCTGTCATTACATGATATTCCACTGGACCAGCTTCATTTCTCTTGGATGTAAGGATACAACAACATATCTTCAGTATAGCAAATGATCTAGAGAGAGAGAGAGAGAGAGTTGTTCAGCATAATATGTAATCATCGAAAGGCCCAGCAACAATTCTTTTCCTGCTATTTGAGAGAATTGGTTAAAATGTAAAAACAGAAAGAGGCTTCCCGAATTCTTTTTAATCAATATGGAAGAGGATGAGTGCAAGGAAGACCACAGAATTTGAGTTTAAAAGAGAACTTATTCTAAGGAAGGGTCTTTCAGGAAGATGTTGCTAGCAGACGCAGTGCTCAACTTCATTGATTAAAAAGGTAAACTTTGGTTCAAAAGGTAGAATTGCTCTATATTATGCTCATAGAAGCCTCTTAAAAAGTGTAATTAACTGTGGGTCCATTGAAAAGAACTATCATTTCCCTTAAGTTATCTCATGTAAATAGGTGCTAACAGCAGTATTATAACATTGTTACACACAATTCAATTGGTTAAAATGGTCGATCGCCGTTCATACCATTAGGGTTTCCTCGTTCATAAAAATCTCGCAGAGGAGAAATTGCTCCTGATGCCGTTATACCTCCACAACATTTGAAACCCTTTGATCCAGAATTCCCATTACTGTAAGAGAAACAAGAATAAAGTTGGAAACATTCATAAATTAGCCAGACACTTGAAGGGGGAACATAGATGAAATTTTTGTGGAAACCGGCCAATATTTTCAATGATTCTGCTTTTGTACCTAGCTCATCAGCTTGAAACCAGAGACAGGTTCCACTTGTGAAACATTTCCAAATTTCATGCTGGAGATAATTTAGTAGACTAACTGACAAAGCACTTTGCAAAAGAAGGTACTATCTGAACAAAAACAAATTTGCCAATATAGGAATGTGTCTAACTTAAGACGTATACATTTTGGTCCTAAGAATATCAAATTTACCAGATGCCTACTCCAGGAGATAGCTTTTCATGCAAGCAAATTATCTATGAAGTGTACCATTTGATTCAATTGACAGTAATTAAACTCTATTAAGTGGTGTTGACCTTGGCAAAATTCTGGCACCAGATTTTAAAGAGGTGCACGTTTGGTGTAACTATGGCTTATAATTTTCTACCTTAACGATGCCTTAGGGTTGTTCTATAATTTATCATTGACATAAAACCTAATGTCGTTGAAGAACAAACAACACTTTGTAAACAGGGTGATACTTCGGGGCCCTTAATATGGATGGGCAACTTATTGGCACCGGTGATCTGATTGAGAGAAGATTTGGGGATGACTTGTTTACTAGTATTGGCTACGATGGGTTTCAATCAGCTATAAATTCCAAACATTGCATATGAACCACGCTCACCGTTATAACAACAGTCTCATTCTCTCCATCATGAAACTATGCAATAATAGGGGCTAGTTTTTAAGCTCCAGAGAAAGGAACTTGAGCTAGGCGGTCCTTTATCTGCAAGATGAATCCTCTTGCTTGATGTCGTATTCAGAAAGGCAATGAGCTAGCTCATGTTTCCCACAGTACTTTTGACTCATAATCAGATTACTAAGAGCAGCATAACTACAAATTTCAAGCTCTAAAAGCCAGAATTTTCATGGTTGGTTTTTTCCCTAAATTTTTTATTAATTGCATCCTTAGTAATCTCTTGCTTCTTCCCCCCGTAATTGAGCTTGTTCTTTTAAATCTAATCCTTAAACAGAAAAACAATGTCCACAATCTATATTAGCTATTTTGTGTACTGCACAATCACAATGAATGAGATCCTATTTCGCTACATTTTAACTTCTACGTCTACAAAGTCTTAAGGGAAAAATTTGATGACTTCTAAACAAGCTTCTAACACATAATGTTAGAACATGGCAACATCAGACAAAAGAAAAATTATACTGGAAACACCAGCCATACACATATCAGAAAGCATAATTTCCTCACACTTGAAATATCGCTTTTCCTTAAAGATAACTATATTTCTCGATTTAATCATTATATCAGTTAAGACATCAAAAAATCTCACTGCACTCAAAAATAGCGAGTCCCAGAACTGTAACCTTTAGGGCAAATAAAAAGAATACAGATATGTCAAACAAGTCGCCAAGAATTTAAGAAAAAGGAAATAAAGCAGGGAAAGAAAGAATTAATATAAACTTGACTTCTTGACGCTTTCAGAAACTCCGCTTTCTTCCATTTAAACTAGGAAAAGATCAGAAAAGATGGAAAATCAGTTCCACAAACCTCCATTTATTTTCATTATGCATGGTTCACATGTCACATAAAGGGAGCATATTGAAAACTTCTCTGCAACTTCTGCAGCCAATAATCCAGTCCTTTGCCACTGTTCAAGAAGAACATTAAGAGCTTCAATCTCTGAATGTCTTGTTGCCTATGAAAGCACAAGTAGAAAAACAACACAAGCATATCAAACTTGGGAGCTCTGTCAGAGAGACATTTGCCCTCAGTGTAGATTTGACATAAATTCGGAAAATACATTTCATGAGAAATGTCTTCTACTTCAAGCTAACTGATTGAGAGTATATATGAGATTGATCAAGGCATATACTATATGAATTAAATAAGTTTTGCTCACTTGAAGTTGCTGAGAATCTCACATGGAAAAAGAGGCTTCTATTGGATTAGCCACCTCCAACTTTTCTAACAGTATTTTCATATATACCCCCGTAGCAAGGCACCTTTGTTTTTATTATGCTCCAGAAGACACTAGAAGGGCCAAATATTCTTTGCATCAACTATTCTTCCCATCCACAAAGTCATTTATAGTACTATACTGTCACCACTTAACTATCAATTATTACAGCAATAAACTCTTACAGAAGAGATGATCTCTACCAGAAACAAGGCTTAAATATATGTAAATATGGTCATTGTATGAAGAAATCTCCAAAGGAGCAGGTTCTTACATCTTAAAAAGCAATACAATGCTCACAGTGCATTTTTATACCAAATATGTATACCAATAATCTAGCTGACATGAATACAGTGTTAGGAACTTCACAAAAGTGGATAAAGACCATTTTATGATCCAGACAGAGAACGGTGGCAAATGAAAAACGTGAAACATTAGGCATATTAAAGCAAGATTTTAGTTATCGTTAGCAGTATATTTTATGAAAGAATAATGGGAACATCACCCTTTATAGCCTAATAATGCATAAAGAAATCCACTCATTAACAGATTTGGTCCTATATATTGTTTTATCATCTATTAAAGAAATACTTAAGAGAGAAACATGAAATGCTCAACAATAAACTACTGAGTGGATGATTTGAGGGTATCAATCCAGAGCAATAACAAAGTGCTGCTGGGCCAAAATTTAAAGAAAGGGGGGGAGAAGTACTGATAATCATACATTTCGTGTCTCACTAGTCGGGTTTCTTCTTGCTGCAATAACATTCCCATCCTCAACAATCACACAGCTGTTCAATCAAAGTATTACACAAATAAAGCACAATCTGAAATCATTCACCAATTAAGACTAAAATACCAATCATAGTAATTAGCAAATAACATAACATATCTGAAATGCACCTGTTTTCCAAAAACCAGTTTCTTACCCAACTGGAACTTCAAGGCCGTCGAAAGCAAGTTTCGCCTAATAAAAGAAAAGCAAAGAGGTCTTGTTACTTGTTTGGAGAAAACAATATGATGATAAGAATTAGAAATTATCTCATTAAAGCATGCATGCATACAGCCAATTCAAGAGGAAAGCAGCATCAAGTTGCCTGCAGTAGATATATTGCATTATCAATATGCAGCTACTTATGGAATGAATGCATGTTTCGTAGCTATATGATAAATATCTTATAGGTCCTCAATAATATTCTGATCACAAACTTCCGGAAATGATTGTCACCGCACACTCAACTTCTAATTGAGATGCAAATCCCACCTACTGTTAGACTGATATAACTCTAACAACACTAAAGCAAAAACAACAACTAATTTGAGAACTACACGTTGCTCATTCCAGTGTGTCCTACCATGGTACCTCAGAGCTTATGTTTCATTATTAGGTTTTCAAAAGTTCAAGAAGCTTCCAGGAGTTTTAGCTTCAAGGTCATTTTCCTTCATAAAAGCTTTGGCAGATAAGGATAAAAAGGGAGCCCTAAACTGTCGCGAATGCCTCACAAATCAGAATTCACAATCAGCTTCTTGTGCTTTTGTCTCTATTTTACGGAATAACAAATGTAAACTCTGTGTTTCTCGTGATTTTTGCTTTTTCATACCTAGAGGCCATAGGGCCAAAGAAAATAAGCACCTAACCAGTTATTCATAAGCACAACCAATGTTCATGTTACTCTCACACTCCAAGTAAATTTGGTTTTCAATTCTTCCTAGTTGCCAAAGTCAACAAGCTGGTAAGAGGACTCTGACTATCAATCAACCTTTCCTCGTGGCCTGACATCTCACTTCTTATTCATCTATGGTTATGCCCCTCCAAGCACCTCATAAAAGTTACCAACAGAGTCCTATTACAGTGATCTAAGTTTCTCAAAATTCAGCACATTTTTATGATACGTACATACTATACATCTACATTTCCCAGACACCTCAAAAGAACCCAAATCTCTCCCTCCCTCCCTCCTTTGAACCTAGACTTCACCCTCTTCTTTCAATAAATTGCCACCTAAGAAAAGAAAGAAAGAAAGAATTGTTATACCTTCTAGGGATTGTCCCAGATTTTGCAGCGTGCACCGTCGCTTACCACTGAATTCACTACCAAGCATCCACAGACTAAACATCCGAAGAAAGCACTCATTCAACGTCTCTCGAACAAATTCAACCACGCATTCTTCAAGTTCCCGCGCAATTGCAGCACCGAACAAATCGAATTCAAAATTCAGCTCAAGTATTCCACCAACTTTATACAATCTGGATGTGCCAGGCGTTAACTGATCTGCAGCAGTCTGCATGGAGCCAGGAACCTCAGGAGAGAATCGTTCACCCGAAGCCACGTCACCAGTTCCCATGGCATCCGTCGGCAGCGGCGGTCGTCCGTCGCCTCCTCTCGCGGCCTCCGTCGCCCGTCGGTTTGCTAGGGACTTCTTCTGTCGGTCGCCTCGGCTGGCAAGCGGCGATCTTGCATATGTCAGAGCTTGCTGGTGTCCGGCAGAAGATGGTGGAGCTCGAAGTTTGGCTAGGGCGGAGAAAAGAGGATTTAGCCAAAATGAAGAACTAAAAACAAAGAAAAGAGATAAAAGAGAAGGCAGAATTACAGAATTCTATTTAAAAGTTTATTTTTGAGAAAAGAAAACGAGAAAATAAGAAGATAGAAAGGCATTGTAATCAAGATCAGCGGAGTTCACTCACCTACGAATTGCTTCCTTGCCAAGTTTCATCATTCCAACTACAAATGCAAGTTTTTAAGGAGATCTATCATCCGCATCTCATTCTCATCTCCATCGTTCGAATTGGAAGTCAGCATCGTCTTGATTCGCTTGCCTTGAGGAAAAATAAACTCACGTTTTCTCTTTGATCCAATTTGAGTATGTTTATCAGTACTCATTTGATTATTTTGCAAGTTTCTTGGTAAATCTATGTTGATCAGACTATTTTCCTGCATATGTAAACTCTCAGCTTCTAGATCTGTTGAGTCATGACCAACCTCATAGAAGAAACCTAGATCGATAAGCTGATTGTCTCGAATCACAACCTTTAAATCATCCTCTAATGGCTTGCATATTATTCGGAATCCCCACTTTTTCAGGATTTTACTTGATATTGTAAGGCTAAGTTGTACATGACTCCCATCAACTTGACCGAAATTGACTTCTCTCCACAAGTCAAATGGTGTCATATACTCAAACCAAACATGATCTAAATCCAATGGGTAGAGAAAGTTACTATGGCTTCTCCTCCCTATGCCATTAATATCTCCTCTAACGCTAATTTCCTCTTTCTGTTCACTATTACTGACAACGAAACAGAGCAACTCCAAGAAACTTGTCATGCAAATCCTTTGAAACCATCCAAGATACAAAATCCCCTTCAACAGGAATGACCCATCTTGGCATCTCTTTTCCAGGGAGTAAGACATTGAATTTAGGGCGAAACTGTTATAAAGACAAATGGTTAGAAAGCACCCAAGTTTGTTATTAGTGTCCAAATAGAAGAATTCAATTGGAGTTTAGTGATTAATTGATGTGCAACTAGAGCTCTATAAGTAGAGATCCATTGATTCTTCCTTGCATTAATATACAAATCTCATGCGATAGAAATCATTTCCATAAAAGTACAGAAGCCACCTCCATCACATCATATACGTGCAGAACTTCCTTGTATTTCTTTGCTTTTCTTAAACCTCAAATCTTTCATTTTCTGCTTTTGCAATACGCAAGCACACACTGCATCCAGCATATACTCCACATGAATGTGCGTGTGAGAGAGAGAGAGAGAGAAAGAGAGAGAGAGAGAGAGAGAGAGAGAGAGAGAGTCTAACCTGGTCACGTGAGAAAATATGATCCATGGTCAACACCCTACGGACAAAATCATGAGATGGAGTAAAGTCTCCAATTTTTTGCAGAGATTCGCAATTAATCGCCTTAAAATAATCCAAAAACGGTGGAAGCTCGGGAATCTCTTGCAATTGACGGCAATGTGAAATTCCCAAACGGGTCAAACAATCACGCTTACTGATGGATGTAGGAAGGCTAGGAATATTGTTCCCTTCCAAATTTAATTGACTCAAGAGAGGAAAACAGGAAAGATCCTCAAGAAACTCCACTTCGGACAAATTACATTCCCCAAGGTCTAAGAGGCGTAACTTTGGAAGTCCGGTCTTCATGTTTGGATCACTGAATCGTTGTGCTTGAAACCCGATTAATTTTGTGCAACCCCGAAGTTCCAAGTTTTCAATGTTTTGTAACTTGTAAATGCTAGATGGAAGACTTACTAAGTTCTTGCAATCACCTACATACATTCTCTTCAAAGAGACAAGATTTTCTATTGATATAGGAAGTTCTTTAATAGCAGTCCCTTGCAAAGCAATCTCTTTCAAGCCTTCGAGTTTTGTTGGAATATCAGGGAACCTTTCAAGTTTTGTACAATTTTCAAGAGTGAGAGCTTGAAGATTTTTGACCTCAGTACATTTGGGAAAACACTAAGTTTAGAGCACCCTTTCAAAGTCAACACCTGTAACTTGTCATGATATGCAATCGATTCGTGTGCTTCTACTAGGTATTTGCAATTCTCGAGATTCAATTTCTCAAGATTCGGAGTACATGAGAGGTCGGGCATACTAACCAACGACTCACATTCACCGAAATTGATGTACTTCATATTTGGGAAGTCCTGCAAAAAGAGTGAAACCAACTTTGGTAAACTATTTGAAAGTGATTTTAATGTTTCTTTATTTTTTTCATCAATTATCCTCAGATACTTCTTTTATAGATATTATACCCATTGAAAAATACGCGAAATTGGTTACTCTATTTAATCTCTCACATGATTAACATCAAGATTTAAATTTTCTTACGATGCAATGACCTTCATAAAAAAATTTCAAATCTTGAAATATTCTCTTTCAACATGTATATACAAAATTCCGTTGTACCATCTATTTTAATAACAAATGTTTACATTACATACTTCTAATAAAGCTGTTTAGCTTAAATTTTCAAATGCCAATTTCGCTGCACGTAAAAATATTTCGAACAGCAATTTATTAGGGTCATTTTGAAAGAAAATAGAGAAGTGGTTTCTAAAAGATGGGAATACCACTTCCTTTTGTGTACTAGTCCACATAATATGCATATACATATACTAAATGAAGTAAATAATATAAAGGTCTATGTAGGTAACTGCTCACCATAAATTGTTTTGGCACTATTGTGATCCTGTTTTGCTCATATCAAGTCCCACTAATTTCTTTCGACCAAAGGAAAATTCTGGAATGGAGGGAGCACATCCAGGCCATTCAAACCATCTTAGCTCATTTGGAAGACATATAGGACCTTGAAAAGAATTATGCACATTGCGTAGGATGAGCAATCTCAACTTTCTCAATTTTGTAAAAGCATTAGGACCAATACACATCTCTGTCAACTCAGGTAGCTCCAACACTATGGCTTTTATAGCACAATCTCCCTGTATATACAAGATTATTTCAGTTATATATTTAAAGTAATTAAAGTCAAAGATAAGGAGCACAACTTTGATCGTATTTGCAAGTCTTACCATGTCACTTGACAGAACATCAACAACATCATCATACAACCATAGTCTGCTACGTCTTCCAGGATCATCTCGATGTTTTTGGTTCACAATATCCATACCCATCAATTGAATTAAGTCGTGCATTTCTATTAATTCATGCATTTTTAGGATTTTAGACTCAATTCTTATTAAGGACATCTTAATAAGAATTTCAAATCCTACAGATTGTCCAAGATCACAACTATCGAGAACTCTCTTTGTATACTCTCTCGTTCGCCCCTTAAAGAAGCGAGGCAATGTGGAGAAAGATCTCTTTCTCATTTTCATCAAGTCCATCATAACTCATTTTGAGCACATTATTAATGGTTTTGTCGGGAATCCTAGAAAGTTTCATTAGTGTACTTTCCCATACATCTTCTGTTGTACCACATAATAGGGAACCTAGCACCTCAAGTGCTAAAGGAAGGCCTTTACAATAATTCAAAGCACTATCCACTAAATCTGTTTTCATTTGGTGTGTCTGAAAAGCATGTTTACTAAGCAGCTCATAAGCTTGACTATCACTTAGTGCTTTAACTTCATACACATGGTCTTGATATATCCCCTGACAAGTTAACAAATGTTTATCTCTTGTGGTAATGATGATCCTACTCCCATTACCAAACCACTTGCCTTCTCCCCTAAAGCATTGAACTGGCGCAAGTCACCCACATCATCAAGGATGAGGAGAACTTTCTTGTGACCAAGTCTGTGTTGTATAATGTTAATACCTTCATCAACATTGGACACTTCTAATCTTGGTTGCAATAATAATATATCTTTTAGTAATATTTCTTGCAAAGTAACTAAACCCCGCTTCCTTTTGAAGTTTCTTGAACATTTGCCAGAAAACATGAACCCTCAAATTCTCTAAACAAAGCATTGTAAAGAGCTTTTGCTAAACTCGTCTTCCCTATACCTCCCTGTCCCCATAATCCCACCATCAGAACCCCATCATCAGACTCAAGATTTAACATCAATTTTAGCTTAGCAACTCGGGAATCTATCCCAACAGGGATGCTTAGCAACATGCAAAGGTGCTCGGTCTAGGTGAGTGGAGATCTCCTTCACAATTCTTTGTATAAGCTCTGATTCATCTCTGAAAAAACGTAAAAATAAGTTTTAGCATTGTTTTAGTAATTTGAAAAAGCGAATAATGAGCAATTACTAGCCAACAATGACAAAGCAGTTCATCCCATTTTCACATAATCGCGTGTACAACAAAGTGTACTCCAACCCAGGCGAAATAGAACTCCAAGAGCTCCACACCAATCAAAGCAAGTTCAGGGTTCAACTTTTAGTCATCCAAGTGATTCATGCTCTTTTGATTTATATATGACAGTTTACTTACTTTTCCTTTTGACTACAATATGTGATATATTTATACGCTTCATCAAAAAGCTATTTAGGATTTCGAACGGTGGTTAATATTTCGATTAGAAAACTATCAAATACCTAAAGCATACTCTAATTGTCCTGTATCTGGCATCGTGAACTTTCTTAATCCTTTAGAGAAATGGGGTAAGTGAAATAACGCCATTTAACATTTTGTCTATTGGTAGATCAAGTGTTATCATTCTATACTTAACAATCATGTGTGTGTCAATTCATTTTTTTTTTTTTTTTTTTATGTAAACAATCTTTAGACTCACTTGTAATGATTAATTTCTTACACAAAATATGAACTCTACTCAAACTTACCCATCATTCAAATGCCACCCAGACAAGCTACCAGCATCAAAAAGAGCTTTCTTCCATCTCTTCACTTTCTCTGAATTCTTTCCGAACTTGGACTCATGTTTAGCCAGAGCTCTCTTATAACTCTCTCTCCCCCTTCTCACTTCTCTTGGGTCCACTTTATAAAACACCGGTAGAACACTGAGGTCCTTTTGCTCCTTGCACTCCATAATCTTCGCCACCTCTTCCAAGCACCACTGTGAGGAAGCATAATCTTCCGAGAAAATGATGATTGCGATGCACGATTCTTCGATGGCCTTCATAAGCACCGGTGATATTTGGTCTCCCTTCCTTAGTTCTTCGCTATCCCGGAAAGTGTATATTCCATTCTGGACTAGTGCTTTGTAGAGATGGCCGTTGAAGTTGTTGCGCACGTCCGTACCTCTAAAACTTAAGAAAACATCATAAATCCTTTTGGGTTTTGATGAAGAAGCCATTGAATGATGGAGTTCAACAACCAGCAACTACTACTAGCTTGAGATTCGGCACATTGTTTTTCCAGGCAACTATTACTTAACTATGGAGCACAGACACGTTACAGGTGCTTTCGTGTTGTGTCCAATATGTGTCGACGTGTCTAATATGCTCGGACACGCGATCAACTTTTTTGATATGTTTCGACACAAGTGTCCGAAAGAAGATGGAGGGTGGAGGTGAGGGAGAGGGAGCAGAGACGAGGCCACAAGCAACAATGAGCACGCGACGGCGAGAGACGACTAAAGAAAGAGCAAAGATTGAGGCGAGGGCCGCCACTGTGATGCTGCGATGGATCGGCGACAAGGCTGTAGCTACGAGGGAGGAAGGGCCAGAGGTGAGGCGATGAACGATTGTGATGAGGATCGAGAGCAAGCAGAGATCGAGAGGAAGAGGAGAGGAAGGGGGTCGTGCGGCGAGAAGGAGGAGGAGAAGGAGGGTGCTAACTAGGGTTTTTGAGAAGGAAACTAAAAAAGAATAAAAAAAAAAGGGGGATTCTGATGGACTTGGCGTGACTTTTCATTTTGGAGGAGGGGCAAGTAACAGCCTGTCAGGTGGTGGGGGAGTGAAAGAAAAGTAAAATAAATTTGGGAGTGGGGGGGGAAAGAGACGAGGGAAAGAAGGGAGTGGGGGTTGGGGGTGGAACCCCGAGGGGATTTTTTTTTTTTTGAATTGAAAATATAAATAAATGAGATTAAAAAGTAATTTCGAAAAATGAATGTTGAATGATGATAATTTTTTATCATTGTAGAAAATCATGGATTTATTCAAATAAGTTGATTCTAATTTCTTGTTAGTCATTAATTTTATAAAAAAACTTTTGTTAAAGTTAGAAACATCTCTCCAAATATGGTTATGCATTAACTATGAATATGTCTTTCGAATTTCCAATGAATAGATTTATTAATATTATTAGTATAAATTAATTGTAAGCTCTTTTTTTAATTAATTATTTATTTATGAATTTGAATCAAATTAATTAAAAATAAGAATATGCATTTAATATATAACATATCCTAACGTGTCGAAATTCTCTATTTTTGATAAATAACATGTCGACGTGTTATCTCGTATTGTGTCGTGTGTCCATGCTATTTAACTACTTGATCTTCTTGTCAATTTACTCTTTATATTGGAGGACAGAGATGCATGACTTTTAGTACTTCGGTAAATGGAGGTGCTTGAGGATGGACCAACACATCTAAAGCTGTGAACACATGGACTTCTTTTTCATTGAAGACCGCGTCGCTCCGGATCGTCTGATTGACACAGGCTTCTCTGTATATGTACAGGTCCTAGTGGACTCAATTTTGGCACTCACTGACAAACAACTTTGCTAGCTTCCTCGAAATTTCGTCCCCAAACACTAAGATGTTGCTTTTTCCTTGCCATGTAATAATTTATGACATGACCATTCAAGAAATATATTAATTACACTAAACAATCAAGTGTACTATCAAAAATAATATTAGATCTATTATTAATAGCAAAACTTTGAAAAAACATGGTGCATAAATATGGACCAAGACATGTACTAGGTATGAACAGATGGACTTATTTTCACTGAAGACCCCATAGTAGCTGCGAGGAAATGGCTTTGATCTGTTTAGTCTTTATTTTTCTTTTTGTAATTGAAGTACTTCATGTCATCAGGTTAGCTTTTGCCATAGGCTCACTAATTAATTGCTGGCTTCCACGAAAGGGCATTACCATTTCTCCGAAAAGTTCTTTTTTTCTTTACTTTTTTTTTTTTCGAATGATCAATAATAATTTAACATGCGACTACTCAAAAGATATATAATTAATGCAAAACTAAGTATATAATTGGTCTAACCTCTTTCATTTTTTTATACGCACAATTACTAGCTTGAGCACGATGGCCTAGCTACCCTTAAGACCCATAAAACATCTTCAAGTCCTTTAAATAAATTAAGTTTAGGCCTTGTACGCAATAGCTTGATGGCTTTTACAACCACATGCTTAAGAAAATTTTTAATTTGGGCTGTGCAAGTATATATACAAATATATGGATGTCAAATCTTATCACTTGGTGAAAATGTGACCATAGAGTTTCTTGACATGAGTGGTTGACATTGATATTTGCTGCCTACTATATGGTTTATGTTATTAATGCATATTACGTGATACATTGACTTATGGAGAATTTATGGAATAATCATGCCATTTGAGAATATTTATTGGTATTGCCTCCACGATGCATTATGTCGATACATATTTATAAAAAGAGCATTAATCATTTATTGATCTTCTCATCTTACCCGTCACTTTTTTTTTTTTTTTTTTTTTTTTTCGTCAAACGATGATTGTCGATTGCTGATCCCTCATTTTGCTTTCTCCTTATATTGCCATTGTCACAAGAACAAAGAAGATGATATGAAGCCATGTGGAGAGTGATATGAGGTGACCTAAAATGACATTTACCGAATAAATTCTAAGAAAGTGAGAGTTCATGCGAATTCCTTTTGAAAATGGTTTGGATATTTATAAGCTTTGTGAATACAAATTTTACCTGATGAACAATTTGATACGAAGTTAAATTTATGTGAAATGGTTATCGTTTAAGGCTTCATACTTTGTACGATAGCTGGTCATTCCCTATAATTCCTGTATGAATTTGGAGTATGATACATATGCAACTTTTTTGTGAACCTCTTCATTTAAAGAGTAACAATTGTAATTTATGGGCTAGGTTATAGTGAAGAAAGATATCCCAAAGCCATACCTCTATGTTGCTTATAAACATCTAATACAAGCTAGAAAGTAATGAATATTAAAAAAGCTTTATTGTGAATCAGATAACAAAGGGACTTTTCATAAAAGGACCAACTTTCACTTCCAATTCAGAAGAAGAGAGGAGGCAGGTCTAGGTTTTCTCACTTGATGTTGAAGATTTTTTGACTTGAGCATATTCGGAAAAACACTAAATTGAAAACAACCCCGCAAAGACAATACTTGTAAGTTCTCATGATGTGCAATTTACTCATGGGCTTCTACCATGTTTTTGCAATTATGGAGAACCAATTTCTCGAGATTTGGAGTACAAGAGAGGTCAGGCATATGAACCAAAGACTCGCAATTACTGAAATTGATGTACTTCAATTGTTGGAAGTCCTGCAAAAATAGCAAAACTAACATTTCATTCAAAGTTACTGTGAACTGATATTTTAAGAATTACAAATTGTATTGAGAAATAAGTGAAAACATAGAAACTTTAGTAGTAACTATAAATCCACACATGTATACCGTAAGAGAGTGGACTTTTTATGATGGTAGATTTAGGAATACACCAGTAGATGGAAGTTGCATATGAGGTCACTATTGATTTGGGCCGAGCATCAACCCTCTTTCTCTCCTTCTCCATTTTCGAGTTCTTTCAAACCTGCATCTTTTTCTTTGTTTCCGGCCACCATCACTCCCTCTCTATTAGCTAAAGCCTTACCATATTTGTTGATTACCAAGCCAACCCCTCTGCCTCTTTATCTCTTCTTGGAATTGATCTCGCTAATGGGGCCAATTTTCAAGATTTATCGGACCGAAGCAGCTCTCTCTATTACTCTCCTTCGTCTTCTTTCTCGGATGGATCCTATTCACGTGGGCTCATCTTCAGTTCTAGAAACTCTCAGAGATATTTTGGATTTTTTTTCCTTCTTGGATTCTCAGTTGGAAGAGAGACTGTAGGAGAAGCGCCGAGAGAGAGAGAGAGAGAGAGCACAAAGGAGAAGAGAGAATGACGAAAAGTGGGCCCCACTATAGAAACGATACAAGGCAATATTTTCGACTTTAATTAGTGTCGAGTAAAGAAGATTTAATGGGCACTCCGTATTTTCTATTCCCTATAGTCTATTTATGATGATCCTGTATTTTTCAAATTATCTGGCTTTTATCTTCCACTTTGCCCATTGAAATTTTCTCTTTCATTAAGATATAGCTTTGTCACTATTAAATTTATTACATGTCTGGGCCAATTTTTTTTTTTTTTTTCCATTTGATTTGAATTTTGCAATGGTCTCATTTTAATTTTTTCAATTTGCAATCACACAAAACTTTCACAATATATGACGTTCACAAATAATCCACATATGTGTCCCTTTAAAATTGGGATTATATTTTGAGGTTTTGTAAGGAAAGGAAAATACACTTTTTATTTAAACTAAATTTCAAACGAACAAGACCTTGATTTGTAAGAGTAATGTCCGAGAAAATTCTTACCAAGTCTTTTTACCATTTACTACTACTATATCCTTTTGTTTACAAGTTTTTCCTTTTGCCTGACTTAAAAATGATTATATTTATATTATTTGAAATGTCAGCTCAATTTTAAGGCCAGTCATCCAAAAAAACTATCCCGTCACGTATCCATTTACATATACAGTCATTTTGAATTATTTTCTTCTTTTGAAAATCTCAAAAACATTATTTTAAGGACGAATGGAATCCTGATTGTGATCTTCTATTTTATCCTCTCACTCACTTTGCGGTTCAACGTGACTTAGGATGGTCCATGGAAAAACTTATAATAATAGTTGTCTAAACAGTTGATGTATCGATGGTTTTTAGGAATAATTACAGTGGTTGTCTCCACATTCCCTCCCCCCCACAAAAGAAAAAGAAAAAGAACATTAATAAAATATAAATTAGTATTTAAACGAACGGACCATGTTTCGAAACTCCATAAGAGTCCTCGTTTTACAGTACACTAACTTTTCCCGAATATTTTTAATGTACAAATATTGGTAGATATATCGAATATCTCGCATTTATTTAAAGTAAAATTTTACTTGCACCCTGCTCAGTACATTGATATGGTTAACGATACTTTAGTGGTACTTTGTCCGCATTGATGTTACGATGTGTCTAATTTATTTATTTCATCAATTAGCAATGTCGACCATTATGCTTATTATCGCACGCGTATGCAAGGTCCATTGTGCTGTGTGCAAAATGTACGGAGATGATGTATGAGTGAAATCAAGTGGGAAAGACTGAGTAGTTTTTAATGAAGTAGATAAAACAAACCATTCTCTTAACTAGGCCATGATAATGCCAAGTTGGGTCCAACAAGTTTATAAGTGTCTAATCTAACCTATAGAGATCGCATTAAATGGGTCGATCAATCGTGTTTTTTTTTTTTTTTCGAGGGCTTCACCTAATTTACACCTTATTATTGAAATAAAAGGCAGGAAGTCTGAAAGTAGTACATACTTTCATCAAATAGTATTTGATTACTTAAGACAGTTTGAGTTCGGCTTGCTCCGACTCAAAACTGCTTTCTAGTAGTTTCCCGTGCAAGGAGACTGATGCGGACATGCCATTCATCTTTTGTTTTCTATAATATATGATCATGTCCTTTTATCCATAAGCAAAACCATCTCTTTTCAAGGTACATACTTTCAAATTATTGAAGCTTTCTTTTTTGACTAATCTTCTTTACTTAATCGTTAAACACTATATCGCAAAAAAAAAAAAATCGTGAGATCACTGTTAACTATTATAAAATTATAAGTTATTAAATATAAGCGTGATTTAATATTTAAGCATCTTAACACATGCATTTGTTTTATTTAATGTGAGATTTTACCAAATCACTACCGACTGTTAGATTAATGCAAGTTAGTTATTTAAATATTCTAACACTTCTCTTCACGTGTAAACCGGACTCTGACCTTAGTCAAAAGCATACAAATATGTAATTGGCGAGGCAAAATAGAAGCTTGGAAGATTTAAACTCGGGACCTCATATTCCAATATTATGTGAGATTTTGTTGAACCACTATCGACTATTCTAGATGCTTAAGCTATTAGATGAATATGTAATTTATTATTTAAATATTCTAACATTTTAAACGGAACAAAAATATCCTTCAAAATCACGTTTAATTTATTGGAAGCACGTAGGAATAAATTCCATTTTGCACGAGTACTTCAATTGCATAAATCACTCTCTGCATCAAAAGCATTTACGAGGCTTTGTTATGATCCCATGCCTTATCCCACCTTTTAAGCACGTGGAAAGGGCGCGGGGTTATTCTTCATTCAGCATAGGTCGATCCCAAGAAGGATAGAAATACTGAAAAGTCTGTATACATAAAACATTCAAAAGAATTCTATTTTTCGTCCTTATATTTTTACTTTTTAAAACTAAATCTCTTTAATTTTTTTAATCAAATTCCTCTATTTTCACAAACTTTCTAACCAAACTTCATGATATCAAATTTGATCAAATTCAATAGAAGTGGTTCTCAAACAATGCTATGGATGCCCAAGTGAATGTGCACGGAAAAGTTTAATTCAAGTAAACAACGTGGGAGTATGATGTGGATAATTAAGAATGTTATCCACATATTTTTAAATCTGGAAAAAGAGAAAAAAGAAAAAAGAAACTCTTTAGAGTGGTGCCAGCTATATCAAGAATGCTATAGTAAGTAACGAAGCATAATGTAATTAGGTCGTCAAAAAAAAAAAGGGGTTAGGTTTGACCCTTAGTAAAACTTCATCTCATCATTTTTTATATCAACTTTGTAAGAGCAGTACTTGCTTGCTCTCGATGCACATGAACCAAGAGTGTATTACCCATTTCAACAATGAGTCTCATAAGATTCAATGATTGAGATCAATTGGTTTTTAAAAGGACATTTTCGACAAAGTTATTTTGTTGTGGGTCATAAAGAGGAATAATGAATACTGAGAGACTGAATCTTTGATAGTTTTTTAATTACGTATTTAAATATATTTTTCTAATGATAACCTCAATTTTTCAAATTTGGGCACAATGTCTGGCTTCTGTCTACCACATTACTGAAATTACTAATGTACCACTAACTCTGTTAAAACAAAGTAAAATATGTCACCGTGGCACTTTTACAAGGAATTTTTTTTTTTTTTTTTTTATATCAACTGGCAATAAAACCACGGTGGAATCCATCTCTCTCTCTCTCTCTCTCTCTCTCTCTCTCTCTCTTTTCAACATCCACCGCTGCAACCGCAAGCAAGCAACCATCACGCTGCCACCACCTTCACCACAACCAACCTTTCAACAGCCATAAACCAAGCGACCACCACCACCAACCACCCAAGCGACCACCGCCACCGCCACCAACTTCGAACTCAGAATTGAAGTCTCGTAACCTTGAATTAGAGGTCGCAACCTTAGACTTGAGGTTGCGAGACCTCGGACCCAAGGCAGCAACCTCGAGCGGAGGTTGGGGATAGTAAGAGAGATAGTCGCAAGCTCCAGTGTGGTGGCCTCATAGCATTAACAGGCGGCCACAATGGCATTGTACAGTGGGGACAACGGTTGAGCATGGAAAAGGATGAAAGGGTAAAAAATAAATAATAAAACCAGTTTAAGATCAAAACAAAAATCAATTCATTTTAAATTGAGTTGGCACTCCTATAGCCAATGTGCATCATTCCTCGTTGCTTAATGAGCTATATTTTAAAAGTTCAGATACTCAATGTAAACTAATGAAGGGTAATTTATATCGATTTTGAGTTTTTATAGTTAAAAATTAATTTATGGCAAGTTTTAATAGGTTTATCAATTTAAGGTTTTTTATGGTATCAACTCCCAAAAAAAAAACATGAGTAAACAAAACTCGAGCTTTGAAATGATGGTCCCATAACCGAAGACGAGACAATAATTCCATTAAGAAGCAAAACAAATTTAGGGGGAGAGGCCAAAAAAACAAAAAAGGAAAATGAGAAAAGACTGAATGAACGTTCCGAAACAAAGGTCTCATGGTCGGCCCCTCAATCAATATCTGTGATAGAGATGGCAGTTTCGTCTCTCCCTGTTGTTCGCTCATCTTCTTCAGCGAAAACGCTTGCACAACTGTTCGGAGACCACCACACAAATTCGTTCATAATAACAAGCATCTTCTCATATTATAAAAAACAAATATGTTCTGAACAAGTGTGCTTAAAAGTTGATTCAATTGATACATTTCATTCGTGTGTTAATTGAAGCTTATAACCACAAAACTATCAAAAGCACAATTCTATCGGTCGCCTCTCTCTCTTGGCTGTTGGTTGCCGGTAGTGGGTGCTGTGGTCGCCAATGCCGCCACTGTCTATTGGCGCCGGTCATGGTCGCGATCAATGGTCGTTCGCCATTTTCATCGTCGACAAGAAATATTATCCAATAAGATTGCGACGTGTTTGTCATCCATGTGATGAAAAAGGGAAGAAAGGCGGCGTGTCTCTGCCACTTCTCGCGAGAATCCTCCGGCTTCCGAAGCTTAGCCAGGTTCTACAAATTCCGATGCTCTCGTGCAAACTCTCAAGGTTAATTCTTTCTTTTGTCTGGTTGAGTTGAGACTCGCGAGAGATAGAGAGAGTCCATGGACACGATCGTGGCTTCGTCTAGCGCATTTAGCTAGCTTCTTTGGACTTGGATCTTCGAGAGACTTGCTCTCGCTCGATCACCCAGTCCAAAGCTTGAGGTCACCACCGCCGGAGTCGTCGATTATCCCTATGGTGAGCAGGTACTCCTCGAAGCAGAGTCCAGCTTCGTCATTTCATCGAACACCTTCCTTGCAAACTCGGTTCCTCCTCCACAGCGTAATCGACCCAAATGGAACTCGGAAAACAGCGAGGGCAAAGCAGGAATGAACTGAAGTCATATCTACAAAGTAATCGGATACAAAACGATCTGATTCAGCTGTGGGCGTCATCAATGAGTCAGCGAAGGCCACAAACGGCTTCAAGCCATCGCCCTCAGAAACTCAACGCCGGGTACGCGCAATCCTGAGGTCGAAGCCCAAAGCAATGCTGGAGAGGGGCAGATGACCGAAGAAGAGGAGGCTGGAGCATGGTGCTCGAAGGATCTCGCGAAGCGAGCGTAGTCGGATCGAGATCGAGACCGTCACAGGCGAGGCGGTGATAGCGATGGTCGCTGGAGAGGGAAAAGCACACACGGAGGAGCCATCGACGGTGGCGGAGACATGCCGGCGGAGGGAGAGGAGCTGCGCTGGAGGAGGAGGCGGAGGCGGTGGCGCAGCGACGGCGAGTTAAGCCAAGTGTCCTGTCGGCTCGAGTTACGGGCTGATGCAATGGGCTGGGCTGCGCTCGTGGTCGGACCGGACTGCATGGGGCCGAAATTAAGGGATGGACTGGAGCTCTATTATTTGTCTTTTCTCTCTCTCTTATTTTTCTTTTCTTTTTCTAACTTATAAAAATGCGTTTTGATTTGTCAAGGACTAAGCATCTCACGAAGGAGATATTACTATTACATACGTATCACTACGTACGTTGATGCGCTTTGTAACAAGATGCTGTAAAGTGCTCTCTATATGATGAGCTCACATACGTGTACGGCAATATAAATGCCACAAAATTATGAAGTTATCTCTTAGTATAACTGAAGCTCTATCTTGATTTTATTATACATTAAAAAAATCGAATAATTTAATTTGAAATAAAGTCTCTGATTTATCAAGTGATAGACCAACGACCAAAAAACCGGTGATAACTTCATTGCTGGTCAAATGCATTCTCTAGTACATGCATAATAACTTTGAAATTACACTCAATTAAATGGTTTTTAAGATTGGAAACAGCATCACAAAGCTTCCTCATGCATCTAAAAACCTAACGACATCCAATTATTAGGATTCACGTGCCTTGAATAGATTTCTTTGAATATAAAGATGCGAAATGACCGAAATGACTGAAGTACATTGTAGAGCAAAACTCATGAATTGATTTTGAGCACTAATAAGTAAAATTGCTGAATTGCGCCACATGATTTTCGATTCTCTTGTTCATACCGAAATTTTCAAATTGGAAATTCTTGATGCACAAATTAAATTAGGCACTAAATTTACGGAGCATAAGAATCCTTGCATGAGTAAACAAAACCCATAATCTAATTGGCCAAAATAACAACCAAAATGGTCAAAATTGCAAAATATCATTTCCGGTTCACATGTCTTTCAATATTTGAAATTTTCGGGTCATAGATCAAGATATAATACAAAATTTGCCAAGAAGATTTGCCATAGAATGGGTGACTAAAATCCCATATCAATATCTTAAATGAGCAATCAAAAGTATCAAATTCCCTAACTCGCCCATAAACCATAAAATATATGCGGTATCCATGTAATGACATTGAGATTATGCATCAAGTAACTTCTGAAACTATATACAGCTGCTTTTATATCACATTTAAGAAATTCAATGATCTAAAACTCATGTAGAATTTACACTACCCAGCCTTGGAATAAAACACGCACCTAATTTAGCCAATTATCATCTTTCAATTGAGCAATATGGATAAAGCCATACAAATTTAGGACTAGGCTTTTTTCCCTTTCCTCTTCCTTAGACAGCCTTGATGAATAAACCATAGGTGCATGGGATTAAGGAGGGGAATGACCAATATTTTAATAAAGACCTATAATGGATAAGTTTATTAAGATATGCTACATAAATAGGTCATGGTAAGCGCTATAAAATGACAACATATAACCATGATTGGGCAATATAATATTCTCATAAATTTTATTAATATTATAACAGAGCATTTTTCAATGATCAAAATATTATGCAATTAATGTTAGCACGCACTTCGTAAAAATTTCGAACACATTATGGTAAAAAATTACAATCTTCTTATTCATGTTAGACTATTGGTTTTTCAAGCAAAAATTTTGCTCTTTCCAAATGTTTAAACAGATTGGGTTATGATATATTCAGTACTAGCTAGAAAGAACTCAAATTGGACATTTTATAACTGGACCATAAAAGGTCTCTCATGGAGGATGGAGGAGTGAACAATACAAAAAGCACACTTAGGGAAAAAGCAATTGCTAATTATCTCTTGACCGAGCAGAACATTGAGATTATCATGTACTCTGCAAGCCACCACTTGACTATCTAAACCAACCGGGATCACCATGTGACCAATCAAAGCATTGAGATTTTGCCACAATTCTTATGCTAGGCAAAGTCAGCAATGATCACCACATTAACTGGCTTTACAATATTATATATTCAAGAGGTTTATGACATAATTGGTACAATCAATAAGCTTAAATCTATCAATGCATTCTTTGCCACAAAATCCATGTGAATCACATGCAAATTATATACAACTTTATCATCGTTAGGGATGACACATGATGTAGTCCAAACACTGGTGCTCAAACACATAAATTGCATGCCTAGAATTAACTCAAAGTTCAAAAAACTCATGAAAGAAAAAATCAAGCAGATTATAAAATTCGTCGATGGCAAAAATTAGCATAAAAAAAGTGATATCTACATAGGCTTGTGCCATAAATTATCTTAACGATCTAATAATTAAGTTAAAGCACGAAATGAACTTGTGATTGTAGCTGCAATCCTCAGTGAACACATGACCATCCAGGCGAAACTAATCTGGACAAGAATCGGGCTTCTTCTCTCAGGCCCCTTGAGCAAATTCTGTGATTGGAAAAGAAGTAAATGGCTCATGCATTGTCAGTTAGAGTGCATAGAAGAATCATTTAAAGCTACTTTATGGAATGCCTACATGTTTAACTACATCATCATATCACAAAATTGAATTCTAATCATCGTCAGTAATATTCAAACAAGTGTCTATACTAAAAACAGCCATTTGAACATACATTTATGATAAAATAATTAATTGTTTCTGATATCAAACACAAACAGGAGAATATTTTATTATGCTAGAATCAGCACCAATGATATCTCATCCAGATTTCTGCTTTATATGTAGAATATAAAGAGTCACAAAACCATTATTCACAGGTAATTTCTTGATGAGTTCCCCTCAGAAATGGGAACTACCTTAAACTGCAATTTTGACTTAGGTTATAGTCATATAAGGAGATTAACTAACAGGAATAACAAAAATGAACAATAAAATCAGAATAAACCAAGAATCAGGAATGAAGAGCAAGGATGTTGTCTAACTTCATATTGAAGACCTTTATGGTGTCCTTGTTGAGAATGACCACTATCATACAAGGAAATATATAGCTAAAGGTATACTCCATCTTAGCATGAGCGTCATATCCTACTGCCATAGTAAGAAACATTGCCACAGCGCCATAATCCGTCCCGTTCCCTTTTAACAGGCTATCTATAGAAGGTCACACCATGCAGCCCACTAATTATATGCACAAGTAATTGACAATCATTCGACATGTAACATTTGCATCATAATACCATACAATGATGTCCATAATGTTCAGAAAAGCAACAATGATAATCCAAAGGTCTTACCTAGTTGTGCAAAGCCATGAGAGGATTCAACAGGAACAACCAAAGCACACAGATCTAGTAAGACGCCTGAGTAACCCGCGACCTGTGAGGCTTTGGAGCTGAAATCCAAATGTTAGCATTCAGTATTTATCTACAATATTTAAACAAATCATAGACTGCACAATGTCACAAACAGCAAATGAATGGAAAAGGATGGGAAAATGGCGAAAGAAATGACATTCAAGTTACAGGGTTCCATAAAACAGAGAAGGAAAACAAATTCATTTTATAATTGCCTAGACAAAGTATTTCAAGGCCGTATTTTCTGTATGTAATGAGCTGCCAAAGTGTACTAATTATCTTAGAAGCCTGAAAAGGTTAAGGTCAGATCAGTCTCTTGAAATATATGCAACTGAAGAGCTCAAATTAGAGAATTGCTCAACCAAGAACATATATGTTGATAATTCAGGATGAGGATCAAGAAGATATTTATCTCGATGAGTCTAACAAAGGGATTAGCTATTAAGATACTGCACTTCGTCTTTTTCCTTAACCAATGACATGATGTCCCATTTCTCAAATGACAATCTGGCTAAGAATACCCAGTCTAGAGGAAAAAGCCACGTTTGATAAACAAGGCATCTGAAAATTGGCCAAAAGAAAAGACTGGGCATCTATTACTTTTACCTTTTGTTACTAAGCAAATTCTACACTCATTCTTTGCAACCGTTATGTGGCTGAACACCATTCCACTAAATCAACTATATTTGGGTGCATTTGATCTAGAGTTTCCATTACCGCAAGAGAAACAAGAAAAATGTCCGAAACATTCATAAATCACATAGACACTTGAAAAGGGGAAAAAAGAATAAATTTCTGTGGAAGCAACAAGCTATTTCTGATGATTCTGCATTTTGACTGAGCTTGTCAGCTTGAAACCCAAAACTGATTCGATTTGAAAAATATGTCCAAATACCACATGAGATAATTTAGCAGACTAATTGACAAAGCACTTTGCAAAAGAAGGTATCATTCAAGCAAAAACAAGTTTGAGGATAAAGGAATATGCTTAACTTAGGAACCTTATTGACCACAAAAAAGTAAAAAAATAAAAAAATTAGGAACCTTACATTTTGGTCCTAAGCATATCAACTTTAAGACATGTCTGAACCGCAGAAAACAGATATTCAGGCAAGCAATTTATCTAAAGTGTACCATTTAAATCAATTGACAGTAACTAGGCTATACACCTTGGCAAACTTCTTGCATCAGATTAAAAGAGGTTTTGGGTTAGCTATGGCCTAAACCTATTGTCCTTGAGATCAAACAACATGCTGGAAACAATGCATACTTTAAGGCTTTTAATAAGGATGCACAAGTTCTCTCAGAGTTAATGGCACTGGCGATCCGATTGAGAGAAGATTTATAGATGACTTGTATACTAATATTGGCTAGGATGGGTTTCAATCAGCTACATCTTCCAAACATCACATATGAACCGTGCTCACTGTTAAAAACAGTCTCATTCCCTCTATCATGAAAATATGCAATAATTAGGGCTAGTTTTTCAGCTTCACAAGATCAAAATTGAGTAAGGTGGTCCTTTATCTACAAGAAGCATCCTCTTGCTTGATGTCGGATTCAGGAAGGCAATGTGCTACTTCATGTTTCCCACAATACTTTTGACTTATAAGCAGATTATTAAGAGCAGCATATTGAGCTTCTTCATTTAAAACTAATAATTTAACAGAAATAAATTGTCTGTAATCTAGATTAGCTAGCATTTGCACTACTCCAATCGCAATGAAACAGATCCTATTTCAATAAGTTTTTAAATTTTATGTCAAAAAAATCTGAGTAAACAATTGATGAGTTCTGAACAAGCTTAGGAAACATGAAATGTCAGATCATGGCAGCATCAGACAGATGAAAAATCATACTGGAAACACAGGCCATATGCCACAATTTAGGAAGCACATGCCCTCATGTATGCAAGAAGAGACAATTGCAACTAATAAACAAGAAAAGAGATTTTCTTTATTGAGTACATTGCCCATGGCATATCAGAAATTCCTCATAGTTAAATTATCACATTTCTTTGAAGAAGCTATGCTTGCTAAATACTGGAAACACATGCCATACACCACAATTTAGCAAGCACATGCCCTCAAGACGATTGCAACTACTAAACAAGAAAAGAGATTTCTTTATTGAGTACATTGGCCAAGGCATATCAGAAAGCATAAATTCCTCAAAGTTAAAAAATCATAATTCTTTGAAGATGCCATATTTACCATTCTAAAAACATTGAAGACATCAAAGAATCTCGCTGGAGTGAAATAAAAAAGCAAGGAAGAAGAGATGAAGAAACAGGGGGAAATGGGAAGAGGAAAGGAAAAACTAAGGTTACCTGAACATGTAATACTTCCCAAAATGTAAATTTTTTAGGGCAAGTTAAAAAAAAAAAAGGAAATGTCTAGCAAGTCACATTGATTTTTTTTATAAAAAAAAAAAGGAAACAAAGCAGAGAAAGGAAGAAATAATATTAACTTGACTTCTTGAAACTTCTCGAAACTCGAGTTTCTTAAATTCAGATGTGGAAAAGAACAGAAATGGCGGAAAATTAGTTCCATAAACCTCCCTTTAATTACATGGTTTCGCATCACAATATTCAAAGTGCGACAACAGAATTACTACAAAACCACATCCATCATTAAGCAACGTAAGGAGTCATAAACCTCCAGTAAGCTTCAGTTGTCAATTGACATATGTCACAATTTCAGAGTGGGACTAAGGAGATATGGAATCAGCAACAAAAGCAAGTTCCGAAACTGACCTAATGCATGCTTCAGAGCCACTTGAATGCACATGAAAGTATTGAGCCACAGCCTCCGAATTTACCATTTGCCCAGCCATAATATACATCCTTTACACCTAAAATGGCTAAGAGTCATCTAATCAGATTTTAATAAGAACATTTTATGATAGTTTAGTTTTATTCCAGTATGACAAATGGATTTACCAATGATTGATAATGCTGCTGCACACATTATGCATGGCTCACATGTCACATCAAGGGAGCATGCTGAAAACTTCTCTGCAACTTTCTGCAGATGAAAATCCAGTCCACCACCACTGTTCAAGAAGAACATCAAGAGCCTCCAACTTTGCATGTTTTGTTGCCTAGGAAAGCACAAGGAGAAAAATAAAGAAAACTTTGGAGCTTTGTCTGAGAGAAAGTTGCTGTTAGCGTAGTTTCAACATAAATTTAAGAAATGCATTTCACGAAACACGTTTTCTCCTCCATGTTTATTTATTTATTTATTTTTTACAATTGCTTAATCTTTGAGTCCAATAGTTTATCTTTTAAATCAGTGCATCCCTAAGTGTTGTTGCTTTCTTCCTCTTCATGTTGAAAGCATTAGTAATGCAAATAAAAAATAGTTCACCGAAGCAAATAATAGCAACATGTCTATAACTCATCCATTTCCTATTTAAATAGCCTCTTTCGTATCTGCTCCATGTTGACTATACTTTCAAGGCTTGAATCATTCATCCTTAGCTTGATATGTAGACTAAGTGAGCAAGATTGTTGTAACCTCGGGACTGGATTTTTGTCAATGCCAACTGCAGTAGATCATGAATCCTATTGGAAAAACCACTGTCTCCAAGACAGAATCATCGATACACCTCATCCGAAAAATTCAGTTCTTTCTTAAAATACCCACAACACCAAGAGTCTAAGAGAAGATCTTATGCGTGAAGCATGGACAACTCTCTTTGCTCCTCAATGTCAAGATCTGGACATTGTTTGAAGAGCATTCTCCTTACTAGTAGGTATCCAATCTAATTTATAGTACTCAAGCGTTATATCTCTGGAATTTTATGTGAAATTGCAGTTATCGTCCCTATACCTGAGAGTTTGCAAAATCTCTTAACTGACTTCCCATAACTGTAGAATTTTGCATCTCTCACTACGCTTTTTTAATGAAGAGAGGCAAAGCCACCATAACAACTAGCTCTCATGTAATGTAAAGCAATACATACATAACTAGAATCATCTATAAATTTATGATCTGTTGAGGCGATCAAGTACTAATTAACACATTCAAGCATGCAATACAGCACAATCTATGAGCACTCAACATTCTGGTCCAGTAGCTTGCAATGGCTTTATTTCTATTCAAAAAAATAAATATCATTCCCCTATTCTCCCTCTCCTCAATGAAGATTTTTCTTTGATTGTTTTCAGTTCAAAATTCAGACAGACCACAATGGCAAAAGAGAAATACGAAACATTATACATAGTAAGGCAAGATTCTTGCCATTGTCAGCTGCAGTTGTATTTTATGAAAGAATAATGGGAACAAAACCATTTACAGCCTAATAATGCATAGAAAATTCCACTTTTTAACAGATTTGTTCAGATATACTATTTTATAATGTATTTAAGAAATATTTAAGGCGGAAACACAAAAACGATTGACAACAAGTATGGGTGGATAATGTGAGGCTATCAATTCAGAACAACAACAACAACAAAGTTCTGTTGGCCAAATTTATAGAAAGGGGTGGAGAAGCAATGATAGACATACATTCTGTGTCTCGTTAATCCCGTTTCTTCCTGCCGCAATAAGGTGCCCTTCCTCAAAAATCACACCTCTGTTCAATCAAGTTATAATATAGATAAAGTACAATGTGAAATCATCTACCAATTAAGAATGACAATACTAATAATCTTCATTAGAAAATAAAGTAACATATCTGAAATGCACCTGGTTACTGAAATCAGTTTCTTAACCAACTTGAACTTCAAGGCTGTACAAAGCAAGCTTTGCCTTATATGAAAAAACAAATAAGTCTTGTTACTTGTTAGGAGGGAAAAAAAAAGTGAGTATAATGTGAAATCATCAAGGGAAAATGAACATCAAGTCGCCAGCAGTAGAAGTATTTCATTATCAATATGCAGTTACTAACGGAAAGAATCCATATCTCGTAGCTAAAAGATCAAGATTTTGCAGGTCCTGTATAATATAGTGGTCCCAAACTTCCAAGTAATGATTATTAATACATACTCATCCTGTAATCAGATGCAAATCCCACATAATACTGAAACTGATATGGCTCTAACAACACTGAAGCAAAAACAGCAACTAATTTGAGAAACTACATTAATCAAGTTTCACTCAAACATTCAAGAAGCATCCACGAGTTTTAGCTTCTTGGTCATTTTCCTTCATAAAGGCTATGGCAACATAAGGATAAAAAGAGAATCCTAAACTGTTGCGAAGGCCTCAGAATTTAGAATCGACAATCAGCTACTTGTGCTTGTGTCTCTATCCTATTGAACAACTTATGTAGACTCCGTGTTTCTGGTGATTATTTCTTTTTCATATCCACAGTCCATAAGGCGAAAGAAAATAACTACCTACCCTGTTCATATTACTCTCACACCCCAAGTAAATTTGGTTTTCAAGAAATGGTTTAAGGACTCGACTGTCAAGCAACCTTTCCCGGTGGCCTGCCATCTCACTGCATCTTCTTCATTCCTTTATGCTTTTGGCTATTCAAGCGCCACATAAAACATAGAGACAGAGCCCTCTATGCAGTGATCAAAGTTTCTCACAATTCAATTCTCCCAGCAAATTGATCACCCGCTGCACATCTGTATGATAAGCACGTACTACGCATCCACATTTCCTAGACACCTCAAAAGCACCCAAATCCATCCTCCGTCCCTCTGTCCCTCCATCCCAACTTATACAACACCCGGATTTGCCCAGCTTTTTTTCCTGAAAGGGGGAATGAACCAACCCATGTACGCCCTACTTCCCATTATTTCACTCTCCCTCGCTTGTTTTTACCTTTGAACCTAGACTTCACCTACTTCTTTCGATAAATTGCCACCTATGAAAACAACGGGAAAAAAAAAGCTATACCTTCCAGAGATTGTCGCCCATTTTGCAGCCCGTAACATCCATAACCTATGAATTCACTATGGAGCATCCACAGACAGAAGTCACGATTAAGCACTGATTCAGCGTCTCTCGAACAAATTCAACCGACACATTCTTCAAGTTCCCGCGCAACTGCAGCACCAACTGAATCGAATTCAAAATCCAGCTCAAGCATTACATCAACTTAATACACGCAAGCTGATCTATAGCAAAGCTGCACGAAGCCCAGAACGAACCTCAGGAGAGAATCGTTCCCCCCAAGCAAGCTACGTCGCCAGTTCCCAGGGCTTCGGTCGGCGGTGGTAGTCCTTCGCCTCCGCTGTCCGGTCTCCGTCGCCGTCCGTTCGTGACCTCCGTCGGCAGGTGGCGATCTTCCATTCCGTCAGAGCTCACTGGTGGCGTCGTAATGGAAGATGAAGGAGCTTACCAACAACGGGGAAAATCAAAGAAAATGAACGTAGAGAAGATGGAATTACAGAATTCTGTTTGGGAATAAAATTGACTAGCTAGGGTTAATTAAAGGGGATATGAGCGAAAAAAGAAAAAGAAAAAAGAAAAGGTAATTGCTCATTTTAAGCAAACGATCATCAAAGGTAGATTATATTTCCTATTATGACGGAAGGGTACTTCGACAATGACGGAAAATCAATTTTGATAGGCTCCTTTTGCTTCATGAAAGATTTGATATTGATAATTTTCATTCAAGACCAAAAAATGAAATAACGAAGCAATTTATGGTCCAAATTTTTAAAATATTTTAGGAGTCATGTTTGAAACTGCTTACAATATAATTGAGCGAAGAAAAAATGATTGAGATCGCTCCGTGATTTCATTTTTGAGTATAAAATGCACAGATGTGACTTGGATTGAGAGGATTATCAGTGAAATTTACTAAGTTCCAAGTAAAAGTAGGTGTACTGAAATTGAGATTGCATTGAAAGGAAAAAAAAATATTGAAACGAAAATACACAGAAATGAAAGTGGCAAGAGGCAAAGGTGCAAGTGCAAGTGAAGAAAAACGTCCAAAAAAAAAAAAAATTGGAAAAAACAAAAAGATAGATGAAACTAACGGAAAGAGTATTATTGGGTGGGCTCGTCTCTCTTCGTCCGTCTCTGATGCCTTGGTCCTTTTTGTACTCCATCGAAGTTTGTTTGTGCCTTTGTCTTCCCGAATTCTTTTTTTTTTTTTACCTCCACCAGCATCGAATCCTCATCCCGCGTTGACAAACCTCACGGTAACTTCGCACTTCTTTTCCATGTTCTGTCCAAATATTCATCCATCGTCAGGACCACTTTCCATGTTTGCATGCTTTGCCACATGTAAAAGGATATGCTGCAATCTTCTTCTTCTTCTTCTTCTTCTTCTTCTTCTTTGCCCAAGCCTCGTCACGTGACTCGCCAGCCACGACCTCTGCATGCTTTTCTTGGTCGAACGCAAACTCTCGATATTAAGTTCGAGAAGGAGGTCAAGCTTCTCTCTATTTGTTGAGCTCTCGCCCAGGGCTGATCAATTCCCTCGTTGGAGCTGGCAAAATCAATGCTAGTTGAAGTAGACGCGTAAAAAGTACCTCAATGTCAATATATGGGTGAAAGCGGGTACTAGTTATAAGTTGTTCTGAGAAAAGAAAACGAGAAAAACAAGGAATAAAAGAAGGCATTATAATGAAGATAAGCTCAATTCACTGACCTACGAATTGCTTCCTTACCGAGTTTCTGGTCCTTCCAATTACAAATGCAACCAACCTTGAGGGAGAGTAAGCTCATGTTTTCTCTTCAATCCTCTTTGACTATGCTCCTCAATACTCATTTGACAATCTTGGAAGTTTTTTAGTAGGTCTATTTCCATCAAACTATGTCCGTGCATATGTGAACACTTAGCTTCTAGACATGATACTATTTGGGTATGTTTCCCAGTGCTCATTTGACAATCCTGCAAGCCCTCCTGTAGATTTGCTTCCCTCAAATTATCTTCATGCACATGTGAACTCTCGACTGCTAAATCTGTTGATCCATAACCAACCTCGTAGAGTAAAACTGGTTCTATCAACTGATTATCTCGAAGCTCAGCCTTTAAATCGTCCCCTAGTTGCTTGCATATTATTCGAAGTCCCCACTTTTTCACATTTATTGATTTTGTAAAGCTAAACTTTGCATATTTCCCATCAATTTGACCAAAATCAATGTCGCTCAACAAATTAAATGGTGTGATATAGCGAAGGGAGATATGCTCCGAATGCAATGGATAGGGGAACAATAGCTCTATATCATTTACGCCATCAACATCTACTAAAATATCAGATTTAGCAGGATTATCAAGAACAAGACAAAATGCCAATCCAAGAATCTTGTCATATAAGTCCTTTGAAACCATGAGAGATATAGAATCCTCTTCAATAGGAAAGACCCACTGTGGCATCTCTCCTTGAGGGAGAACCGTGTGATATAACTGATCAATAGAAAGTATCCAAGTTAGTATTAGCACCCAAATGATCCATTGATCCTTGCTTGCATTAATACATAAGTCTCATGCGATAGAAATCATTTGCATAAAAGTACGGGAGCCACCTAAATTATATGCATATACGTATAGAACCACTTTGTATTTGTATGTTTATCATAAGCCTTCAATCTTGTGTTTTCTACTATTGCAACATACAAGCACACAATGGACCCAGCATATACTCCACATCGATATGTGTGTGCGTGAGAGAGAGAGAGAGAGAGAGAGAGAGAGAGAGTATCTAACCTTGTCAAATGAGTCAAGCCCATCAGCCAAACCTTTACCGACAAATCGATGAATTAAGGATAAAAATCGATGAATTGAGGATAAATCTTCATTTTTTTGTAGAGATTCACAATTATCCGCATAAAAATTCAAAAACGGGGGAAGCTCGGGAATCTTTTGTAATTGATGGCAGTTTTCAACTCCCAGCTGAGACAAATGATCACGCTTATTGATGGACGAAGGAAGGGTAATAATATTGTTCTCCCTCAGAAGTAACGTTCTCAAGAGTGGAAAACAGGAAAGATCCTCAAGAAACTCTACTTCGAACAGATTACATCCTGTAAGGTCCAATTCGTCTAAATTTGAAAGTCCAGTCTTCATGCACGGATCAGCTGAATCCTCGTACTTTGGAAACCTGACTAAATTAGTGCAACCCTGAGCTTGCAATACTTTTAGGTTTTGTAACTTATAAATGCTAGATGGAAGACTAACTAGGTTCTTGCATGTATTCAAATACATCATCTTTAAAGAAACAAGATTTTCTATTGATGCGGGAAGTTCTTTAATAGCAGTCCCTTGTAACAAAAGGCAGTCTAGGGCTTCGAGTTTATGTGGAATATCAGGGAACCTTTTAAACTTTGTGCAATTTTCAAGATTTAGAGTTCGAATATTTTTTGACTTGAGCTCATTTGGAAAAGCACTAAGTTCAGAGCACCCCGAGAAATTTAACACTTGTAACTTTTTAAGATATGCAAGGGACACGTGGGCTTCTACCAAGTTTTTGCAATTATGAAAATCCAATTCCTCGAGATTTGGAGTATATGAAAGGTCAGGAATACGAACTAGCTCCTCACAGTAACTGAAAGTAATGTACTTCAAATTTTGGAAATCCTGCAAATACAACGAAAACAACTTGTGATAAACATTCTGAAAGAACAAAAAGGGGTGTTTGAATGATGATGTTGCTTCCTTACATTTAAATTGTGGGATTCCCATTTGAGAATAGGTTGCTACTGAAGCATATCCAGTATTGATCTTTCAAAAAATTATTATATATTAGCTCATTAATCATAAATATTGGGCAATTTGTTTATTTAATGTAGAGGTGATTTGCTGCAAAGTCCACGAATAGGCATATGCTAGTTGTTGTACATAGACGGGGAGTCATACTTGTGAAATGATGGTGAAACAATATCGGAAGTCATTCACACTGTACATAGTTTTATATATTGATCATTAATAATATCATACTTTATTTTTAGGGGCTTAGCTTGATTGAGGTTTTCAAATTTGGCTATGCAGCATGTGGGGGAGATTGGGTTTCTCAAGGAAAGGATATCTCACATAACACATCCTTCACTATTATATGATCAATATTAATCAGGTGAATATGTCATAACATATGCTGATGCCACAACACTCTTCATGTGGAAGGAAGCAAGGAGCTTTGGTAGACTAGGCAACTCGAAACCTACTATACAATTTTTGAGTAAAATTTCTAACCTATTAATTGACTTTTCATTTAAAGTTACTGTAAACTGATTTTTTTTTTATAAATTATATGTTGTATTTATTTATTACTAAAAACTTTCAAACTTTACCAGTAATTACTAGAATATATTGGGGGCAAAGCTTGCACAAAGTGATGTCACGCGGCACGCGCACGACTAGGCTTTATCAATGATAACTCCTTTCTTTTTACATTTTAGATATTATTTGAACGAAATTAGGTACATAATATAAACATATTCAAAAATAAAATTCTGTTAGACAATTATAAAAAAATACAATTAATACCATTAAAAATCCCAAATTAGTATGTGGATTTACTCTAAACTAATTTTCATTTCACAAAAATTCTAAATTGGCACCACTATGACACAGTCACCTAGACTAATTTTCTTCAAACAAAAGAATCTCAATTTGGTACTCCCCACGAAATCTACCATCCATTAGCAGACAAAAACTAATTTGGGATAAGACCATGTCGCGTGTCATGGATGTGGCAATCACAAAATTCAAATGAAGTGTCATGTGGTGAGCATGTCAATTTAGGCCACATGACAAAACTATGCCACACATCATGCAACATGACAACCATAGGAGCATAGTGAAGTGCCACATGGGCAGGTGCGAAGGTGGGCCATGCGACAACACTATTCCACGTTTGATGTCATATGGCAATCACAAATCCAAGGTGAAGTGCCATGTGACTAGCATAGGAATGAAGACAATGCTAGATGTGACTAGCATAGGAATGAAGACACTGCAAGGTTTGGCTTTAACCATATATCATAGATAAATAGGGGATATGAATACTTTCACAATATATTTGCATAAAGATTTATAAACTTTAAGGGTCTGTTTGGCAATTTGCCAAACAGTAATAATTTATTTTCTTTTATTTCCAGGAGTAAATTTGGAATAGAAATCCGTTTAGTAAAATTTTTGTTCCCGAGAGCAAATTTCTATTTTTTTTTTTTTTTTGTTCCCGAAAGCATTTGGAACGAATGAGAAATAAAAAAAAAGTTGATTCTTTATTCCCGAAAACAATTCTAGAATCAGGCACCTATTTTCTCTCTTTTTGTTTCTTGTTCTTCTTCCCTCTTTTTTCTTCTTCAATTGCTGTCACTGTCGCCGTTACTGTCCACTGCCATCCGGTGCCCATTGTCACTAGTCGCCAACGACCCGACCGGCGAGCTCTAGCGAGCTCGCCTGGGCCTCCCCTTGCCACCGGCGAGGCTTGACCTCGCCCAGCCACAGGCGAGGCTCAACCTCATCGAGCCACTGCGAGGTTGGCGTCACTTGGCCAAGGCGAGGCTGACCTCATGGTGGCCCGGCAAGGTCAAGCCTCACCGGCAGCTCGGCAAGCTTGGCCAATCCTCACCCAGCTACATGCGAGGCTTGGCCAATGAGGCATGGCCTCGCCTAGGGCAGGCGACACTCTAGTGAGGTTGCCAGCCCATGTCTGGTCAATCGCCAGTCATCCTAAGGCCAGCGACCGGCCACCTTGAAGAAGAAGAAAAAGAGGAGAAAGAAATGAAAAAATTAAAAATTAAAAAATTATTTAAAAATTAAAAAAAAAGATTTTCAGTAGAAATTTTGAGGATAGTGCCAAATGCAATTTTATTCTAGGAATTAAAATTTTGGACAGTTACCAAACGATTTAAAATGCTTAGAAATTATTCTCAGGAACAAAATAAAATAAAAAATCATTTCTGATCAGAAATTGTTTCCGGAAGCAGAAGTGTTGCCAAACGCGCCCTAATTTTTTTTTGAAGTCATGCAAGGACAATGAATGAACTTTGAAAAACATTCGGAAGAAAATAAAAATTTCATATACTCATTTCAAAATTTGGCTTTGACTTTCTATTAAAAACTAGTGTAATACCCCTACTGGATCACTCACATTGATTTAGTTGTGCACATTACAGGCAAAGTTCCTAATAAAAATTCTATTATGTCCCCTTTGAAGTGCTGCTCTTCAAGAAATGATTTAAGCAACTAACAATGCCTTACTTGCATTCAAACCTTTGACTCAACTAATTTTATTGATGCTAGCCAAAGCCTCGCCATTTAGGAACGTGCATTGAGTACGTGGCCTACCACCAAACCAGCCATTTCTTGGGTGTTTTTATTTCTACATACATATCAACAGCTAGGTTCATCATAGTTTTATCTCTCTTTTGTTCGATCATTATACAATTTTTTCAAAAAAAAAATAATAATAAAGTTCATACGTAAACAACTGACAGCAAATTGCATTTTGAATTTCTTCACTAGGTAGATTTGATCTAATTTTGAAATATATCTATGTGTAATAGTTAGAGATATTAGGTTTCAAAATTATGTAAACTTTATCTATACTATATATAAGGTAAAGATGGTCTCCCACTTTAAAAGATTTCAATCTTTTTTCTTTTTTATATTCCTTCCAAAATCCTCAATTACTTATTCTACAGATATTATGTAATGGACATACACATGAAATTGATTATTTTATTTTTTTCTCACATATTTCAATATGAAAAGTCGAATTTTCTAATGATGCAATGGCCTTCGTAAAAAAATCTCAAATCTCGCAATATCTTTCTCTTTCCAAATATATGTATAAAACTTCTTCTATTTTGTATTTTATTAACAAAAATGTTTTCATCGAGTATTTCTAATGAATTTTTTCACTTAATTTTTCAAATGTCAATTTTGCTGCACGTAAAAATTTCTCTGACATAAATAACTAGGGTCATTTCAAAGAAAATAGCAAAGTGGTGCCTGAAATAGAGGAACAACGCTTCCTTTCGTATACTATACATATAATATGCATCTACATATACAAATTAAGTAGATAATAAAAAGGTCTATGTCGGTAATGCTTACCTTAAATTGTTTAAGAACTCCTATGATATTGCCTTTACTCATATTAAGTCCCACTAATTTCTTTGGACTAGCTGAAAATTTTGGAATCTGGTGAGCACATCCAGGCCATTCAAACCATCTAAGCTCATTAGGAAGACATATCGGACCTTGAAAAGAAGTATGCACATTGTGCAAGATGAGCAATCTAAGCCTTCTCAATTTTATAAAAGCATCGGGATTGATACACATATCTGTTGGCTCAGGTAGTTCCAACACTATGGCTTTTACAGCACAATCTCCCTGTAAATACACAACTAATTTAGACTACGCATTTTCAATAAAAGAGTAAAAAATGTAGCAAAATTTTGATCTTATTCACAAGTCTTACCATGTCACGTGACAAAACATCAACGACATCGTCATACAACCATAGTTTGCTGCGTCTTCGAGGATCATCTTTACATTCTTGGTTCACAATATCCATACCCATCACCTGAATCAAGTCATGCATTCGTAGGATTCCATCCACAATGCTTATCAAGGACCTCTTAATGAGAATATCAAATCCCACAATTGTCTCAAGATCGCAACTATCAAGAACTTTCTTTGTATGCTCTCTTGCCCACCCCTTAAAGAAGCATGCAATGTGGAGAAAGATCTCTTTCTCATTTTCATCTAATCCATCAAAACTCACTTTGAGCACATTATTAATGGCTTTGTTAGGATTCCTAGAAAGTTTCTTTATTGTACTTTCCCATACATCTTCTGTTGTACCACATAACAAGGAACCTAGCACTTCAAGTGCTAAAGGAAGGCCTTTAGCATACTTCAAAGCACCATCCACTAGATCTATTCTGATTTGGTGTGTTTGAAAAGCATGCTTACTAAGCAGCTCATGAGCTTGACTGTTACATAGTGCTTCAACTTTATATACATGATCTTGATCTATCCGGTGACAAGTTAGCAATTGTTTATCTCTTGTAGTAACAATGATTCTACTTCCATTACCAAACCACTCGCCTTTTCCTGATAAAGCATCCAAATGGCACAAGGCATCCACATCATCAAGGATCAGGAAAACTTTTTTGCGACCAAGTCTACGTTGTATTAGATTAATACCTTCATCCACATTGGACACTTTTAATCTTTGTTGCAGTAATAATATATCATTTAGCATTATTTCTTGCAAAGTAACCAAACCCCTACTATCTTTTGAAGTTTCTCTAACATTTGCTAGAAAAGATGCACCCTCAAATTTTTTGAACAGAGCATTGTAAAGAGCTTTTGCTAAACATGTCTTCCCTATACCTCCCTGTCCCCATAATCCCACCATAAGAACGCCATCATTAGACTCAAGTTTTAACATCGATTTCAACTTAGTGACTCGGGAATATATGCCAATCGGATGCTTAGCAACATGTAAAGGACGGTCTAGGTAAGTGGAGATCTTGTTCACAATTTCTTGTATAAGCTCTGACTCGTCCCTGACAAAAACAGAGAAACAAGTTGTAGAATCATTTTAGCGATTTGAATAAACAAATAACGAGAGCACACTGCTAACAATGACAAAGCAGTGCTCACATTTTCAGATAATGACAGCCAATGTATTCCCACCGAGGCGAACTAGAACTCCAAGAGCTCCACACCAATCAAAATAAGTTCCAAGGTTTTAACCTTTAGTTATCCAAGTGACTTGTGTTCTCTTGATTTATACATGACAATTTACATGACAAATATGTGATTTATTTATACGCTTAATCAAAAAGCGCTCCTTAGATCATTAAACGGTGATTATAATTTTGACTCCAAAATTATTAAATACCCTGAAGCACGATGTTATTGCCTTTAGGTGGCCTGTAAACAGTAATCATCCTGTATCAAGCGTTGTGAACTTTTTCCTTCCAAAGAAATGGGGAAAGTGCAATAATACTACTTAACATTTTGTCCATTGGTCAATCAAGTTTTAATTTTTTATTCTGTTCAAATGAGCCAGTGAATATTTTAGCCGATAAAGTCCCAGTGTCGATTTTCTATTATTGAAAAAAGCCAAGTTTCTGTTCTATGAAAAGCCACACGTGATTTTTTGAACTCAAAATGCCAGTTGTAACGACTTTAGACTTGGTCGACCAAATTCGAAAATCTACGAAACTCAATTTTACCAAAATGAAACGAGAAGACCTCAATAGCCCATTGATAAAATTTCTAGAACTTTTATTACACTTAGAGGAGGGCAACAAGGATCCAAAAGAAAGAGCCACAACCTTACCCAAATGAAACAGGGCTTAGCAAAAGCTAAAGGCATAATTCTATCATTTGATGCCCAAAATTAGATTTCTTTTCTTCTTTTTTCATGCTGGTGAATTTTAATAAATATTGGTAATTGTAAAAAAACTGCCATTAAAAGAAAAATCGGTGACTTTTTCTTTCACATAACTTGTTAGTGACTTGCCAATAGTTTCATAAAATCACCAACTACTTGCTATAAACTGCACATTACCCATTTCATACAAATTAACAAAATTTGATTTGCGTAACTTACAGCCTCGAATTTACTAATTTTTATTTGAAATTACTAACATAATTAGAGTGACTTACCATCTTTGATAATGTTAGATAATGACTTACAAGTTTTGGATTACCAAATCTCACTTCAGCTACTTATCAATGTTTACTTGTTCTTTTAATTTGCCAACTTTTCTATTGGGTTCCTAGCTCTCATTTGAGTTTCTTACTTACTCATTGTTGAGATTGTCAATCTTAATTTAAGTGACTTACCAAATTTTCTTCAATTAAGTTACCAACTAATCTTACGTTAACAATTCTTGTTTGAGTTACTTGTCAAGTTTATTCTTCTTTTAATTATCAATTTTTCTTATCTTTTGCCAAATTTTATTTATCTTTCTTAACTACACTTAGATTCACCAATTCTCTTATGGAATTACTAACATAAACTTAACAGACATAAGAATTTTCAGGAATCATAAGATGAAGCATCTATACTTATAAGCACGTGTGTGTTATTTTTTTTTTTTTAATATTCATACTTAATTGTAAAGATTACTTTTCTTATAGAAAAAATGGACTCCACTCTACTTACCCATCATTCAAGTGCCACCCGGACAAATTCCCAGCATCGGATAGAGCTTTCTTCCATCTCTTCACTTTCTCAGAATCCTTCCCGAACTTAAACTCGTGCCTAGCCAGAGATCTCTGATAACTCTCTCTGCCCTCTCTCACTTCTCTTGGGTCCACTTTATAAAACATTGGTAGAACAATGAGGTTCTTTTGCTCCTTGCACTCTATAATCTTCGCCAACTCTTCCAAGCACCACCTTGAGGAAGCATAGTCCTCGGAGAAAACGATGATTGCGATGCACGATTCTTCAATAGCCTTCGTAAGTACCGGCGATATTTGATCTCCCTTTTTCAATTCCTCACTATCCCGGAAAGTGTATACTCCATCTCGGTGTAAAGCTTGGTAAAGATGGCCAATGAAGTTGTTGCGCAAATCTGCACCTCTGAAACTCAAGAAGACGTCATAAATCTTCTTGGGTTCCAATGAAGAAGCCATCGGATGATGGAGTTTACCAATCGGCAACGACTATTTGCTGAAAATTTGAGACTCTGTTTTCAGGTAGTTCACCCTAGGTAGCACCGACACGTTGTCGGAGCTTCCGAGACACGTCGACACACGCTCGGACACGCTTCGACACGCGTGTTTGAAAGGGTGGAGGCCGCGAGTGAAGACGAGCCCGTGACGGCGAGAGACGGCCAGAGAAAGAGAAAAGAGTGAGGCGAGGGCCGTGAGGAGGAACTTCACGAGGGAGGCACTCGTGGGGGAGGGCGGCGTCGTCGAGTGGGGCGGCAGCGGCGGCAAGGGGGAGGAGGAGGAGTTCGCGGCGGTGTGTAGCCTCTCCGCGCACAGGGATCGCGCGTTCCGCCTTCTTTTCCGATCCCTTCTACTGAAATTTTTTCTGGGTTACTCCCTTTTCCGCTCCTTCGGTGAATGCTGGTGCTCTTCTTGCGAGTCTTCGATGCTTTCAGAGATAGGCGTCGTGCGGCGAGGACTGAGGAGGAGGAGAAGAAGGTGCCGTGCTACTAGGGTTTTGAGAACTGTGAAGGAAAATAAAAAGATTAAAAAAAGGAGCTTGTGTGTTGGACGGAGGAGGAAATGACAGGAGGAGAAGGGACGCTGTCAGGTGGTGGGGAGGGAAAAGAAGTGAAAAAATTTGGAGGTGGGGTTTGTCGACGGAAAAAAGGGAGGGAGTTTGGACCCGCGGGTTTTTTTTTTTTTTTGGGGGGGGGGGGTTTGATTTTAAAAAAAAAAGTAAATTTGGGATGATGAAATAAAAAAAAAAAAAAAAAACTTAGAATCTTATTGAAAATGTTGAATGATTAGTATAAATTTATAATAAGTTCTTTTTTAATTATTTATTTATAAATTAGATTCAAATTAATTAAAAATAAAAAAATTATTTAATATATAATGTATCCCAACGTATCGGAATTTTTTATTTTTGAAAAATGACGTGTCGACGTATCGTATCGTGTCGTGTCATATCGTGTCGCGCCGTGTCGGTGCAACCTAGGTTCACCCACCCCTTGATCTTCTTGCTGATTTATTCCTTTACTAGAGGCAAAGATGCATTACCTTTTTTGGGGCGGGGTCAACAAAGAATAATATATTCGAACTTTGGAGAACGAAGACCGCATACAACTGCGTGACACGAGTTTCTTTGTGGCCGACAAAAGTAGGGACTAATAAAGATCACAACCAGACAAACAACTTTAGGGCAATGGATTCTCGTGATCTAGGTCATGGGCTCACCCATGAAGCCAACTTTTGTGGTCTTCCTCGAAATTTCATCCCCAACTTCCGAGAAGGAGCTTTTCCTTGCTGTATAGTAATTACCTCATGACCACTCAAAATAAAATATATGATCTAAATAGTGGAACTTTAGAAAAATATGGTGCTTAAATATGGACTAACATATGTTAACAGGTATGGACAAATGGACTTCTTTTCACCACTGTGTTATTTGGATTATTTGATTGACACAAGCTTCTTTGTGGCCGATAAACTTTTGGGGGGGAAGGGGGTTTGATTTTAAAGAAATAAAAGTAAATTTGGGATGATGAAATAAAAAAAAAAAAAAAAAACTTAGAATCTTATTGAAAATGTTGAATGATTAGTATAAATTTATAATAAGTTCTTTTTTAATTAATTATTTATTTATAAATTAGATTCAAATTATTTAAAAATAAAAAAATTTATTTAATATATAATGTGTCCCAACATATCGAAATTTTTTATTTTTGAAAAATGACGTGTCGACGTATCGTATCGTGTCGTGTCATATCGTGTCGTGCCGTGTCGGTGCAACCTAGGTTCACCCACCCCTTGATCTTCTTGCTGATTTATTCCTTTACTAGAGGCAAAGGTGCATTACCTTTTTTGGGCCGGGGTCAACAAAGAATAATATATTCGAACTTTGGAGAACGAAGACCGCGTACAACTGCGTGACACGAGTTTCTTTGTGGCCGACAAAAGTAGGAACTAATAAAGATCACAACCAGACAAACAACTTTAGGGCAGTGGATTCTCGTGATCTAGGTCATGGGCTCACCCATGAAGCCAACTTTTGTGGTCTTCCTCGAAATTTCATCCCCAACTTCCGAGAAGGAGCTTTTCCTTGCTGTATATGATCTAAAATATATGATCTAAATAGTGGAACTTTACCTCGTGACCACTCAAAATAAAATATATGATCTAAATAGTGGAACTTTAGAAAAATATGGTGCTTAAATATGGACTAACATATGTTAACAGGTATGGACACATGGACTTCTTTTCACCACTATGTTATTTGGATTATTTGATTGACACAAGCTTCTTTGTGGCCGATAAACTTTGGGGGGTGGGGAGGGGGTTTGATTTTAAAGAAATAAAAGTAAATTTGGGATGATGAAATAAATAAAAAAAAACTTAGAATCTTATTGAAAATGTTGAATGATTAGTATAAATTTATAATAAGTTCTTTTTTAATTAGTTAATTAATTATAAATTAGATTCAAATTAATTAAAAATAAAGAAATTTATTTAATATATAATGTGTCTCAACGTATCGGAATTTTTTATTTTTGAAAAATGACGTGTCGACATATCGTATCGTGTCGTGTCATATCGTGTCGCGCCGTGTCGATGCAACCTAGGTTCACCCACCCCTTGATCTTCTTGCTGATTTATTCCTTTACTAGAGGCAAAGATGCATTACCTTTTTTGGGGCGGGGTCAACAAAGAATAATATATTCGAACTTTGGAGAACGAAGACCGCGTACAACTGCATGACACGAGTTTCTTTGTGGCCGACAAAAGTAGGGACTAATAAAGATCACAACCAGACAAACAACTTTAGGGTAGTGGATTCTCGTGATCTAGGTCATAGGCTCACCCATGAAGCCAACTTTTGTGGTCTTCCTCGAAATTTCATCCCCAACTTCCGAGAAGGAGCTTTTCCTTGATGTATAGTAATTTACCTCGTGACCACTCAAAATAAAATATATGATCTAAATAGTGGAACTTTAGAAAAATATGGTGCTTAAATATGGACTAACATATGTTAACAGGTATGGACACATGGACTTCTTTTCACCACTGTGTTATTTGGATTATTTGATTGACACAAGCTTCTTTGTGGCCGATAAACTTTGGGGGGGTGAGGGGGTTTGATTTTAAAGAAATAAAAGTAAATTTAGGATGATGAAATAATAAAAAAAACTTAGAATCTTATTGAAAATGTTGAATGATTAGTATAAATTTATAATAAGTTCTTTTTTAATTATTTATTTATTTATAAATTAGATTCAAATTAATTAAAAATAAAAAAATTTATTTAATATATAATGTATCCCAACGTATCGGAATTTTTATTTTTGAAAAATGACGTGTCGACGACGTCGTATCGTGTCGTGTCATATCGTGTCGCGCCGTGTCGGTGCAACCTAGGTTCACCCACCCCTTGATCTTCTTGCTGATTTATTCCTTTACTAGAGGCAAAGATGCATTACCTTTTTTGGGGCGGGGTCAACAAAGAATAATATATTCGAACTTTGGAGAACGAAGACCGCGTACAACTGCGTGACACGAGTTTCTTTGTGGCTGACAAAAGTAGGGACTAATAAAGATCACAACCAAACAAACAACAGTGGATTCTCGTGATCTAGGTCATGGGCTCACCCATGAAGCCTACTTTTGGTCTTCCTCGAAATTTCATCCCCAACTTCCGAGAAAGAGCTTTTCCTTGCTGTATAGTAATTTACCTCATGACCACTCAAAATAAAATATATGATCTAAATAGTGGAACTTTAGAAAAATATGGTGCTTAAATATGGACTAACATATGTTAACAGGTATGGACACATGGACTTCTTTTCACCACTGTGTTATTTGGATTATTTGATTGACACAAGCTTCTTTGTGGCCGATAAACTTTGGGGTGGATTTTTCATTCTTGTGATTTGGTCTTAGACTAGCTAATTAAAAAATCTTTGCCGGCTTCCTCAAAATGGCCTCCCAACCTTTGAGTGTTTTCTTTTTACTAAATAATTAAGCATGACTACTCAAATGATAATGATCTATTATTCAGTTAGTCACAAAATTCCTCACCAAATGTCATATGAGTCAATTTTTCAAAGTTTATGCCTCTCACCTTGCGTTGTGGACACACAAATTTTTGCTTGGGACATTTCATTCATTTCATGAGAATATTAAGCATCGAGTTTGCCAATAGCGGTGCAATCGGATCTTCAAACAAAAACATTTGCTTAGCTTAGTCCTATAGTCACTTCTTCCTCTTCTTTTTTCTTTTTTTGGAATTTTGCATTCAGACAATAGAAACATTTATGTTAGGCACAACGCATTTGAATTAAACAAAGCTTGTTTGCATCGAACAAAACAGGGGCACGTTCTTCATTTTAATTGGCCCAGTGGATGGCTTGACATATGAGATGAACTAGAATTCACAACTCTAAAATCGTGGGAGTTAGCTTCAATTTCTTGATAGGGCGATTGGACACAACTCCATGATTGCAGAAGATGATCTTAAACTCCAAGATAGTGGGACTGGAGATGATTCCAAGATAGTGGAATTGGTCCTAACTCCTTGCCATGGAGTTAGATATGATTCAAACAAGTTGGATCCCGACTCCAAGGATTGGGGAAGTTTGGATCAAAGATATTCAAGATGAGGATTAGATGAGTCGAGGCCCACCAAGATAGTGGGCTGTCACGAAAAAAACAACCAGTTTTTAAAGAGGATTTTTGAAGGAGCAAAATACGGTCAAGAGAGTTGGATTACACAATATCTAACATGGTCACACACTCATAGAGGACCCTCAGTTCATGGCCAAAAGACAGAGCAAAGATCTGGAGTTTTAAAAGATTGATTCGGTCAAGTGAGCTGGCCGGGGGAAAACAGAAAGTGAATCATTTGGTGATTGATTAAGGAAAATCTGTCTATGAGCTTTGGAGACAGAATGAGAAAAGGATTCGGTGGTTCTTTTAGAAAAGATAGATAAATAGGTGAGATGGGGAAGCTTTGAGAAAGGAAAATCGATCGTAAGCTTCGAGCGCGGGATGGCTTTCGGTGGGTGGGGAATTTTAAAAAAGAGGGATTTGAGTGTGAGTTGGAAAGTAACGGAAAATCAGAATCAGACAAGATTCGAACGTCGTTAGTGGAAGAAAAAGCTGGAGAGTCAAAAGGTGCAGGATTCGGTGATCTCGAGGAGGAACAAGAGTTCACAGTCGGCCATCCGCTCACCATGGTAAAGCCTGCTGATTCCTTGACATTTCCTTTCATGTTTTCATTTGATTGAATCAAATTCCATATTTGCCACTCTTGTGATTTATTTCCAGAGTCCCAAAGCCATGCATGTATGAATACTAAGGTGTTCGTTTGAAATAGCACGAGTCCGGAATTTCCATGCTCGTGTTTAGATTCCACAATTCATTTCCCACTTTATTTGCACCTGAAATTCGCTATGTGTTAAACCTTTTAATAATGAACATTTTGTTGCATCATTCACAATTATCTAAACATATAATGAAAAATCAAAACATAGAAATTACGTATCGAAACTTAAAATCACACTAAGTTCTTGTTATGGTATAGAAAATTTAGCATCATATCGAATTTCTCAAAAAAATTTCAACATCTTCCTTATGTATTATGGTATCCATATTATTTGCTGCAGGATTTGTCCTTGATATATTAGTGTTTGTGAGAGATTTGCAGACTTAAACTAGGAAGCAACATGTATTCACATATTGCACATGATCAAGCAATCAAGTTGATGTTCAAGCATTGTGAAATTAAAGTCTTCATGCATATTAAAAATATACTACATTATAAAAAAATTGTATTGGTTTAAATTAAAAATCTCATTAGGGTTGTCTCTATATGTGGTGTATAAAAATTCTGCATTTGCTTATTGCATAACTAATATCTTTTGAAGATTGAAATTCTAAATAAGAAAAGTACTGTGGACTTATATGGAAAATGGTAATATTAAATGGTTAATCATACATAATGTCTTATGCCAAATTATGTGGATCATCATTGTTGACAATCTATAGTTTTTCCTCCCCTTTATATTTAAATTCTCCATTCTCAATCATAGAAATGAAACGGGTAAGAAGATAAAAAAAAAATAAAAAATCAGACTAACATAAAATGACACATATTGATACTTTATAAATGAATACGCAATGTCAACCTGTTTTTCAAATAAATAAGCCAGCAACAACTCATCCACAATTGTTTGTTTTTTGGGAGAAAATGTTAAGATGCTTTCAAAGCATCTATCATCAACCACAAAACTAATTATTCAATATCAAATGCTATGAACTTTTGACTAATAATGTTACTAATAATGTTAAAGAAAATTTTTATGAACGAATAATTATTAGATGCTCCAATTGGTTAATTGTAATTTATAACCTCTTATTAATAGTGCCACTTGACTGATATTTTGGTAAAATATGCCAATAAAAAAATATGTCGGATCCTCAGCACGATAGTTACTAAGCTTGAGCAGTTTTTGAGAAGTGGTTTTTGCACCGAAAGCTAGAGTCTACTATATTCAACGAGTCAAGTCCAAATTTTTGACATGTGATCATCACTAACAAAAACACAAGATCCAGTGATTGACTATCAATTTTGTTTGACAAATCTATTCATGTGGAATAAGTTTGTGCTTAACTTTGCAATTGCTCCATCAATTCTCCTTGTGTTTTTGATTTCGCTTTGTGTTTCGATTTACTTTCATGAAAACTATATACTTCTGCATTTTTTTGAGTAATGAATACAATTTTCTTTTAACTTGTGCACTAAGTTCACTTTATCTTCTTTTTTCTTTAGCACCAAAATAAAAGAAGAGTGATGACTTTGAAGTCAAGCCTATGAAATTTTTCCAAAGTGGATGAAATGGTTTCCATCTTTATTAGTTAGAGGATCCATGCTTGGAGATAGCCATGAAGAATGTGAATGACCACGTGGATTATCCTGATCCTTTTGAGCAATAACTTAGAATACACATGCATTCAATTCTCTTAAATTTTGTCATTTATTATGTGGGCAATTGTCACAGCATCAACTACTTACCACAGCAGTTATTTTAAGTGTAATGACCAGTTCCAAAGGTAATTTTACTATTATATTAGTCTGATTTATTTTTGTCTATTTCCGCATGCATTTCCCTACTGCGATCATTCTGCCTTCTCTTCTTCACTCCGAGTCCGAGGTGCTTTCCGCGACCAAAAGTTAAACTTGGAGGCAGTTTGCGTCCAATAAGTAAGAAATTATTAAATGGTGTGTGTATATATATATATTGTAAACTAAATCTAAATCGTAAAAATTGAACAGATTCATATGGAGTTCATCATTTTTAATGGTTCAAATTCAATTTAATTTATGCACTACATTCACTCGATAATTTTTCTAAATAAATAACCGCGTCACTACTTTTTAATGCATACAAACTATCCTTTTGAGAGTTCGATGGAAATAATGTCACTTATCTAATCTCAATCAACTAAATTTCATGCGTTGAAAGGATGGATTTTGCATAAGACCCACCTTGTTTAATGTGTTTGGTCCAATCATTGTTGGTAGACCAGTTTCATTAAATAAATTCTTGAAATGAGGTGGATGATCATAATGGTACAAGCGGATCACATGTTTATCCGTGTTCCAATCTGTGGAAGCCTATAATTGTCATTATAAAGTCCCCACCTTGAATTTCTTGTCAACAAATCCAAGACTAAGTTGACACTTTTTAAGTGTCTTAATTTTTCTTCTAGAGAGTGTATCGGCAACAGTAAGCGCCAATGTTAGAGTTTGGAGAAAAAGAAATTAAATGTGCTGTTGGGCCCTCTGTGCACTGAACAAGGCTTCTCTTCACCATGAAGATAAGGCATCTTCTTTTCTCTTTAACACAGAAAGACTAGCGATGACTTTAAGTCAAGCTTATGAATTTCTTTTTTTCCTTCGCCATGAGAAAAAGCCCCTCAAATTTTCCCAAAGTGGGAGGAAAAAGTTTCTAGCTTTTTGAATTAATGGAACGACACATCGCGATAGTGATGAAGAATGTGCATGCCCAGGAGATGACCAGAGACAATGCTTCCAGCTTTGTTATGAGGCATCTGTGAAAGGTTTCATGCGAGAATGACTTTTTCCCCCTAATTTGCGTTAGGTGGATTGTCTTGGTATTTTTGAGCAATAACTTAGAATTAAGCTTTATGCATTCAGTTTTTTCCAAGATATTTTATTTGTTTTGTGTGCAATTGCCATGGCAATGGTTACTAATATGACAATTACTTTTAGTGTAATGACCAACATTTGAATGCAAATTGAAATCTAAAGTTCTGCTTGTTTTGTGGAAAATGAATTATTTGAAAAATGTTTTCCTAAATGATCACTCGTATGGCTTAATATAATTATATGAAAAAATTTACATTATTTACAATAATTTATGTCAAAAATTTTGCAAGTTACGTCATCAATTCGGCTTAATTTTATCAAAGTAAGCGAGCCAGGTTATCATAATTACATAACATGACAATTTATTTAATGGTGGTCTCAATTTGAGCCAAATTTGAAAAGTTAAGATACTTGATTGAATAAAAAGGAAGTTAAGGTACTTGATTAAAGAACGAACAACAATTGAAAATACTTATAAATTCATTATTCCTTATCTATTCATATCATCTTTTAGTAATATATTGGACAAAAAGTATACGATTCAGAATACAAACAGATATATATTGTCATTTTCCTTAAAACTACATAAAAAAAAAGTTTGGTGTTATTATAATAGAAGCTAGATGATGTTATCTTGCTTATAATCAATTTTTATAAACAGGAAGAGTTTAAATATTATGAAGGACTATTTGAGTTACAACACTATAAAAAAAAAATAGTATATAATAACTGAATTTTGTTAGTAATCCGTGCTATTCAATGAGAAACGACAAGAGAGTTATATTTATTGTGAATATGAAATAAAATAATCATAATTTGGGCATTAATGATTTTGACATTTACATTCACTAAAGAAAAGCTATTAAATAAGTTCATTGTAGTACTTTACCCGAATAGATATTTCGGTTCACTAAAAAGATGTGAGCATTTTTCCGTGAGTTCAGCAAATGTGTGGGAGACACAAATTTCTTTTAAAAAAAAAAAAAAAGTACGTATGTTATTTCACGTAAAAATGAGTACTTTATTAATAGAGTTATTCCTCGACTAATGACTAACAGTATAAACGAATATTGACACCAGCCATTGTTATACTTTGGTAAGGTATTATACTCAAAACTATTTCTATGCAATCTAATTTGCGAACATCGAATTCTTCAATAAGTCAAGCGAAAAAAAAGAAAAAGAAAAAAAGAGAGAGGGAGTTAAGCTTGTAATTTTATTGCTTTTTTCTATATTATTTGATTCCATTTAAATAATAGTGCTAACTTAGTAAGCACGTCATTTCATGAGTAAACTCACAGATGTTAAATTACATCTAAACTTTTTTTTGACAAAAACTATTCTTGTTGCTTTTTCTCTTTCAGAAATTGACAAAAATTGGCTCATTTGCTAAAGCTCTTTACATGAGACACGTTCGGTCTGCCCATTAATAATAATATATTAAATTTTAATTTTTTGAGACAACTATTTTCGAGTTAACCTATCTATATTTAATAAAATGGTCTTAAGTTGACGTCATAGGAACACAACCAGGTTGCTAACGACATCGGCGCTAAGAGACTCGAATGAAAAATGGGCGAGGTTGGAGGATTTGTCTGCCTTAGAAAAGCTCGATCCACTGATGCTTGGGAGAGGCCCAGTGCAAAAGTTCTATTAATTTTTGTAATAGCAGGCTAGCTTCGATGAAAAGGTTAAGCCAACAATGGTAACGAAAAACATTGAGAAATAAATGCATGATAGATATCCAATTAAACAAGTAAAAGAATTCTACTCAGGTCTTATTTGAAGGCTGTGGAATCAGATTCCCTAATGATTGGAGGATTCAAAATTTTATATTTTTCATTAAGACATATATTTAAACTTTGAATTGAAATATCAAGCAACGCTTGTTATTGAAATTTTACTACAACCACAGTTATACTACATGACCATCAAAATCATGGGACGTATGAGTCACCGAGGACCTTGAGGGCTAGCTCATTGTTAGTATATCTGCTTCTCTTCGCCTCAATTGAGATTGTCCATAAGGTTTGGTAAGAGAGACGTAGAGAATAATATACTCTGAAATATCTAGGAGCCAAGAGTTAGGCTCGTAACCTCGATGCCCTGGTCTGGTGATCCCTGGCCAGCCTCATGATCTTGATGCTTAAACGCAAGATCTTGGAGGTAGACCCAGGACCTTGGCACTAGCGGCCAAGACCAATTGGTCATTCTACAATTCTATTTATGTGTGAATGGATTCTTCTACCACTATCGTTGACATTGTCATGTTCCATTCCTTTATTACATTGTTATATAATTAGAAGTTAATTTAGTTTATTATCCTCAAATGGTAGCCATTTGGATTACTAAAAGTTCATCGAAAAGCTTCTATGCTTGTGGAAGTGGCTTTCTAGAACTCTCCTTTCTTTGACTTTCTTAACTACATCAGGGAAATGAGTTGGGGGGACTCGGAATGGTGAATGAATATCCTCCCTTACGGCTGCTCCGAGAATGGAGCTCTCTCTCTACCGACTGAGTAGCATCCTCCTCCCTTACGGGTAGGTTTCCTTTCCGAAGCTTTGAAATCCTCCGCATCATCCTCCATCTGCCACCTTTCCACTCCAGCACCGATGAAACAGCGAACACTGGAGTTGGAAAAACCCTAATCCATCCCCCATTTACTCGAATACACTAAACCCTAAAACCCAGAGTTTTCCCATCGCCTCCATTCCCCGATTTCCTTAAAGTTTCACTCACAGTAGCACCCCTTCCATTATCATCACTCACCACCGCACCCCCTCCCGTTTTCTCCGCCGAAACCGTACCCACTCACCTCCGCACCCTTTTACCACATCACCCCCCTCCGGTGTTCTCCGTAGAATCGAGCTCCCTTCATCCATCTTGAGATCTTGCTCTATACAGAACAACTTATTTCCGGCAAAGCTGCTACTTCCGAAGCATGGAAAACCAGAATGACGAAGAGAAAAGATTGGCAGCCCTCTCGCCGGTCCGGGCGATTTATGGTCGAGAAGATGTGGTGGATATCCCAGGTGAAATTCCTGCAGAAAATCTGTTAGCAAGTCGCAAAACTTTATATGGAAAGTTCTTTCAAAAGCCTAGTATCAATTTCAATGCTTTTATCACCACCATGAGAAAAGTTTGGAGGACTGAAAAATTTACCTGCTGCAATAGAGCCTGGATACTACTCATTTTCCTTCCAATCGGAGGCTGAAAAACAGCGCATATTAGACACAGGGCCGTGGTCTTTCTCAAATCATTTATTGGTTCTAAAACAGTGCGATCCCGACACCCCTGATATATGTTATGATTTTAACCACCGTGAGTTAAGGGTAAATCTAGTTGGCCTCCCCTATGGGAGAATTACATATGAGGCAGTCATGGGCATTGCATCAAAAATCGGCGAGGTCGTGGAAGTGCAATTGGAAGCAAAAGGGAACAGCAATCACAGGGTGGGTAGGGCCAGAATTAAGCTGAATTTGGAATTTCCTCTGAAAACTGGAGTTCTTGTGAACCTTGAAAACAAAAGTTTGTGGGTAGAATTCAAGTATGAAAGGCTCCCGCATTATTGCTATTCATGTGGGAGAATTGGCCATTATGCGACATCTTGCCAAGAGATACCATATGAAGAAACAGGGCTAGCAAAAAACTTACCAGGCCGCTATGGTCATTGGCTAAGAGCGGAAGCGCGAGAGCTTAGTCCTTACGGGAAAATCTTCTACGGTAAACAAGAATATCAACATGAGGAAGATGAGAGTGTGCCCGAAACCCCCATTCCACCGGTCCCTACAACAAAACAGCAACAACAGGATCCAAACCTGCAGCAAACACAACAATTTGGACTAGTGAATTATGCAGGGAATACATGTGCACAAGAATGCAACTATCATCCTCCTTCTCAAGCACTAGTGATCCTGGAAGAAAACGGCCCTCAAAAAAGAGGAAGTAGCTGCCTCGACGAGGAATCATCCCGGTGATAGATGAGGAGCAGAGGAAGGCAACTGAAGCAGAAATGGTTGACAGCTTTGCAGGGAAAGGACAAAACAAAGAGAAAACCAAAAGTGCCAAACTTTCCTCTTCAAAAAAAGGAAAACGATTCTGTCCTTATGGTGCTCAAACATCCAAGACAACAGCGGTTGATACCACTCAGCTAGTGGAAACCCCAATTCGTCGATAAACAAGTCGACCAATGGGCTTTGGTGGCTAGCCCTAATAAGCCACCCACTCCTCCATGAAGATTTTAAGCCGGAATTGTCAAGGGTGGGCAACCCCTTGACAATTCAAGCTCGAGAGTCCTAGTGACTCGAACGGCCCAACATTGTCTTCATCATGGAGACAAAGAATCGGGAGCAAAAGGTGCTAAGGCTACGAGAGGAGGCTTAATTTTCGAACTCTTTCCTAGTGAATCCAGAAGGCATAGCAGGGGGTTTAGCAATCTTTTGGGATGACCAGGTAACTTTGTCTATAGAATCTTACACAGAAAATGTCATTTTCACTCAATGCCAACTACGTGCTAACAACCAGCGTATGTTCGTCACGTTCACACATGCTCCAAATGACTTTCAGGAGAGAAATAGATTATGGGAGTATATTTATCGGCAAAGTCTAAATTATCACTTCCCTTGGTTGTGTATGGGTGATTTCAATGAGATTCTATATCATTGGGAGAAAATAGGCAAGAAAAGAGCAGAAACGTATCGACTTACAGCCTTTAGAGATTTCTTGTATAAATGTTCTCTCGCTGGATTTGGAATGTAAGGGGTGCGCCTTTACCCGGACCAACAACGAGAGAGGGCGAAAATCTAGTCAAGAAGCGTTTAGACAGTATTATGCGGTTCGAATGGCGTATTAACTATCCCAAAGCTGAATGTATTGCCTTACCTGCCATTGGTTCAGACCACTCCCCAATTCTTCTTGCGACCAGCCCTCCGCGGAAAAGAAAAAGGAAGAGCTTTAGATACGAAGCTTTCTGGGCAGAGCAGGAGGATTGTGTGACACTCGTCAGGGATACTTGGACTGCACCGGATCTCCATCAGCTTTGCGTGGCAGAGAAACTGCAGATAGTGTCACAAAAGTTGTTAAAATGGAGCCGAACAAGTTCACTAATGCTAGAAAAAGGATCACGTGGCTGAATCGAGAGCTACGTACCTAATGAACAAGTACAAACACTTTCCATGAGAGCAACACAGCAAAGGAATTAGTCAAAGAAATTGATCAATTATGGAGACAAGAAGAAATGTACTTGGGAATGCGGTCTAGAATCAATTGGTTGAATTGGGGGGATAAAAACACCAAATTCTTCCATGCCACAACTATCCAGAGGAGAATCAGAAACCAGATATCCATGCTGAAAAATGCAGATAATGTCTGGGTGCGGGAGGAGCAGCAGTTAAAAGATATGACTGGCACATATTTTCAAAAACTATACGAGTCAGTGGGGCCTCGAAACTTCCAACCCCTCTTACAACAAATTCCAGTTTTAGTGGATGTGAGAATGAATCAAAGACTCATTGAACCTGTTAGTATGGAGGAAATCAAAACAGCATTGCAGCAGTTAGGAGCCAATAAAGCTCCTGGACCAGATGGTATGCATGGCCTTTTTTTCAGAAATCATTGGCCAGCCATTAATCAAGACATACTCACAGAAATACAGACTTTTTTCGCCACCGGTTACCTACATCCGGATCTGAACCGAACCCTTATAACCCTCATTCCTAAGACCCCGAACCCGAAAAAACTGGAACAATTCCGACCAATTAGCCTCTGCAATTTTGCATATAAAATCATCTCAAAGGTGCTGTCAAACAGATTAAAACCTCTCCTACCTCAACTCATTGCAGAAGAACAGAGTGCATTCGTGGGGGGAAGACAAATACAAGACAATATATTAATTGTACAGGAGGTTCTCCACAGATTACGAACTTGGGAGAGGAAAAAGAGGTTTCAAGCAGTGTTAAAGTTAGATATGCAGAAGGCGTATGATCGGATTGAATGGGATTTCCTAAGAGCATGTTTAACTAAAATGGGATTCAATCAACAAGGGTGCAATGGGTGATGCAGTGCGTTTCTACAGTTACATTCAGTGTTAATTTTAATGGGGAGGCCCTTCCTTCTTTCAAGCCATCTAGAGGACTTCGCCAAGGTGATCCACTATCTCCATACCTTTTTATATTAGTAGCTAACGTGCTATCAACCATGATGAGCAAAGCAAAGAGATGAAGGCACACTTAGAGGAATTAAACCGAACCATAACAGCCCCACCCTTTCACATTTGTTATTTGCGGATGACACTATCTTCTTCCTCAATGGTACAATCCTAGAATGTCAAAATCTGGCGATGATCCTACACGAATATTGCTTTGCTTCTGGTCAGGCCATAAACCTCAACAAATCGTATATACTTCACAAATTCTGCCCTACTACTCGAGAAGAAATATGGCCACAAAGCATTGCGCGTTCCCGAGATAGAGAAAACAGGGAAATACTTGGGAATTCCTTCAGATTGGGGCTCCTCAAAGAAAGATATGTTCGCGTGGATCCTAGCGCGAGTGAATAGAAAGCTAGAAAGCTGGAAGGAACGCTTGTTATCAAAAGCAGGGAAGGAGATTTTAATCAAATCAGTGGTTCAGGCTATCCCTCAATATGCTATGTCAGTATTCAGAATCCCAGTGTCTATATGCAAAGCTATCGAGAAGAGGATCGCAAACTTCTGGTGGAAAACGAACAAAGTACACATATAGGTATACATTGGAAGAGTTGGGAATCCCGAAACTTAGAAAGGATGAAGGGGGTCTTGGCTTCAAAGATATTACAACTTTCAATACAGCTCTGTTGGGGAAACAAGCATGGCGAATCTCACGAATCCTCGCCTCTATTGAGTAAAGTAATGAGGGGTTTATATTATCCACGGGAGATTTCGGAAAGCGAAAAAGGATCTCGTCCATCATGGGGTTGGCAAAGTATAATTCGGGGAAGAGATTCTATCAAGCCACATATAATGCATCAAGTTGGGAATGGAAAAGACCTCTCAATCAGAGAAGACAGATGGCTAAAGAGAGGCCCTATAGGCGGTCCAAAGAACAAAAAACGAACCCGTTCAAGTGGCAGAATTGATCGAACAAGGGACAGGAAAGTGGAACACAGAGAAAGTGGAATCGCTGTTTGATGAAGGACTTGTGAGAGAAATACTAGCTACCCCTATTGGCTCGCCTAATTCAAACGACAAACTGGTCTGGATGCACACCCAATCTGGTATTTACTCAACTAAAAGCGGTTATTTTTCAGCCGAACCAACCCAAACAGCCATACTATCACAAAGAAAACCACATCTCATCAAATCAATCCACATCTCTGGAAATACATCAAGCGTACTCACACTCTCCCCAAAATCGAATATTTCTTTGGCAAGCATGCCACAACGCCCTACCAACAAGGGATAATCTTCATAGGAGAAAGATACTACCCGATCCTTTATGTCCCATTTGCCACATGGAAGCTGAAACCATTGAACACACCCTTTTACTTTGTCCATGGACAGCTCACGTCCGGAGCGCAGCACCCCTGTACATCAAAATTTCCAGATTCGGATTAACAAGGTTTGACGAATGGCTATTTCAGCTGAAAAATAACCGGATACTCACCAAGTCGTTCGACCAAGTGGTTGCTTTTCTCTGGTGTATATGGAAGGACCCCCGGAACCAGATATCTTCGGCCACCGTCCCCGTCACCGCAGCCAGACCGTATTCCGGCGACAACTCGTTTGAAACTCTCGAAACTCAAATCATCCACCGTAAAAGTGAAAAGAAACATGCGACCGCACCCGCTCGATGGCGTCCTCCCCCCACGGAACCCTAAAGATCAACGTTGATGCGTCTTTTGTGGAACCGAACGAAGCGTAAAACCGCGATCGAAGAAGACTCGCGCCCGGCAAAGAAAGAACAGAGCAATGATATAGCGTGCCTCTGCAGAGACTCCCGAGGCTGTCTCGTCGACGGTTTCGCGAAAATCGTTGAAGCTTCTTCGCCCACCCAAGCGGAAGCCATAGCTCTCCTCCAAACCCTAGATCTGTTCTCCACTCGAACAGAACTACTTCTAGAAGTACAATCTGACTGCCTCCCCCTCGTGCAAGCGGTGCTAGATTCAAAGGAGTTCAACTGGGAACTAAAGCCTCGATGGACCGGGCCCAAAGCAAACTGAAGGAATTCCACCACATTTCTCTGGCCCACTTTGCACTGAAACGAAAACAGGTCCGCGGATTGGCTGGCCAAAGCTTGCCGCTTAAATTATCTTCCCAATAATTGGTTGTCCAATCCCCGCCTGCTCTACTAGACCTTTTAAGCATTGATGCTCTTGATGTAATCCCTAAACATTTCAAGAAGTAAATCCAGTAATCGTATTTCAGATCAAAAAAAAAAAAAAAAAAAAAAAAAAAACTACATCAGGGATTACTGAAAGAAATTTGGTCATTTTCTTCGTTGCCCCTTTCTCTTCTCATTCATCTATATTATCCATTAATACTTAATATTTCCTGATTAATGTCCAGATAACCCCAACAGAAACCCATCAACTATGGGAAGCTGGTCACTTTTTCATCCTTATCAAGGGCAGTACGAAAACATCTCTTTTTTCAAAGAGCTCTTCTCGAAATTAAGAGCGATAACGCCAACCTTAGATAAATAAAGCTGTACATTCAAAATTTCACGGTCATAGACTCATGGTGGCCTTCAATTACTTTCGTATTCTTCAATATTTGCTTTGCACGAGGGTTTAGATTTTTTGAACGAATACAAGTACTTCTCTCTTGAAATTACTATTATAGGCACCCAATTCATTACAATGCTTGATCACGTAAACTATTCTTGGATAGCACTCGCTCAAGTAGAAAATTTCTTGATTCCAAACTTATTGAAGCCTTGAGTGTTGGAAAAACAAATAAATGAACATAGTTAAAATTACAATCAGTCGTTGTAATTTGGGGTGTGCTCTACAAGAGCAACGCTCAATTTGCCCATGAAGGGATGGCCGGATCATGGATATCATGACTTTTAACTATGGCCGTCTGATCTTGAGGGTGTCGACTAAGTGATGAATTTAGGTATATCTAATGTTAACACGCCTCAAGAATCGGATCAATTCGAGTTTCTACAAGGAAGATGTTGCAACTTCACACTGGTGACCAACCATTCAACCTAATATGCGAAATCCATAATCCTGAAACTTTTCCAAAAATCAGACGGAATTTTCAAAATATTCAGATCATGGCTTGTCGTGAAGGTGAATATGGGGTCAATTCGACGGAAAAAAAGAGAGGAAAAGAACGGTGGTCAACATTCCGATATATGTATAAATGAAATCAATGATTTTTCCAAAAAAAGAAGGGAAAATTTGTGCTTGGGAGCATGGCAGCGCCCCGCTTGCGCCTCGCGCTGGTTCTTTTCTGCCTGGAAAGCCCGAATCTGCTAAGCAGCGGGCCGAGGACCTGTACAATATCGTTTTGACCCTGTGCAATGGCCCAATGGCCTTGAGTAAGGCCTCACGTCCCTTGCTCAACATTCCCCTTGCGCTTCCGCTTTTTCCCTTTAAATAGGGGGTCAAACGCTCATTATTTTCAAGGTAAATTATGTTGGAAAGACTCCTTATATATCTTGAAGATGACAAAACAGATTATATGAACTCATACATTTACATGTGAGTGTGCTGGCGAATTATCCTCCACATATACAACTTTATATGCAGATGATCTTAACACAATGATGTATGTGCTATTGTAGAATTTTCTTACTTTGCATATAAAGAATAAGATACTAAGTGAAGAGCGTTAGACTTGGGAAAACCATTTGATATTGGTGAGGAAGATAGGGACATGGGATCTAAGGTGCTTGACGGACCAAACAAAGGAGAACAACTTTAATAGTATCAGGATATCGATATTGGAAGAACCTAAATGTAAAAGGTGAATAGATCGAGATTAAGCGAAATTGCCCAGTTTGAATGTATCGTCTTGTAAAGGAAGTTTATTGATAGAGTAGACTACTCCAAGTACATAGAAATGAAGACCTACCTCTAAATCAATTTAATTCAAATTCCATGGGGTGCTTTGAAGTGAATTATTTATAAAGCCTAACTAAGGTCATTTTTGCCCTGCGCAGGGGTAGGTGCACCCTAGGCCTTGGTTAGCAATGGCAAGCGCTGTGAAGCACTGACCTGTCTCTAGTAGAGGGGCCATTGCTCACTGCTTTAATAAATCCATGCTTGTTTGACTCGAATCAAATTCCTGAGAGTCAGGCCAAGCATACAGTTATGGTGGAAGGTTAAGATATTTTCTTTGTTAAAAATCCAATCAATGAGATTCTTGGAGTTCGAAAAACTTGTGATTTGATATTTGAGATGAAATTAATCAAGTGGGTCAAATCACAAATTGCTTATAATCACGATCGGGCAACTGTAAGTAAAAGTTACGATTTTGAGAACCAACAATTCAACTTTAGCAAATTGGATATTGTTGGAAAATTGTTAATGAGTTACAATGTAATCATATCCTCGGATCTAATTTATAAGTATGTAATCATACCGTTGGATCTAATTTTTAATGAGTTACAATGTAAAAATTAGGTCTACGAGCATTTTGAGAATAATGTAGAAATATGTGAAAAATAGGTTTTGATAAACCAACTCTATTTCTCGATCATGTGCAACATATGTATTGGAAAGTATTGCTTATGCGGACTCATCCATGTTATGTCGTGAAACTTATGCCATGAATCGGACACGCAAATACTGATTTGTGTTGGCTCGTGTCATTTATGCTGCATGTAGGACCAATGCATGTCATTTTGCATTTATTACACGTTTGCACATATCACGAAATTAGCTAGTTGCACATCATACATCGTAAATAGTATTTCGCATCAAAAAGTATGGATTCACCCAAGGATCGGGCCTTTGTATCTGACTTCATTCGTCCTCGTGATTTTGCAAGTCGTCTTGCACCTATTAGAATATGTCTGTTGGCTCGCTATTTTAATTTGATTTGTTTTTGTTTTAAGAGCAGTATGCATTGGATTGATACAGGCTGCTGTGATTGAATTCAAGTTGTTATTTTGAATCCTATGCGATGGATTCATGCATGCTGTTCTAATTAGAGTTACGAATGTTGGATTCACGATCGACGTTCAAACATTATCTTCAAATCCGACTCTTTGAAGTTGCTTTCGTTTGTTTGACATGGCATCGTATTCATGCCCTTTTTGCTCACTGCTTTAATAAATCCATGCTTGTTTGATGCATTGGATTTATTCACGGCGTAATTCCTTTTTGGAAAGAACATGGATCACACATCATGATTAGTCGAGCCCTTATTCGCTCGCATGATGCGGCATTTTCACCCAAGAGTGAGTAACAGAGTTTTTAATGTTCGAAACATAAAACTATATATGTATCACTTAAGGAAATCTCATGATATGAGAATATAACCATGGAATGTGTCGCCGAAAGAGTGATGTGGAATATGCAAACCCTTTCCTGCATGTAACCGAATCCTTGAGCCTTAAACTTTTGATTGTCGCGTTGTGGTCTAGTTGACCTTTTTTGTTTGCAATCAAGCTCAAAAAAGGTTGGGGTGAACTCCCAAAATGGTTTAAGAATTTGGATCAAAGTGGCTCAGCCCCACCTAGAAAGGGAAGAACATAGATGCTTAGACTTTTGGGCGGAACTTTTGGACTTAATCTCAAAATTTTAGTTCTTTTTGAAAAATCCGCAAGAACACGCTATAGGAACCATGCCATGTTTTATGAATAATTTGGTTTCGTGTACTGAGTATTAGAAGAGACATGACTAATTGAAGGATTTCAAATACTTTATGCTAAAGATTGACGAATTACATGATGAGGCTATGATCCAAAGTTCGATGCTTATGGTAGTGCAAAAGTATAGCTTTAGTATCTTCTTTCTTAATCAAACGAGTTCCCCAATTAGGTAGAAGTTAATTGTCTTATTTAATGAAATTGTTCCGAGAATCTGTGCCAGGCACGAGCTTACGTGTACTTTCCTGGAGGCCCCAACTTGCAAATTTCATTACTACTAATAATATTAATATTTTCTGTCAATTCTTTTTATTGCTTGTCCTGATAAGTGTACGGTAATTCAGGGACGAACGGAGCATGTCTTGAACGGCCAAGCATACTCTCCGACACGAAAAAAATAATAACAACATTTAACGAACTTAATATTTTAAAACAAGAAATGAAATTGGATATTAATTCTTTAAGACAGACATAAATTAGAATTCTTCTCTTAAAGATCTCTTCAATGACCTAATAGAGTGTGAGCTTTTAATGGGTAATAGCTATCACCTAAAAATCTTTCCAAATTAGCGAAATTATGCTTTATCCCAAAACATGGCAAGAATTGTTGACCTCACCCAACATTTTGGTATTAGAATCAAGGGTAATCTACTTGGACACACCCTCAATTTCAAAAAAAAAAAAAAAACCACACAACCACACACACACACACTTCACCCCTTGCATTTTCAAAATGCACTCTGCCCGTTTATCGTTACATAGGTAAAATAATAATAATAATAATAATAATAATAATAATAATAATAATAATAATAATAATAATAATAATAATAATAATTATTATTATTATTATTATTATTATTATTATTATTATTATTATTATTATTATTATTATTATTATTATTATTGGGAAGTATAGTTGGATCTTAAAAGTTGACTTGGAATTTATCAAATTCCGCGTATCCAAGGAAGAGACATGAAAACAGGGTCCAACTTAAATAATCCTACCCGCTTGATTAGAAGAACACTAATTTGTCTTGATGTTTAATAAATGATTCTGCATTTATGCTTTTCTGAACATCATTGTTCATCGTTCAATGCCAAATGCGTAAACCGAAACTTTAACATCTTCTTCTTTCTCGCTCAATTCACGGTTGAGCAAGATTCATTTTGCAATTTGGTCTCAATTGGTGTAGAAGTCCCGAGTTCAAACCCTCAACCTCCACGAAAAAGCTGATAAAGAAGAAATCTGACCTCACTGTCAATAATGACAAAACCCCACGGAGAAGCTGAACAATGCAAACAGGTTTTGATATATTTTTTGGTTAGTTCTTGCTTTCAAGTTTTCTTTAACAGTATTCGTATAAAGTCATTTGATCCGAGATAACAATCAATATGAAAGAACATGTTAGATGCATATACAAACACTCCTGGAATGAGCAAATTGCTCGTAAATGGTGACCCGGAGTTTTGTGAAATCCAAGTCATTGTTCATATTCCAGCTATATTTTGAAAACTCAATGGTAACCAGTTAGTTTTGCATGAGTCTTTTAAAAGTAAAAGAATCTCTGGCAAAGTGGTCAGAGTGCATTTCGAAAATGCAGGGGGTATCCGAGTAATTTTGACAAAATTGAGGGGGTGCCCAAGTAATTTACCCTAGAATCAATATTACGGTGGGAAAATAGATCTTAATCCAAGATTTTTTTTTTTTAGTAGAAGTTCCGAGAAGTTCCTTAAAAATTGGAATTTAAAGAAATATCATTAATTTGGGGCTGAGCTTTATGATCCGTATGTAAACTTTTTCCCTAACTGGGGCTTAATTGTAATTGTGAATTTAAATCAAATTAATTTGATTAAAATAATCATAAAATAATAATTTATCATGTATATATAAAAATATACATTTAATATACAACATGTCTCAACTTATCAGAATTTTTTTTTTGAAAAATAAGGTGTTAGCGTGTCATGTTACGTCGTATCGCGTGCCGCTTGTCGATGTCATTGTTACTTAGTTAGTGAATAACATTTTTTTTGGACCAAAAAAAAAAAAAAAAGAACATTCTGTTTTGACTTATGTTCATCTTGTTATTATACAGCAATGGGATTCTCATATTTCTTGAAAAAAAAAAAAAAATCTACATTGCCGCATCTAGAGGAGCAATAGAGTCAAGGACGGGGCCGTTTCCTTGCTTATAAAAACATAGACACTTTCTGTAGCGTGGGACTAGCCCATGAATTTCTATCTTGATATTGTTTCTCTAGTCCTTCCGTACAATAAAGTAAACTCAATGGTTTCTAAATGGAATTAAATCTCTAATCTCTCAACACTATAACAACTACATTGGCGATTTAGTTCAAATGAGGATTCAAGGCCACATTATTTTATGAATAAATTAAACGTCGGATATATGTGGACTTAAAATATGAGTTGTACACAGCCGGTTGAGGCAACATATTACCCTAAATCGATAAATTGGAGTTAAATTGATTTCTAAGTGAAACCCGAGCCCCTAAATTTAGTCGCAAGCCAACTTGCATGTCACGAGGCAAGGTCCTTGAGGAAGAGGAGCTCATGGGTAAGGTCTTTGAGGACGGAACATGGAGGATATATTGGTCAATAGAACGTTGACTATTGGGGTGAACACTAGCCCCTAAGTTTAGTTGATTCCGCACGAGGCAACAGCATTTTTCATCCATGATGTTAATGGAAGCGTCATTGACCTTGATTTGAAAAGTAAATGTATTTGAGGAAACAGAAAAAAAGTCGACGCACTTGATTGAAAAATGAGTAGAAGTTTAAATTATAGTGATGTCAGAACGACTTATAATAATAACCTTTGTCCTAAAATTCTTATAAGTACATATATGCCGATTTTGTAATAGTAGATTCTGATATGTGAAACTTTCTTAAATTACCGTACGTTTTTTAATCCTGTATTAGTTTCCCTTTTCTTGCCTGCCATTTTCATGTAAAACATGGTCCTTGATAATATGAATATTCGCCACTCTCATTTTTGGAACGAGGCGTACATTTATTCCTCTCTCTCTCCTAATTACTGCACTTATGATGTTGTTACTTCCTATTTGTAAGGAGCGTCAACATGCGGAACAAAATTAAAGGATGAAATTCTCGATAAGTCTATATAAGATTAGTAATTATATCATGATACGGATGAAAAATAAGTCCACGCTAAAAAAAGAAAGAAAGGACGCACGAAATCCAAATTAATGTTTTATGCATATATATTACACGCACACCCATACCTAGTCGCTATCAAATTGCCTTCCACATAAAATTATAATAGTAAGACGGATATTTAACACTTTGAGAGAGTTGTACATGTCTCATCCTAATCATCTAAGAATTAGTGGAAAAGGAAAAAAATTGACCATCAAGGTTTAAAACTATGTTATAGCACATAGTCATTGATATGTCCTATTCTTTAAAAAAGAAATTTCGGTAAAAAAAACAATCATATCAATTTAGTTATGGTGAAGAGATTACCTAATTGATAGATTCGAGGTATTTCCTTATTAACATGATCAATATTGCAACCTTATGCCCATCTAACTTTTAAGTTACTCGGGCTTAGTACTTCCTTGTATGCAGCTTGAGCTTGATTTGGATAACCATCACTATGATAAAGAGAAATTGTACTGTGACACAAAATAAAGAATCTGAGAATTTGACGAAGCATCTTGGGAATGTTGAGATTGTTGACTTTGTGAGATTTTGTGAGACCATAACAGTCTATTCTAAAAACTTAAGCTATTAAATGAATACATTATTTAATATTTAATTATTCTGATACTATTCCTCATGCTTAGTTTGATCCTTTTGCCTAGTATTAAGCGTGGACATATTTAATTGGGGCGAAAATGTAACCTGGAAAGATTTGATTTCAAGACCTCTAACTTTGATATCATATAAGATTTTGTAAGACCACAGCCGATATTCTAAAAGCTTAAGCTATTAGATGAAGGCATAATTTAATATTTAATAATTCCAATAGGTTTCAGTGCTACATGTGTTTGGGGCTGAAACAATGGCTTTTTTTTTTTTTTACACCCAAAAAAAAAAAAATTCACATGCTTTGGAGAAGATAGCGATCAAGGCTAAGATGCACAAAGCTAAGAAATGGAAAACTCTGAAGTCAGATAATCTCAGAATATTGCTTAAAGTGGCATGAAGGTTATACTTGGTTGTCCTTTTGTCGCAAGTAATGGCAAGGTCTCATCAGTCTCGTGGCATTGGTATGTTCGTCATCAATTTTAGCCATAATGAACCGTCGCTCTGGACCATAGGAGCATGAGCATCCTTTTCTTTGTACCTATCAGCCACACTTGGCTGAGCTTCGGCTTCATTTGCAGAGGAGAGGAAATGATTAGCGGATATGAAGAGGAACTTGTCGGTGAGGCTTTGCTGATGATGATCACATTAGGTTGGTCCTCTGGGACATCAAACTTTTGGCCTCGAGCCCTGATGGATACCCCAGGATATGAATCCAGATATGATCGAAGTCTGCATTGTTCTGATTCCTTTACGCCGGTCCCCGATCTTATCCCCTTTCTGCAATTTCGTTTTTCTAAGTTTCCATATCCTGCGGAAGTTGTATTGTTGGCATGGACAAATTCCTTGATGTGGCTCGCTTAAGTAGGCAATCGGAAGATAAAAATAAAGACATTTTCCAACAGGGGAAAACTTCCAAAATGACAGCTACACTAGGTCCCTGTTTCGCAATTTGTTACTGTTTTCGTCGTCTTTTCTAGTATATGTTTTGTTAACAACCATTCCACCGATTTGTTGGAGCTGTGAATTTTCTATTTTTTTTTTTCCTTCACATAAAGGCCTAGTGCAGCTGTCAGAATTAATTGTATTTGATAGATCCGACCGCTCTTTTGGCATCTGGTGTGATTTTGCTTCTTGGCATAGAGTTGTGAAGGCTCCTTTATAATTTCTTGAAGTGGCCGTACTAGGATTATTTGCATTCATATGCCATATGCCCGGCTTTGTCAGACATGAGTAGGACAGAAGGGTTGGATGATTGGATTATAGATGCAGCCTTGCATCTTTCGTTTAACTGGAGTTTGCGATTATATATCAATTTGTCAATATCGGTAGTTGTGGGTGGCATCTCTCTCTGGCGTTTCCTGAAATTTTAATAAAAAGCCATTGTCAATATGCAGAATCATAGTGAAGTTTGAATATAAGAAAACGAATGTACACTTTATAGTTGACTAGTTTCATGAATAAGGTGTCCATGTAGTCTTTTTACTAATTATGAGTCATAAATTTCTCACCCACTAGGTGTCCATGCAATATTTTTATTGGTGTTTACTATGATCCATAAAGGTAACCTAACCATTCAAGTAAAGAAAGCAAATCAGAGCATAGGAAAATAAATATAAAAGAAACACAATCAATTGGTCTAAGTAAGTAATTAAGAGAGTAAAAGATACAGTGTAGTGAAGAAACCCGATATGAGTTGAACAAAAAATATTACAATTTTTATATTCGTTTTCTTGCCCCCATCATCTTCTTCGTAGCAACCCTGTAACCCACGCATACAAGAAAACCAATACTTCGACAATGATTCATGTCTATTCTTTCTTGAACCGAAAATGACACGCTTCTCTATCAACAACCTCCAGTCACTAGACCGATGCGGCCACCCGCTGCCGTTGTTAGGGGCCACCGCCAGTCATCATTCCAATCACCAGTCACCCAACACTTACGGTCACATCCAATAGAAGGAAAGCTATGGACAAACCAATGAAAGAGATTAACGTTCAAGTCATCGATCTTGAGTTATTTCCTCTCCGGCAATCGCCATTGAACAGCACCAGGACACACATGAAAACAAGAAAAAATGGAGTTACTCACGGCCACACATCCAAATCTTAAGAAATAGGGTTGAAATGGGTGTCGAAATTACCAATCATGATTTGAATCATGCTATGAACATATGAATGATTATAATCCAGAAGAAATTCCTCGAGTATGTCCGTCGTTTCATTTAAGCATTTTCACAAACATATGGTGTCCGTTTTTAACGCAACTCACGGAGACATTAACAAAGTGCTTATCTCAATCCAAACAAAGGAGACAACATCTTCAGGAGTTACAACTACTAACCAATACTTAATTACGATTCGAATTTCATCCAAGCCTAGACAACAATTCATGGACTCTGGTTAATAGAATAGAGCAATAATGTGCAGGAAACACATAGCAAAAGCACACTTAGATTCGGCCTCAGCAATGGCAGGATAATAAGAGGATAGCGGTTCACAATCAATGAAAGATTTCTATCCTATGGTAAACTTTCATATAATCTCGGAACAAACAAAAATCGGAGGCAAATCCAAACAAGCTTGGTTGTGGCAATAATCGAATAGGTGAAGCAATTCACAGTTAAAGGGGACTCATGTATGAGCTTTCAAGTGCGACTTGTTTCTGATCATTTCAATCAGCAAAGATCAGACCCAAATAATCAAAACAGACTCATTAGATGCCAGTTTTCGAATAATCACGACCTTATATCTATACCTATTTCTTTACATATAAGAAGAACCGTAACAAGAGACACGATTGTAACTTTGTTCGAAATGAATATACCCCCTCGGCCAGTGAGCAAATATAAGAGCAGAGATCCTTTGAGGTGTCAATGACGAAGAAGCACACCGATAAGAGTAGAGTGAACGGGAACTCAACAATTCAAGCTCCTAGATCCTGAAACAGAGTCAAACAGGGGAATCTCGACATGGCTCTACAGGCAAACTGGAATGCAAACCGCAGATAGAAATGGTGAGTGGCGTTTGGAAGAGTTAAAATCAACAAGATAGAGGGAGATTATTTCGCTCACAGGATTTTTTCGCCAGTGGTGCAGCTAAGACGGTGAAATGTTTCTCCCATGGGCGAACTTTCGTTTGAAAAATCTCTCTCTCTCGCTCTCTCTCTCTCTCGGATGTGAACGACGAAAATGGCCTTCCCTAAACCCGAGCGTGTAACTAGCATCTTAGACAGGAATTGTGAAAACGGTCAGAGGAAATCCTCGCGGTGAAAACATGGGTTGAGTCTCTTTCATGGGCTTTTGCATGGTCACAGTCGCTCTCCATTCAAGCTCAACAAGCTCCTTTCTTTTCTTTTGTTTTTATATTTATTCTTACGCATAAATTCTAAATATAAAGTCATTGAACCTTAGATTATCATGGAGGAGTACTACCGCAACCTTTCTCGACACAATCTATTAAAAGGAAAAATAATGGGTTTACTAAGCCAAAGACTTAGCGCAAAATATCCCAAGCTTATACCAATTGTAACTTTAGGGTTTTAATTTAATCGATTTAACATAAAATTCAATTCAATTAGGAATCGTCATTAATTTATTTTATTTGTATGAACCAAATATTCATAAATATGAGACTTACGCTAGAAAAATCAAATCCACTTTTAGTACATTTTATTTTTAATTCAAAAATGTTATGCAAGTTGTCTTGATCAATTTTAAACCTAGATTACTAACATAAGCTTCCTAGTTCACGGGGTTACTTAGGCTTCTCATTAGATCTACGTGCATCCATTCTTCCTGTTGAATCTCCTTTTGCCTTTGCACGACTAGGTAAGGTCTCTGAAGTCATGATCCTTTGCTCACCTCTTCTGCAAAAATGTGAGAGGTCCCGTCATCTGGCTAGGCAAGGCCCGTCACTCTAAGTAGGTTGGCCACCAGTGAGGGTCTAGTTCTAGATGGAACTATGGGTACACCATGACGGCACATTTTCTGGAGTTTTGTAGTGGGCTAAGGTGTGGGTTTGTGTCGGACCTCAATGTGGTGAGGGAGCAATCATTTTTCAATGCGTTCTTCAAGATCCTACTTGGCCAATCTATGGATTAACTTTGGGAGGTGTATATAATGTCACAGTATGAGACCATTGTCGTAGAACCAACATTAGCACCAAAGCATGGCATATTAATTAAATTAATCATGTGACTATGAGACAACAATAATAGTGTCTGGGGGAGTGATTTTCTTTTTCCCTCATCTATAAATATACGAATCAATAAAATGCTGGGGAAGTATCGAAGCAAGAATGATTATTTATGCTTCAATGTGCAGGAGCTTGTATTTTCATTGTGATTTTCTTTTTCCCTCATCTATAAATATACGAATCAATAAAATGCTGGGGAAGTATCGAAGCAAGAATGATTATTTATGCTTCAATGTGCAGGAGCTTGTATTTTCATTGCATCTTTGCATAGATCTCTCTCTCTCTCTCTCTCTCTCTCTCTCTCTCTCTCTCTCTCTCTCTCTCTCTCTCTCTCTCTCTCTCTCTCTCTCTCTCTCTCAATCCCAAATATTTTCTTCTAGGTTTAGAAAGCCGTCTATGAAAGCATATAAAATTAAAATTTTGAAGGGGTCAAAAAAATTGGAACCAATGTTCGATCCGTTTGCAATGATTAGCATTTCTCCCGAAATCACTAGAATTTTGTTTTTCTTTTCTGATTTTCAGATAATCTAATGAACAAGACGTTTCTTACATGCACAAAAAAGTCAAGAAGTAGTTTCCAAGTATATGGGAGGAGTGACAAAAACAATCCAATATTCAATAAACATGTCAAAATTGCGTATAAGCATTCTCTATCACCAAACTTTGCTAAATCAGTTGACGTGTAGCTACTAACGTAGGAATTGTCTTTTACGTGTTGTGGGTTTAAAGTTTGAACTAGACCCGATCACCGTGCAGACCTAGACGGGCTCGGGCCGAAGCTACTCAAGTTCGGACTTTCCAGGGACCTTCCCTAGGCCCAAGCCCGCCCAATGCAAAAACATATGTTTCGGAAGCTAGCCCAGATACGCAACATTTATTTATATGTTTAATTGACAATAAAAAAACGAAACATGAGTGGAAATAATTACCAGAGAATTTGTGGTGTTTTACGTTACTATGTCCATATGTGATGTATTTTTTTTCTTTTTCATATAAGAATTTGCCGCTTTTTTTTTTCTTTTAGTCTTTAAAATATTCATGCATCAAGGTAGGAAAATCGATGAAAGATATTCTCACAATTTTTTCGAGGCTAAAAAACAGTTTGCCGTTTCACTCCATGTTTTGGGCTTGATAATGTGAGAAATTCAACAACCTAAAATTGGTATACATTATTTAGAAATACCTATCCTTAAATAAAAAACACGTAGTTGGTCTAGCCAAACATCGTTCTGGAACTGATCAAAACAAATGAAATCGTATGAATTCGAGAGTAGGTGTTCTTGTCCTTCTTCTCCTTTGGACGGTCTCACTAGATAAACAATAAGCGTATGAAATTAGGAGAGGAGACAGGACTATTAACATATTTACATAGCATATTCTAAGAGAGCCATCTATCACAAGTCACTGTTAAAATATTGACCTATATTGACCATTCAACTACGATCACCGTAACTAAGATGTGCTAAGCCCAATATGATATAATTACATGAACGAACTTGGTGATTTAGCATTGTCTCGTTTTATTAACTTTATAACAATCTATTTCACAAACTAAAATATTGTGCAATTAATGTCAACCCACATTCATAAGTATTTTCAACATTCTTTCACTTGGGCAACGTTAATTGCAAGACATTTTTGAAAAACTAAATTTTATAAAATAACTCGAAGGCTGCTAAAACATTAAAAATCACCACCAACAAAAACAACAACATCGAACCATAGCCATCATAACCCCTCTCTCAATCAATGTCAGACAATCATGACTACAAATGCTATATGCTATTCAATCGGGATGGGTCAATGTGGTGACATAGTCGAAAATAACATTTCTTCATGTGATCCATTAATGCTGTTTTAAAGTCCGGTCCTCCTTTGATTTCTATGTAAAACCGTATACTTAAAAAAAAGTCAGAGAAACTCAATTGACATTTATGCCTCATATGTCTCTTATGATATTAACCTTGCGGTAATATTTTATGTTATTTTCCTTGAAAGATATCCTTTTAGCAAAACCATCATACCCAAAATGGCCATCCAATCTCGAGACTTCTTACTAGAATTAGTAATAGCTAATACACATTTCAAAAAAAAAAAAAAGAAGAAGAAGAAGAAGAAGATCAAAATAAATAAATATTAGACCACGTATTTATCTAATAGTTTAAGCTTTTAGAACATTTACAATAGTCCCACAAAATCTCACATTGTATCAAAGCAAGAATTTATAAATTCAAATCTTCTAGACCGTAATGGTGCAATTGTCCCACAAAATCTCACAAAATCAATGATGTACTCCAATCCTTTGATCAAAATCAATTAAAATTTCCAAAATCTTTGAACATAAAATAAATTCTCAGTTTCCGCTATCCAATCATTAATCTTTTGACATTATAATGCAGCTGCAAAGATTTCTCATTGTTTCTACAGAAAATATGCCATAAAATGATTTCAATTGATTTTCAGTACCTTCTAGATGGAACCAACTATGAAACGTCAAAACATAGTAACCGGCATGATAATATAAGTAACTCCCACTAATAAAAGCAATTCTATACAACACTTTACTATACTTGTAAAGAATGTTAAAAGAAGCAGCCAAAAATGTTAATGGTGTTGAAGCTTTTGATTTGAAAGCATGTCACAACTTGCATTTCAAAATACTTTATTTTTTTACATTGGTAACCACTATTACCAATGATATGCATGAATTCCCTTTGAGAATCTTCAAATATTGACTCTTGCTATGTCAAATATTTAACATACTGCAAAACATGCAAGTTAGCAAGCCGAGCCTACTAAAAATATACCCAATGTAGGTTCGTCAAAAGGTTGAATTTAGTGATTCACATTAAATCCAAATAATCATGAGTTCTGGTTTTGACCCAAATTCAAATTAAATTTTGAGAAGTACTCTTTTAAACTTACCATATTTTTCGCAAAACATCAAACCTTTTAGAAAAGGTAGTTAGCCAACAAAGTTTCTTTATAACAACCTGAGTTTCATTTCAAGAACATCATCCTTTATAAACATACAATGCTATTTAGAGAAACGTATTAAATAGAATTTGGTACTTGACAAGTTGTAAAGAACTTGGACGAAGTGAGCATCAAATCGAACTCTTCCAACATTTGAAACCGCTCATATGCTGTCAGATTTTACAGAGTCGATGATTTTTTCCCCTTATTCAAAAAGCTGAATGATGCGTCATCAATAAATACGACAAAACTATATTGCCAGTGAAACCTTGAGATCCAGAGTTGTCAACTTCCTTCCCGGAAACCTCCTTCCCCTCAACGTCTGCCGTCGACGCCGGCAACCATCTCCAGATCTCCATCACAGTCTCAGTTCACCACGGAACCAATTCAATTTCATTATCGGCCTCTCCATTCCCTACCGGATCACCGTCCCTCACAGGCAGGCCATAATCACTCAAACGCAGAGCATAGGAACAGGAACATACTTGGATAAACAAGCGCCGCAATCAAACTAGTGCCTCAGAACTTAGAGACGGAATGCTTGGACCATCATTTTGAATGCCAATTCCTCTTGTCAGCGGCCATCATCATCGAACGCAGCAAAGAAACATGCCAAATACAAAGAAGAGACGAACAGAACAGAACACGTTCAGAATAAATCCTGATGATGATGAAACATAACCCGGATCGAATCAATGCACCAAGAAAATAATGAGTGTACGTCTGCGCATCTTTAGTTCGAACGAAACCGCAATCTATTCAATGTCAGTGACTAAGAGGCATATTATCAAACACTCGGTGGTCAACAAATCGGGAAGTAAAATTACGCTGTCTCAAGCTCGAATTCACGGGCTGATTCGAAGTAAGATCAACCAGCAGCACTCCGAACAAGTCAACAATCCAGTCGCGCCCAACGCGTGCTTTAATCCTAATAGATATTACCTGGCCCGTGACGTTTGCATTGCGACGAATGCTCGAATCGGCAACAGGACCTTTCGCGATTCAACCGACGAACGAAATCCTGGCTTCGCAAAGGATTCCAACCTTCGAATCAGCTCGGCCAAGAACAGAGCCAAACCGGTACCAGCGCGAGTCCGGCTCATTAGCCAACGCAGCTGAGATCACGAACGGCGGCGAACGGCGGCGGACGGCGGGGACGGAACAGTAGCTCGATCGTCTTCGGCCCCATCAGCCGATTCTCGTTATCTCCTCGAACCGAAATCCGTTCTCTCGGTGACGTGACGTGCTCCCCCCGTGCCGTTACAGAGAATCTCTCGTCTCCAGCCACGCAACATCTTCTAGAACCTTCTTTTGAGGTCTTGCTTCCGTCACCTCACCCTCCTATCCATCCGTATTTTTTCAAATAAAATTCCTCATCTCATTCTTTATTACGGTACAAAAAGTACAATTTGATCTCATATGACTTTTGAGTTTCCTAGATTTTTGCCAATTATGGTGCATGTATGCCTGGCTTTTAAGCCAAGCCGGGGGCCCTCTTGATTTCCCCACAAAACATTGAAGAAAAATTATTCGCGTTTTGCTTCCGGAAAAAGTAAAATTTGCCTTTCCGTTAAAACCAAAAGATCGACGTCGGTAATTGTCAATTGGGAGGGTGCATTAACGGAAAAATAAAAAATAAAAAAATAAAAAAATCACGCGGACTATTTCCCTACCGAAGCATGGTTGTTATGGCCAAGTCAAATACTTTGGTTCTTAATTGTTTTGGTCCCTTTGATAGTGAATGCTTTGCTATCAAATAAATGATGTAATAATATGATCAAGGGACAATGCGGTGACTTCCTAACTAGTTTTCGAAGCAAGACCTTGGCAGATATGCCCTGATACATGAGAACACTATTGTTAAAGCTTCTAGTGATGAAGTTTCAGCTGTTAGAAAAGAATTTCAATGAAAAATGAATAGAGACCTGTGTTCCAACACTAATTATAGATTTCTTGGTCCTAAGTTATAAACGAAATTGATGAGACTATATCATTGAAAGTAATGTTTTGATATCAGGTTGCCAAGGAGTAGGAGCTGCATTGGAAAAAACATGGATGTGCCCCCAAAATAATAATATTAAAAAATCAATTACAATTTTTTTTACATGTATTCTTAAATATAAAGATAGATACATGTCTTAATGATACCTTCTCTTATGAATAGCTTACATTGGACCTCAAAGATGGTTGGGTATTGTTTACACAAAAAATAATCGATTCATGAGTACAAACAATTAGCACGTGAGCACAAACAGTCATGTGAAAAACAAGCTAATGTCATCACGCATGAGACATCTTATTGATGACTGTAGGAGTTAATATTTGGTAATCGACATCGACTCACTTTGATGGCACATGTTCAATTGTCAATATACGAAGATGAACAACAAAGTTATGAATGCCGGCATGAATACCGATGAATAAAGAGCAGCATACCATTAGAGTTCTTCGGAGGATTGAAAAGCATAGGATTATGGTAATTGACTCGAGTCAAGACATTAGATTGACCGACAGGTCTTCGACTGAGAAGCGTTAAAGTGCCATTGCAGGATTCACAATCGACAAAGCAGTTAAAAATCAAAGTGGGCAAGTTGTTTCGGAGGGAAAGGTTGCTACTTCCGAAACAAGTTCGTGGAGTGAGGAGCACACACCTTCAGATGGGATAACTGTCTAAAAGTCAGGAGATCGTGAAAGCTTGAATACATGACTCTCGGAAATAAAGGAAGGTGAAGTTAATCGGTGGAAATCGTTCGAGAGAAATACAACTATTGGAGAACCTATTAAGGGTAGTTATCCCATAACTTCGAATTGAATTACCAAGCAACACTTGTTATTGAAATTTCACTAACGCTGTTAGCTATGTTTAATTGTTCAAATTTCTAACTAAGATGGGAATGGATAAGATAATATATGAAATCCAATAATTTTATTATATTCTATCCAAAGTGCTTGGTGACCACAAAGAAGATATATTCACATCATATTATTTACATTATTTAGTATAAATGACATATTGGTATAAATGAATAAAATTTTACAAATAGAGATGATAAAAGTCTCTTGTGACACTTTTGCCTACTTCATTTTAATTTGCTTATTTTATTTTATTTTTCTCTCTTTTTTAGTTAATTTATTTGTTATTTCTTTCTTCCCTTGCCCTCACTCTCTAATAAAATGTTATTAAATAGTAAACTATACTTGATATACCTAAAATTCTAAAATACCAAAAATATGTAATAAACATGTTGAATCTATATTCTAAAATAGAATTAAATTCGAATATACAAATAAAAATAAGATTAAATTAAAATAACTAATTTTTTATTTTTATTTTGAATTTCTTATATTAGAATTCAAGTATCATTATATTGAAATATATTTTTAATTTTGTTAATTTTGTTAATTTAAGAAGTTTATTATTCGAAAAAAATAACTTTTCTAATATGAATGTTAGGAATCCTATCTATCATTATCTCACTTCCTTTATGAGATAATTTTATCTAGTTTATATCTCTCTTATATCCGACTTTATCCTTTTTTAGTAAGCATCAAATGTAAGATAGAATAATCTATTATGAATTTTATCATGACTACCAAATGTAGCCTTAGTGTATTTGTTTCTCTAACAATAACACCCCAAATACATCACCATCAAAATCATGGGACATTTGAGTCACCAAGGACCTTGAGGGCTAGCTAAATGTTAGTGTATTTGTTTCTCTTTGCTGGTTGAGATTGTCCATAAGGTTTTGGAGAGACATCAAGAGATATTATACTTTGAGACACTAGGAACTTAGGGTTGGGCCCACAACCTCAACACCCTAGTCCAAGGACCCCATGCCAGCCTCATGGACGCTTAAACCCATATCCTCGGTGGTTGAACGGGACCTCGACACTAGCAGCCTAGACCAATTGGTCAATCAAAGATTCTATTTAGGTACGGATGGATTCTTCTGTCACTATTGTTGACATTGTCTTGCTCCATTCCTCTAACTGTATCGATATATAATTACAAACTAATCTAATTTATTATCCTCAAATGGTAGCCATTTGGATAACTAAAAGTTCATGGAAAAGAGCTTCTACCATTGTGGAAGTGGCTTTCTAGAACTCTTCTTATTTTCTACAATTTTCCTAATTGCATCAAGGATTACTCTATATTTTAGGTAAGAAATTTTTTCATTCTCTTCCTTGCCCGTTTCTCTTCTCATTCGCCTATATTATTGATTATTACTTAATATTTCCTAATTAACGTCCAAACAAACCCTACAGAAACGCATCAAATATAGGAAGCTGTTCGCTTTTTCTTCCTCATCGAGTATAGTATGAGAGCATATATCTCTTCTTGAGAGCATATATCTCTTCTTTCAAGGAGCCTTCTCGAAATCAAGAGCGATAACACTAAGCTAGATTTGTATATTCAAAAGTTCATTGTCATGGACATATCGCGGCCTTCAATTACTTTTGCATTTTTTAGTATTTGCTTTGCATGAGGGTTTAGATTTTCTGAAGAAATACAAGTACTTCTCTCTTTGCAATTATTATTGTAGGCACCTCATTTTTTTTTTCTTTAACCAATGTTTGACCACGCAATCTATTCTTAGATAGCCCCCGCTCCAATAGAAAATTTCTTGACTTTGAATATATCAAAACCTTGAGTGTTGATTAAAAAAAATAAATAAAATTAGTTAAAACTACTAGCAATTGATGTAATTGGGGTGTGTTTTGCAAGAGCAACGACGCTCAGTTTGCTCACATCGAGATGGCCAGATTGCAAATATCATGACTTTTAACTATGGCTTCTGATCTTAAGGCTGTTCAGAAAATTATAATTTCCCTGATTAAGTGATGTATTTAGGTATATCTAGTCGTAATACGCCTTGATTAATTTTTTTTTTTGTCAGTCCTACTTTATTCCTTCTCTACACTCACTCTCAGACTTTTGCCCTGCCTCTTGCAGGGCATGGGAGTCGAAACCCACTCCTGAAACTTACGCGTCCCCACCCCATCCCCCCCTGAAAATGTGGGGATTTGATTAATTGATGCACTATTTTCCCTATCAATTTTGTTTTGCCCTTGACAGCATAGCTTTAAAAACATCCAGTCCACTGAAGAGTTGGGCCGTGCAATCCTCATCCACTTAATCGCCATTGATTAAAATCGCCGCCTTCGTCTTTCTCTCGCCTATGCGAGTTTTCTCTCTACCGCATGGTAGTGTCTCCTGTCTTTTACAAACACCAAACCCTAATCCGATTTCCTGTTTCATTACTCGTTTCCAAAAATGAAAAAACTTCAAAAAACAAAATTCACAGTTTATTATGCGGTCTCGGAGGGCATTTGGTCTCCATCGGATAAAATCTTCACCGAAAGCTTTTCTTCAACGATCCGGAGGCATCGGGATTTCCACCAGTCATGGAAGATGCTCGAATTTTATCCTCAAGATGAAGCGATGTGCGATTTTCTCGGTATAGTATCCCAAAGAGTAAATTGGTATCACCCGATATTGGGGTGTTTTTCTTCAATTTGCTTTCGTCTGCTTTTTTGGCCGATGAGATGTCGGAGTGGAACAGTTGAATCTGGGTAGATCCGAAGATGCGGATAGTCCGGATCTCGAGAAGCTATTAGAGAAAAAAAAAAAAAAAAAAATCCGGTTAGCAAAATGGAAAGTAAAGAGGAAAATGAGATGAGAGTTGCTGCATTATGTAGAAGTCTCTGGGCATTTGTGGTCTCGAAGAAGATGTAGTCCAAGTGTCTCGACGAAATACCTCAACGAAAAGAGAGGAATGTAGTCGAACTCTATTTGGAAAATTATATTCTAAACCAAACGTGAACTTCCCAAATTTCGTCACTACAATGAAAAAGCCTGGAAATCGAAGAGGTCATATGTTCCCAGAAGGAACCGGGGCTATTCAGTTTTGTCTTCCCATCAGAGGCGGAAAAGCAAAGAATCAAGAGGAATTCACCTTGGTCTTACTCCACGAATTTGATTGTTCTGAAACAGTGTCTCCCCGAAGTTCCTGAACATTGCTATGATTTCACTAAGGAAGAATTCTGGGTGCGCATCGGAGGAGTACCCCCTGGGTGGAGAATAGAAAAAGTGTTTAACGAGTTGGGGAAACGGGTAGGAAAAGTAACAGAAGTTCAAATCGACTCAACAACCAATGCTCAAAATAGAGGAGGAAGAATTAGAGTTGAGATTGATTTGACCTCACCTTTGAAATCGGGAGCTGTTATGGACATTGGCAATAGCTGGCTTTGGGTGGAGTTTAAGTATGAGCGACTTCCACATTTCTGTTTCTCGTGTGGCAGGATTGGCCACTATGCAACTGACTGTACTGAGATCCCTTATGCAACCTCACCTTGGGCAATGAACAACAAAGGGTTATATGGACCCTGGCTGAAGGCAGAAACAAGCGATCATAACCCCTATTGGAATGCATTTTATGGGAATATGGGGAAGCAATAGTAGTGGAAGAAACTATACCGCTCAACCAAATCCACCGAGAGGTATGAACTTAAACGAGCAAGAGCCGGCCTCAAATCTGCAACTAGTCGCATGCAAGAAGAAGAGAACAGTTGGCGATCCCGGACAAAGTGCAAACCCCGAGAAGTACCTATCACGGCAGAAGTCCGAGAACGCGGAAAACAGGTACTATACTCGAAATTCAGAAACCTTTGTTATCAAAAGTGGGGAACAAAGAGCAAGAAAAAGCTATGAAAGTACAAAAGGCAAAAAAAACAAAATGCCTACCAGCATCACCCCCATTGCTAACAGATGAAATTGAACTCATGGAGACCCCGGTACAACCGGTCCAAGAAGGACAAGAATGGGCTTTGGTGGCTAGCCCTAATAAGCCACCACGAAGCCATGAAAATACTTAGTTGGAATTGTCGGGGCCTGGGCAACCCCCGACAATCCGAGAACTAAGAGCTTTAATAGCTCTTGAACGGCCTACGTTACTTTTTCTAATGGAGACAAAAATAAAGAAGTCATGGTGGAAAAGATTCGCAAAAAACTTCGCCAGAAATCATACTTGGTTAATCCAACAGAATAGCCGGAGGACCGGCAATTATGTGGCAAGAGGAGATTGATTTACAGGTGAATACCAGTTCTAAACAACTTATAGATGTGCAATGTATTGACCCTGAAAGTAAACAGATTATGCAGATCACCTTTGTCCATGCATCCACTGATTTTGGTGAGCGTCTGGAGTTATGGCATGTGATGGGAAATATTAAGCCGCTCTCGTCTCTTCCCTGGGTCTGCATAGGAGATTTTAATGAGATTCTGTATGTATGGGAGAAAGTGGGAAAAAAGGAAGCAGATAATCGAAGAATTGCAGCTTTTAGAAATATGATAAACGATCTAGCCCTCATGGATGTGGAATGTCATGGCTGTGCTTTCACATGGACAAACAATAGGGAGGGGGCAGAGTTGGTTAAAAAGAGGCTTGACAGAGTACTATGTTCTTTAGAATGGCGAGTTACCTTCCATGATGCTGAAGTCCAGGCCCTTCCAGCCATAGGGTCGGATCATAGTCCCTTACTTCTCAATCTGTATCCTGGAGCAAGACAGAAGACAAAGCAGTTCAGAATGGAAGTCTTCCGGACGTAACATATAGAGTATCGGCCGTTTATCCGTAAAGTATGGGCGGAGGATTCAAGCCTAACACCACATTTGCGAGAGAAGCTAAGAAGAACATCACAAGCTTTAACTAAGTGGAGCAAACAGCATTTCTCAAATGCCTACACAGAGATCAAAGACCTAAAGCAAGCACTAACAGGTCTGATGAATCAAACAGATCAGAATGCAAGTAAGCAGAAAAAGCAGCAACTCATCAGCAAAATAGATTTTCTCAGAAAACAAGAAGAACAATTCTGGGGAATGAGATCACGCATTAAATGGCTTCAGTGGGGGGACCAGAATACACGATTTTTTCATGCCACAACAAATCAATAGAAGAAAACAAAACCGTATTTCAATGCTGCAATTAGAGGAAAACAGGTGGTCCGAGAACCCATGATGATAAAGGCACACATTAAAGCCTACTATGAGAAACTATACGAACGTATGGTCAAAGATATTACCAGCCTATCCTGAACCAATGCCCGTCCCCTATAACTGACCATATAAACGAAAATCTGGTGACAGTTCCTACTGTAGAGGAGATCCACGCAGCAGTGTTTCAATTGGGAGCCTATAAGGCTCCTGGCCCCGACGGTTTCAACGGAATGTTCTACCAACAAGCATGGGAGACCATAAAACCTGACCTGCTGCAACTAGTACATAAATTCTTCCAGACAAGAGTCCTTGACCCCCGGATAAACCAGACCCACCTTGTGCTGATCCCCAAAGTAAAAAATCCTGAAAATATCAGCCAATTTAGACCCATCAGTCTATGCAACTTTAGCTACAAAGTTATTTCAAAAATTCTAGCTAATAGACTGAAAAGATGGCTGCCACTTATCATTGAACCAGAGCAGGCGGCTTTCGTCCCAGGGAGGCAAATCCAGGATAATATATTCATTGTACAGGAGGTACTGCATCACCTACGCAAAACAACAAGGAGGAAAAAGAATCAGGCCATCTTGAAGCTGGATATGCAGAAAGCATATGACAAGGTAGAATGGGATTTTGTGAGGGATCTTATGCTGCACATGGGGTTTCATGTCAAATGGGTTTCTTTAATTATGCAATGCATCTCAACAAGTCACCTACAAAGTGTAAAAGTTAATGGAGAACCTACCCCATTCTTCCATCCTTCGCGAGGTCCGAGACAAGGTGATCCACTTTCACCTTATATCTTCATTCTAATGTCCAATGTGCTCACCGGATGATGAACAAAGCATTAGTAGAAGGCACACTCACGGAATACAAACTTAACGAAAATTGCCCTAAGCTATCACATTTAATGTTTGCTTGATGATGTCATATTCTTTTCGGATGGAACAATATCTGAATGTCAGAATGTAGCCCAAATTCTAAATCAATATTGTTATGCTACGGGTCAACAAATCAACTTAAATAAGTCAGGAGTCTCTTTTAATGTTAGCTGTCCAGCAATACTACAACAGAATCTAGCCACAGAACTGAGAGTCCCTATCCAACAGAGAACCGGAAAGTATCTGGGAATACCTACTGAATGGGGACAATCCAAAAAGGAGCTGTTCGCATGGATCCTGGCCAGAGTAAATTCAAAGTTAGCAGGTTGGAAAGAAAAATTATTGACAAAGGCAGGCAAGGAAGTGTTAATCAAAAGCGTGGTACAAGCACTACCTACCTATGCAATGTCCATCTTCAAACTGCCAGTATCAATCTGCAAAGCCATAGAACAACGCATAGCATCATTCTGGTGGCAAAATGGCGATGCAAAAAGAGGTTTACACTGGAAAAACTGGGAGACATTGAAGACCCGAAAGGATGCAGGAGGGTTAGGTTTCAAGGACTTTCTAACCTTCAATAGAGCCATGCTCGGAAAGCAACTTTGGAGATTAGCCACTTCCCCTCGCTCTATGGAGCAGAGTGCTAAAAGGACTTTATTTCCCAAATGGGGATGTGTGGACAGCTTCGAAGGGCCATCGTCCATCATGGGGTTGGCACAGCTTGATGCTTGCCAGAGACACCATAAAGGATAACATAATATGGTCAGTAGGTGATGGAGAAACTATCCGTATCAGAGAAGACAGATGGCTAATGCAAGGAGTAATAGGAGGACAACCACATCAGACAGAGCCAAAAATGGTTTCCGGACTGATAGATGCAGAGAACAGAGTATGGAAACAACAGCTAATTCTTCAATTGTATGATGAATCAATTGCAAATGAAATATTAGCAATCCCTATATGTCAGCAATCACAGTCAGACACACTAGTATGGACTGGCAACAAAACAGGGGAATACTCTGTCAAGAGCGGATATAATCGCGCACGGAAACAACGAAACACCGGACGTAAACGGACCCTCTTGCTCTTATCACCCACCGCGTACCTTATGGACTCAAATTTGGAGCCTGCATGTGCCACCGAAAGTCCGATCTTTTCTCGGAGTCTCTGTCGAATGCCCTTCCCACGAGGGAAAACCTACATAAAAGAAAAATGGTTATGGATCCATTATGCCCTTTCTGTTGGTCGAATATTGAAACGACAACACATGCTCTTTCTTTGCAAGTGGACGAAGAGAGTATGGGAAGAACAAATATTTGAGAAGATAAAACCAGATGGAAGCCTCGGGAGAACAGATCGGTGGCTTGCCAACGCCTTCCATCGAAATCGAGCTTACCCGACCGCGAACTCACGGGAATGGTTTTGTGGCACATCCGGAAGGCGCGAAACAACCGGATATTCCGATCCAAAGAACCTAGACCCGCAGATCCGTGAGCACAAACCGGGGAACAAAATGAGTTCTTCAAATCGAGGAAAAACAGAGAGAAGCAAAAAATCAACGATCTAGCAAAACCCGACGGTGGAGGCCTCCTAAGGGGATGGGCTGAAACTAAACGTCGACGCGGCATGGTGCTCCGGCGAATTTCTCGGATCTGCGGCGGGTATTGTTCGCGATCGGGAAGGAAGATTGCTCGAGGGGTTCGCTGCAACAGTTAGGGTTTCCTCGGCAAGTGAAGCGGAAGCCCAAGCAATACTACTTGGGATCTCCTATACGCACGAACTCAAGTCTTCTCACGTGCAAGTCTTCGGCACAGAACAGGAAAGTGGATTATTGAAAGCGACAGTTCATCCGTCGTGGACATGATCTTGGGCCGGGCTCAACCAGCTTGGAATCTAAAGGAGATTGTGCAGAGGTGCCGAGATGGGCTTAGTAGAAATAAAGCTATTTCGGTGACATATTGCCCCCGCCAAATGAATGAAGCTGCGAACTGGATAGCAAGGGCACACCGCAATCGGTCTCTTCCACGTAATTGGCTACGTTCCCCACCTTTTCCACTATGGAACTTTTTATGCGCAGATATTTCCACATCTGCATCTTGTAAGTCTCCTCTATAATTAAGCAATATAATCCTATCTTTTGACCCAAAAAAAAAAAAATCGCCATTGATTCTTAGATTTCGCTCAAAGTTCATTAGCTTTCAAGCAAATTTGGCACCAAAGTGAACTCACATTGCGCAAAATTTTGGTAAATTAACCTAAAAGCAAAATCAAAACTCAAAAATCAAATACCAACTAGAGATAGACGTCTAAGTTTGAAATCTTGATACTCCTCGTCAGATCAAGTAAGACATATCTCCCCAACCATGCTTGGCCCCATTCCTCGCAATTTTCCCCTCCTAGAGTTTCTTACAGGGAAGGATCTTTCATTTGAGGTAAGGCTCCGCTAGGCGGCGGGGCCCAGACCAAGTCCAAATATCTTGGAGACTTCAAAATTTTTAATTTAAAAAAAATATATTTTTGTTGCTTGTGAAAAATGCATTAAGTGAGTTTGTAAATTATTTAGTGCATCGCACGAGCTTAAACTCGATTTTGGGAAACCTACTGATGTTGAAAGAAACTATTGCATGGGCAATCCAACAACTCCTAAACTGTTGTTTTCTCCTTATTAGAATCTCCAACGTAAAGGATTATAGGACTATCAAAAAGGGTTAGACCAAGAAATTGAAAATGCTGTCAATGTACTTCATCTTTCTCATTTGTAATTAGGAAGTGTCGTTGTTCTCCATCCAATATTTGCTGCGTAAGGTTAAATTGCTTTGTAATATAGACAAGGTCCAGTGTACAAGTGTGAATGCAGTGGTTGTGTGATCTATCAGTTGATAGACACTTGTTGATCATAACTTGTTTTGAAAATTATTAGTGGACTCCATCCATGTTGAGACTTTTATCTAGAGAGCAGACGCAAGCTTGGATGTAAAATCGAATCACTATAAATTGCTATATATTTTATTTTTCCAGTTCACTATTGTCATTATTAGCACCACTATCACATGATATTTGTCATCAATATTTTATGCATACAACCGTCATAATTTGCTTCTATCGTTTTTTTTTTTTTTTTTTTGTGAAAATAATTTGCTTCTATTGTTGTTGACTTACATTTGGGAAAGTTTTTCATAATTCACACACTACTTTTTTAACCCTCTTCTAGGTTGTACTATTAACCCTGACAAAAAATAGCATTTGTTTCATCAATTCAACCATATTTTCCTGGGGGTCTTTGCGGCACAGGAAAATAACAAGTAAATGAATATTGATAAGTGAGCAGTTAATTTTTTTTTTTTTAATAAGAGCTAGTAGCTTTTAACATACCCATAATATTCGGATATAAATGTTGTTAAAACTGTCAAAACGTGTGGTGTTTCCATGGACGAAGGAAATGTCGGCACACGTGTGAATTCCCTCTGCAATGCATTGTCCGCCGGCATGTCTGCTACTCGGTCGGAGACAGCAACGCACACGAAGACGTGGCAGGCTTCGGTGCCGAAACGTGGTTTATCTACGAAGCGAACGTGTCCACGGTCCAGAACACTCTGGTTTGCCCTCGACTCTCCTCCATTTGCATCTGCTGCATGTTTGTGTTGTGGCAGTGGCGCTGGAAATGGGTCAAGGCCAGGAAGTGAAGACCCGAACTGATCCGCAAGTCGAAATTCAGGTTTCAAACTCGCTTTCGTCTTTTTTAATGGGGTTTGCTAGTTGGTGGCGGAGGGGAGCGAGCGAGCGAGCTTGTTGTTATGGCGTTGTGATTGCAGGAGAGAGGGGAGATCTTCTTCTTCTATAGGCCCAAGGTGGAGAGATGTGCAGCCCACGGCGCCGACGACGTGCAGTGCCTTTACATAGTCCTCCGTCCTGAGTCCGGCGAGAGGCCTGTCGAGGAGAAGCAAGATCCCCACTCCGGCAAGGAAGGCTTCGACCCCAATTCCAGCGACAAGGCCACTGCGGAAGGCGGCCATGGAAGCCAGGTAATGATGGTGACGAGATTTACGACCCAACAACTTGTCTATGATCACCTCGTGATTACAAGCCTCTCTGTAAATGCCAAACGCAGGAAGTGAACATCGAGAAGCAGACGCTGTTGAGGTTCATAGTGATGGGGAAGAAGAGTCTTCCGGACCCGAGTAAATGGAGCCGACCCCAATGGGGATTTGTGGAGATGGTCACCGCCAAGATCGATGATGTCAAGTCGGCTCTTAAAGTAGGTGCGCTGCTTCTCCTCCTCTCTCTCTTTCTCTCTCTCTCTCTCTCTCTCTCTCTCTCTCTCTCTGTGATTAAAGTAGGACTTGTTGCTTCTTGCAGAGGAATACGACACTTCCACAAGGGGACACCGCCACACGGCTGCAGCCAGAGCGTTGGGGGAGGGAGTGTACCGCATACTTAGACACAAATCCAAGGGGAAGAAAGTGCACACGCATCTCACATACAAGCTCGAATTCCCTCCAGAAGATGAGAGGCGGGAGCCCCAGGAGTCGCTCAACGTCGACAGAGAAGGATCCTTCCTCATTCAGATCAAGAACCCCGACCAGCACGGGGCCGGCCCTTCCCAGTTCAGGGGGCTCCAGAGCAAGCGCAAGGCGGTGTTCCCCGCCTACCTACAGGGACAGTTCGGGCAGTTGAGGTACAGCCAGGCTGACCCACCCGACTTCCTGAACTACGAAGGGTGTGAGCTGTTGCTGATATCGGCATCGGACGACATAGAGGAGGAGCTGGGGTTAGAGCTCAAAGCGGAAGGAGAGGCCGATCCCTCCTGTTCCGATCTGCTCGAGACGTTCGGGGAAACTGCACCCGTGGATGCCCTCCTCAGGGGCACCTGGGTCTGTTTTTAATCTTTCTGACACTTTTTGGTCTGTGTTTAACTAGGAGACCCGTTTCATGTTTCAACTGCAGTTGGGCATGTGTAATATATTTGGTACCCCTAATGCCGATCTTGCAATAAAATCTAATTTTGTCGGCCCAAATGGTTCTAACCTACTTAGGAATGATAATGATGATTGCATGGCCTAAGTAGTGGAAATGGCAATTCCAAGAAGTCGGTAAAATCACAATTCTATGATTCACATATGGATCCAAACATCAGAAAAGGGATTGGCCTTTTGGAATTGCAATCATATTCCAGATCATTCATGCAAACCAAACATTCATATAGGCAGGTGGACCCTAACCTAAAGCACGCGGACGGTGACAGAGAGGGACAGAAAGTGAGAGTGTAGCGGTTAGCGAACGAGAAGAGTTTGCGAGCTTGTCGGATTAGGAGATGCGTGACAGCCGTATACAGTAGTAGACTCTCTGGGGATTTTTCAAAGTGTCCTTTCACAAATTTTTCAAAATTTTATTTTATTTTCTTCAATTTCATTTTATTATTGGATTGATGTGTTGTCTACTACTCAACGGCAAAAGAGAGAAAACAATACAGAAAAAGCTCAGGTATTTGCTTCCTAAAAATGAGGAACAAAACAAGGGGGAGGTTATGGGCTACATTACGAAAAATTTATGAAATTGAAATAATTGGACTTATTTAGAACTACATTTCTAGAATTTCATTGAGTAATTTTTACAAACGCCTAGAATTGTGTATTGTATTTCATAGAGTAATCTAACCATGCCTAGTTAGATGCCAATTGACTCTTGTGGCTGAAACTCTAGCTATGCGGGAAGCCCTCTCTTGGATAAAGCCTCGTCGGTTGAATCAATTATCCCTCATTTGTTCTCGGAGGTATAAAGAATGTTTGGCTACACAACCATCATATTGTATCAATTCCAACGTCCTCTATCCTAGTCAAAATGTCTATGTGCTTAAAAAAAGACTAGGGGATTGGATACTTTTGTGAGACTATTGGTTGTAGGAAATTGCATGTTTTAATTCGCTCATTCACACTTATTTTTATTGATCATGTCATCTCTGTATACTCACAAATTATATCTTCTCAATCATGCCATCTCGTGATGCTTCATAAATGTTTTGATACAAGAACAACTTATATTCCTATGATGATTCACGGCAATTGTGTTAGTATGACTTGATCTAAGGGGAAAATAACTGTATTTGGTAAATCACCGAATTTCGAGAGCTCTTTTGGCGAAAATATCACATTTTGCACCAAAAGAAGCAACCAAGGTGCTGATGAAGTCTGATCGACAGCTAACAAAGGCAAAATTAGAGATAGAAGTCTTAACAAATTAACATTCCCTATCACCCACAACGGCCCCAACTAATTGACTACCATTCGTTTGAAAAGTTCCGGTGCATCTTCATGGATTATCGATAATTAAAAAAGAAAGAAAAAGAGAAATATACGAGAGCCACTTGCACTGACCCGTTTGGGTTGGGGCCTAATACAACCCCTTCTTATTCGGGCCACTTGGCCCTATTCAAGCCCAATTCTTCTTTATTTATACAAACAACGACTAATGATCACTATTAGCAATGGCTATTAGGCCGAGGTTAGGCCGACATGACTTGGCCCGGGTGATCCAAGGGAAGAACTGTCGACCTTTGAGGGAGCCCATGATCCAAGGGAAAGATTCAATCAAGCAAGCAAAGGACTTTGAGTCGAGAGTGCCAAGGGCATCACTGATTGAGAGGAATATCATTAACCGAAGAGTTTCAAGACACAATTGGTAGAGGAGGTGGCTAAGTTAGCTTAGCTTGTCTTGAAGCTTCCAAGAGTCTAGGGTTTCTTATAATTAAATGGAGGCAGGTGGTTAGATTTTTATTGCTAGATGGAGGCCAAATATGCAATTATAAGTTGATGACCTATTGTATATAGAGAGGTCTTCTTTCATGATCGTGCAAATGCAATATAGCGAAAATTACCAAATTAGTCATAAACATATTATATATATGTCAATTTAGTCTTGAACTTTTTAATTTTGTCAATTTAACCCTTAAATTTTGCACAAATTCCAATGTAGTTTTTCTATTCAATTGCCACTGAAAATTGCTAACTTAACATCTAGTTATCGCCAATCATCCTATATAGCACAACAGTCAATTTGATCTAAATGACTACTCAAAATGACATCTTTTTTTTTCCTCATTTTTCTAATCTTTTTGTTTTGTTCTGTTTTCTTTTTTTAATTTTCTTAAGTTACTGTTCACCTTCTCCATTGGAAAAGAATTTGTGTTTTCTTCAAGATATGTTGCCGCCACTAGTCAATGCCGCTGCAAGCCGACACCGCCATTCACAATGACTTCCTCTCTTTGTCCAGTAGAAGCACCATTGCAATGTTAGCCCTTTTTAATTTTCAATCTTCGAACTTCGGGAGCTATCGGACCTCTAAGCCATTGACATCCATTAATGGAGGCACTCGAGCGACCTTAAATTCGGTTGTGCGACACCATATGTGAGAGACATGATCTCAAGTGAGCAGTCACACCTTAATCACAGGAGGCGAGCTCCGTTAACGAAGGTCAATCAGAGAGGGAGATATGACGATGGCTTCTATATGATGATGATCATCGTCATTTTCCTTAAAATTACACAAAAAAGTTCGGTAATTATTATAATAGAATCGTAGAATGCTAACTTATTAAGCACATTAATCAATAAGTAAAGTCACAAAATATAATTTACATTACTAAAGCTGCTTTACACAAGACATGATCAAACTGTCCACTAAACAATATATATATATATATATATATATATATATATATATATATATATATATATATATATATATATATATATATATATATCTCTTTATTTTTGAAAATTAGCTAAGCGGTTACTGATTTGACCGTGTGCCCCATATGATTATGTGTCAATATTTATATGTCATGTAACCGTCTTCACGCATATCTCCCAAAAGTAGACCGGCACTAATCCAAGGTCTCGTTATCTTCTATGCATTTCCTGACGTTGGCTTCTTGTTGGTCGATCGCACTCATACATGATTGATTATCTATTTTTCTAACATTAGCCCAAATTTATAAGAATATATAACAGACTATCATCCACAATTACCATCTTCCTGTTCGTTTTAGATTGTGGGTCTAGCAGGCAAATGTTTTGGTATTTCTAGTGCTTTACTAGAATTGATTATGATATAATCATTACCACTTAAAAAAGAAAACTCAAATTTTGACTTCTTATTACCAGAAGAAAAGTGACATCGACCTATCATGGTCACCATGCGACCTATCAAATCACTGATTTTCTCACAATAATATGAAAGTTAAAGTTGATAACAATCAAGACATTAATAGACTCATCAATAGTATAAATTCAAGTATTTAGGACATAATTGGTATAACTAGGAAACTTGAATCCAGTGAAATCCATGCGAAAACACATGCATATCCTTTGCCTCTTCTATCATGTTAGGGATCACATAGGACATAGTCTAGAACTATAAATCTCAGAATTATCAATAGCACGCCTAGAATTATCTCAAAGTTAGAAAACTCAAATCAAACTCCATCACAGAATATATAGATGACAAAAAGTAACCTCAGAAGAAAACTGATGCCTACACAGGTTTATGCCGTAAAATTATCTAAACAATCTGACAATCAAGTTCAAGCACGAAATCGCTTGTGATCACATCTGCAACCCTCTGTAAACACATGAACATCTGGGCAAAAACTGATCTGGACATGCATCACACTTCCTTCCTCGGATTCCTTGATGAAATTCTGTGATTAGAAAAGCAGTAAATGGCACATGCATTGTCTATCAAAGTGCATGGAATCATAAGAAGACATTTTATTGGATGCTAATAATATTTACACGGGTCTCTACACTTAAAGGGCTGTTTCTAAAATGTTTTAAAATCTTGAGACAAAATAATTAACACTAGTTGTTTCTGCCATATCACAAACTAGAGAGAATCTTACTATGCTAAAACCAGCACCAATAATGTCTCATCCAGATTTGCGCTTTATCACAAAACTATAGTTCAAAAGTTATGTTGCTAAGTTCACCGCAAGAATGGGAACTACCTTGAAGTGAAAGTTTGACCTAGCTTATAGTCAAATGAACGGCTTAACTAACTGGAATAAGAACAATGAATAATATGATCAGAATAAACCAAGAAGCGGGAATGAAGAGCACTGACTTAGCTTCTTCCTCATTGTGATTGACTACAATCATATGAGGAAAGCTGTAGCTATAGGTATACTCGATCTTAACGTGAGCATCATATCAAACTGTCACAACAAGAAACAATGCCACAGCACCCTAATCAGACACAACCTATGATATAAAGGTCACACCATGTAGACACTAGTTGAATGCATGAATAACTGATATAATCATTCGATATGCAGCAGAGATGCATCATATTAATATACCCAATGTACATAATGTTCATAAAAGAAAGGAATCATAAGTTCAAAGGTCTTACCTAATTGTGCAAAGGCATGAGAGTGGTCAACAAGATGAATCAATGCAGGCATATCCAATGAGAAGCATGATTTACCCGTCGTGACCTGAGGCTTTGGAGCTGAAAACCAAATATTAGCATTCATCATATCTATAAGATACTTAAACAAATCATAGATTCCACAATGTCATTAGTAGAAAATGGATGGAAAAGAAGGGGAATAAAGGCGAAGAGAAATGATATTCTTGGAAAAGGGTTCTACAAAACAGAGAAGAAACATGAACCAAATTGATTTTATCATTACAAAGACAAATTATTTCAAGGCCATGCTTTCTGTATGCAATGAGTTTCCAAAGCATACTAATTATCTCAAATGCATGTAAAGATTATGATCTGATCAGTTTTTAAAATATTTGCAACCGAAGAGCTTCTCAACCAAGAACCATATATGTATGGCAATCCATGATAGGGATCAAGGATGAAGATATTTCTCTCAAATGAGTCTAATCAAAGAGTTCTCAGCTATTAAGATACTAAACCTTGTCTTTTCCTTTAACCAAGGACATGATGTCCCATTTCTCAAATGACAATCTGGCTGAATACCCAGTCTACAAGAAAGCTACATGTGATAAATAGGGGATCTGAAAATTGGCAAAAACAGAGATGGGGCATCTAAAACTCTACCTTTTGTTTCCTTGGCAATTCTACACATATTCATAGCAATCATTAAATAGCCGAACACTCTTAGCGTCGGTTTGGATAAGTGTACTTACGATCTCAAAATAAACACCTTATCCTTGATGGATGCTTGCAATTTCATTAACCCTTTTGTCATTACATGACATTCCACTGGGCCAGCTTTATTTATCTGGGAGGTAAGGACACAGAAATATATCTTTACTGCAGCAAATGATCTATAGAGAGAGAGAGAGAGAGAGAGAGAGAGAGAGAGAGAGAGAGAGAGAGAGAGAGAGTTGTTCAGCATAATATGCAATCACCGAGAGGCCTAGCAACAATTCTTTCCAGCTATTTGAGAGAATTGGTCAAACAGTACAAATAGAAAGAGGCTTCCCGAATTCTTTTTAATCACTATGGAAGAGGATGATGGCGAGGAAGACCACAGTATTTGAGTTTAAAAGAGAACTTATTCCGAGGAATTGTCTTTCAGGAAGATGTTGCTAGCAGACACACTGCTCAACTTTATTGATGGAAAAGGTAAACTTTGGTTTGAAAAATAGATTTGCTTTACTCTGTTCATAGAAGCCTCTTAAAAAGTGTAATTAACCATGGGTCCATTGAAAAAGAACTATCATTTTCCTCAAGTTATCTCATGTAAGTAGGTGTTAACAGCAGTATCATAACATTCTTTCAAACAGACAATTCAATTAATTAAAATGGTTGATTGCCGTTCATACCATTAGAGTTTCCTTGTTCATAAAAATCTCGTAGAAGAGGAATTGCTTCTGATGCCATTATACCTCCACAACGTTTGAAACCCTTTGATCCAAAATTTCCATTACTGTAAGAGAAACAAAAAAAGTTGGAAACATTCATAAATTAGGCAGACACTTGAAATGGGTAACATAGATGAAATTTATGTGTAAACCAGCCAATATTTCTGATGATTCTGCATTGTTAGATTGCTCATCAGCTTGAATCCAGAGACAGATTCCATTTGCAAAACATGTCCAAATATCATGCTGGAGATAATTTAGTAGACTAATTGATAAAGCACTTTGCAAAAGAAGGTACTATCTGACCAAAAACAAATTTGCTAATAAAGGAATGTGTCTAACTTAGGAAGTATGCATTTTGGTCCTAAGAATATCAATTTTGCTAAATGCCTACTCCAGGAAACAGCTTTTCATGCAAGCAAATTATTGGTGAAGTGTGCCATTTGATTCAATTGACATTAACTAGACTCTACTAAGTGGCGTTGACCTTGGCAGAATTCTTGCATCATATTTAAAAGAGGTGTGTTTGGGGTAACTATGGCTTATATTGTTTTACTTCAACAATGCCTTCGGGTTGTTCTATAATTTCTCTTCAACATAAAACCTAATGTCCTTGAAGAACAAACAACACTTTGTAAATAGGGTGATACTTCGAGGCTCTTAATATGGATGGGCAACATATGTTCAGAGAGATCTTGGCACTAGTGATCTGATTAAGAGAAGATTTGTGGATAACTTGTTTACTAGTATTGGCTGGGATGGGTTTCAATCAGCTATAAATTCCAAACCTTGCATATGAACCATGCTCACCATTATAACAACAGTCTCATTCTCTCTATCATGAAACTATGCGATAATTAGGGCAAGTTTTTTTTAGCTCCAAAGGGAGGATTTTGAGCTAGGCGGTCCTTTTATCCGCAAGATGAGTCCTCTTGCTTGATGTTGTATTCAGAAAGGCAATGAGCTAGTTCATGTTTCCCACAATACTTTTGACTCGTAATCAGATTACTAAGAGCAGCATAACTATAAATTCACACCCCCAAAGTCGAGAGTTTTCATGGTTTGTTTTTTCCCTAAATTTTTTATTAAACGTGTCCTTAGGAAAAATCTCTTGCTTCTTCCCCCTGTAACTAAGCCTGTTCTTTCAAATCTAATCCTTAAACAGAAAAACAATGTCCACGATCTACATTAGCTACTTTTTGTACTGCTCAATCACAATGGACCAGATCCTGTTTTGCTGCATTTTAACTTTTATGTTAACAAAGTCTTGAGGGAAAAATTGGTGACTTCTGAAGAAGCTTCAAACAAGAAATGTTAGATCATGGCAGCATTAGACAGATGAAAAATTATACTAGAAACACAAGCCATATGCCACAATCTAGCAGACACATGCTCTCATTTATGCAAGAAGGAAAAGAGATTTCTTTATCAAGTACATTGCCCATGGCATATCAGAAAGCATAATTTCCTCATAGTTAAAATATCATATTTCCTTGAAGATACTATATCTCAATATCAATAAAGACATCAAAGAATCTCACTGCACTCAAAAAGTAGGACTTCCCAGAACTGTATAAGGAAAATAAAAAGAATACAGAAATTTCAAACAAGTCATAAAGAATTTAAGAAAAAGGAAAAAAAGTGGGGAAAAAAAGAATTAATATAAACTTGACTTCTGGACGCTTCTGGAAACTCCAATTTCTTCCATTTAGACAAGGCAAAGGTCAGAAAAGATGGAAAATCAGTTCCACAAACCTCCATTTATTTTCATTGTGCAAGGTTCGCATGTCCCATAAAGAGAGCATACTGAAAACTTCTCTGCAACTTCTGCAGCCAATAATCTAGTCCTTTGCCACTATTCAAAAACAATATCAAGAGCTTCCATCTCTGCATGTCTTGTTGCCTTTGAAAGCACAAGGAGAAAACAACGCAACCATATCAAACTTAGGAGCTTTGTCAGAGAGACAGTTGCCCTTAGCGTAGTTTCAACATAAATTCAGAAAATGCATTCCATAAGAAATGTGTTCTCCTTTAAGCTAACTGATTGAAAGTATACATGAGATTGATCAAGGCATACACTATGTGAATTCAACAAGTTGTGCTCGCTTGAAGTTGCTGCAAATCTTACATGGAAAAAGAGGCTTCTTATTGGATTAGCCACCTCCAACTTTTCCAACAGTATTTTCATATATACCCCCTGTAGCAAGGAACCTTTTTTTTTCTTATCATGCTCCACAAGATACTAAAAGGGCCAGATAATCTTTGCATCAACTATTCATTACTGTTCACAAAGCCATTTATAGCAGTGTACCATCACCACATAACTATCAAAGATTACAGCAATAGACTATTACATAAGAGATGATCTCTACCAGAAACCAGGCTTAAACTATGTGTAAATATGGTCATTGTATGAAGAAATGTCCCAAAGAGCAGGTTCTTACATCTCAAAAGGCAATACAATGCTCACGGCGCATTTTTATACCAAATGAGTATACCAATAGTCTAGCTGACATAAGGCCTACAAAAACAGTGGTAGGAACTTCACAAAAGCAAATAAAGACTATAATATTGTTTCAGACAGAAAAATGGCAAATGAAAAACGTGAAACATTAGGCATAATAAAGCAAGATTTAGTTATTGTTAGCAGTATATTTTATGAAAGAATAATGGGAACATCACCCTTTATAGCCTAATAATGCATAAAGAAATCCACTCATTAACAGATTTGGTCCAATATATTGTTTTATCATCTATTAAAGAAATACTTCAGAGAGAAACATGAAATGATCAATAATAAACTACGAGTGGATAATTTGAGGGTATCAATCCATAGCAATAACAAAGTGCTGCTGGGCCAAAATTTAAAGAAAGGGGTGGGGAAGTACTGGTAATCATACATTTCGTGTCTCACTAGTCGGGTTTCTTCTTGTTGCAATAACATGCCCATCCTCAACAATCACACAGCTGTTCAATCAAAGTATTACATAAATAAAGCACAACCTGAAATCATTCACCAATTAAGACTGAAATACCAATCATCGTAATTAGCAAATAACATAACATATCTGAAATGCACCTGTTTTCCAAAAACCAGTTTCTGACCCAACTGGAACTTCAAGGCCGTCGAAAGCAAGTTTCGCCTAATAAAAGAAAAGCAAAGAGGTCTTGTTACTTGTTTGGAGAAAACAATATGAGGATAAGAATAAGAAATTATCTCATTAAGGCATGCATGCATACAGGCAATTCAAGAGGAAAGCAGCATCAAGTTGCCAGCAGTAGATATATTTCATTATCAATATGTAGCTACTTATGGAATGAATGCATGTTTCATAGCTATATGATAAATATCTTACAGGTCCTCCATAATATTCTGATCACAAACTTCCAGAAATGACTGTCACCGCACACTCAACCTCTAATTGAGATGCAAATTCCACCTACCGCTAGACTGATATAGCTATAACATCACTTAAGCGAAAACAACAACTAATTTGAGAAACTACAAGTTGCTCATTCCAGTGTTATCATCGGTACCTGAGAGCTTATGTTTCATTATTAGGTTTTAAAAAGTTCAAGAAGCTTCCAGGAGTTTTAACTTCAAGGTCATCCTCCATAAAAGCTGTGGTAGATAAGGATAAAAAGGGAACCCCAAACTGTTGCAAATGCCTCACAAATCAGAACTCACAATCAGCTTCTTGTGCTTTTGTCTCTATTTTACGGAATAACTAATGTAAACTTTGTGTTTCTCGTGATTTTTGCTTTTTCATACCTAGAGAACATAGGGCCAAAGAAAATAAGCACCTGACCAGTTACTGATGGGCACAACCAATGTTCATATCACCCTCACGCTCCAAATAAATTTGGCTTCAATTCTCCCTAGTTGCCAAAGCCAACAAATGGTAAGATGGCTGTGACTGTCAATCAACCTTTCCTGGTGGCTCGCTACTCACTTCTTATTCCTCTATGGCTATGCCCCTTCAAGCACCTCAAAAAAATTAGCAACAGATTCCTATCTCAGTGATCAGAGTTTCTCGCAATTCAGCACATTTTTATGATATGTACGTACTATACATCTACATTTCCTAGACACCTCAAAAGCTCTCTCTCTCTCTCTCTCTCTCTCTCTCTCTAGAAAGAAAGAAAGAATCGTCCTACCTTCTAGGGATTGTCCCTGATTTTGTAGCGTGCAACGTCGCTTACCATTGAATTCACTACCAAGCATCGACAAACTAAACTTCCGGAGAGAACACTCATTCAGCGTCTCTTGAACAAATTCAACGACACATTCTTCAAGTTCCCGTGCAACTCCAGCACCAAACGAATCAAATTCAAAATCCAGCTCAAGTATTGCATCGACTCGATACAATCTGGATGTGCCAAGCGTTACTTGATCTATATAGCAAGCTGCACGAAGCTAGGAACCTCAGCAGAGAATCGTTCCCCCGAAGAAGCTACGTCACCGGTTCCCACGGCGTCGGTCGGCGGTGGCGGTAGTCCGTCGCCTCCGCTCGCCGGCCTCCGTCGCCCGTCGGTTCGCTAGGGACTTCTTCTGTCGGTCGCCTTCGCTTGCCAAGAGGCGATCTTGCATTTGTCAGAGATCGCCGGTGTCCGACGGAAGATGGTGGAGCTGGAAGTTTGGCTAGGACGGAGAAAAAAGGATTTAGCCAAAAGGAAGAACTACAAACAAAGAGAAGAGATAAAAGCAAAAGGCAGAATTACAGAATTTTATTTATAAGTTTTCTTTTTTTCTTTTTGGGAGAAAAAGAAAACAAGAGGGAACAAGAAGAAAGAAGGCCCTGTAATCAAGGTCAGCGGAAGTTCACTCACCGTACGAATTGCTTCCTTAGCAAGTTTCATCTTTTTTCCAAGTAAACCTTCAACTTTTCGTTCGTCTCGTCTGGCCTGCAATTAATGTACCCAATCCCATCACTTCTCCAGAGATCTACTCCGAAGCCGGCGTAACTCGATGGACCATCTAGATCAAATTCCACCTGTCTGTTTTTGTGCATACGTCAACTCTCTTGCAAGTTTTTTAGTAGACCTATCCCGATCTGGTTGTCTTTGTGCATATGTGAACTCTCGGCTTCTGGATCTATTGAGTCATGACTAACCTCATAGAGGAAAGCTAGATCAATTAACTTACTATCTCGAAGCGCAACCTTCAAATCGTCATCTAGTTGCTTGCATATTATTCGAAATCCCCAGTTTTTCACACATATGCTCAATAATTTAAGGCTGAATTGAGCATAACTCCCATCAATTTGACCAAAATGGACTTCTTTCCATAGGTTAGATGGTGGGAAATATTTTAGCCAGATGTTACCTGGTTGCGATAGGAAATCAGTACTTTCATAGATACCTTGCCTTTCGCCATTAAAATGTGCTACAAATTCAATGAAGCAACTATTGCCTTCATTATTATGTTCAGCACAGAAAACCAATCCAAGAAACTTGTCATATAAGTCCTTTGAAGCCATGAAAGATATGAAACCCTCTTCAACAGGTTGGAACCACTTTGGCATCTCTCCTCCAGGGAGAAGAATTTCGCAAGAAGAATCCTGTTATAAAAGGAGACCGTTAGAAAGTTCCCAAGTAGAAGAATTCAATTTGACTTTAGTAAGTAGTCCTAGTGAATTAAGAGCTCCATAAATGAGTAGAGATCCATGGATCCTGGCTTGTGTTAACATAGAAGTCTCATGTGATGGAAATCTTTTCCATAAAAAGTCTAGGAGCCACCTTCATTACATGCATATTGGTGTAGAATCACTTTATATTTGTTTGGTTTTCTCAAGCCTCCAATCTTGCATTTTCAGCTATTGCAATATACAAGCACACACTATATTTAGCATATACTCCACATCGATATCTGTCAGCATGAAAGAGAGAATCTAACCTTGTCAAGTGAAGCAGTATCAACCATGGTCAACCCTCGACGAACCCACTGATCAATTGAAGTTAAATGTCCATTTGTTTGTAGACTTTTGCACCCAAACATGCTAACTACGTTTAAATATGGTGGAAGCTCAGGAATCTCTTGTAATTGATGGCAATCATATAGATACAACTCAAACAAACGATCACGCTTACTAATAGATGTAGGAAGGCTAGTAATATTGTTCCCCCCCAAATTTAAGCTTTCCAATAAGGGAAAACAAGAAAGATCCTCAAGAAACTCTACTTCAGTCAGATTACACTCCTCAAGGCATAACGCCTTTAAATTTGGTAGTCCGATCTTCATGCATGGATCAACTAAATCTTGGAGCTTTGGAAACATGATTGGGCAAAAAGAAGATCTCAAAAGTTCAAGTTTTCGTAACTTGTAAATGTTGGATGGAATATTTACCGGATTTTTGCAAATATCTAAAAGCATTACCTCTAGAGAGATAAGATTTTCTATTGATGCGGGAAGTTCTTTAATAGCGGTATGTAGTATGGAAAGTTCTTTCAGGCCTTCAAGTATATGTGGAATATCAGGGAATCTTTCAAATCTTGGGCAAACAGAAAGGTTGAGATCTCGAAGATTTTTTGACTTGAGCACATTTGGAAATACATGAAGTTCCGGGCACCATTTAAAATGCAAGACCTGAAGCTTGTCATGATATGCAATTGACTCGTGGGCTTCTATCAAGTTTTTGCAATTCCAGAGTTTCAATTCTTTGAGATTTGGAGTACACGAGAGATTGGGTGTACTAATGAGTGACTCGCAATCACTCAATGTAATGTACCTCAATTGTTGGAAGTCCTGCAAAAACAACAAAACCAACTATCATAAAAATTCTGAAAGTTTAAAAAAGGGTATTTGTATAATGCCGTTGCCACTTTTAAGAATTTTCATCCTTAGGCCACAATTCTCTTCATGTGGAAGGAACCAAGAAGCATCGTTAGATCATGCAACTTGGAACCTACTATTTAGGGTTCTAAATAAATTTCTTAACCTATTAATATATACATATATATATATATATATATATAGTATTGAGAAATTACTAAACCCTTAGAAACTTTATGGTAAATACAAATTTTTATGTGTATACAATAAAGCTTATGCTCATGAGCGAGTTTTACCTAACAATTTAGTTTTTATGATCACATTAGCAAATAAGAGATAACCCTTATCATTTCATTTTTAGATATTATTGTAAAGAGTTATATAATATATATAAATACACAATATTAAAGAGATTTCACAAATAAATTTTTAGACAATAATTAAAACAGATAGATATAACATGATACTTCATACTCGACCAATAAAAGATATATCATGATTATTAGAAAATCACATGTTGGTTTTACAAACAAATAAATAATATATGTGTGTGTGTATATATATATATATATCAAACAAAAACTAATCCCGACAAATAATAACATCGTACCATTTGATGTTTGATATATTAAAATGACATGATTCTTTTCATATATATATTTCAGACAATTACATTTCGTATTTAAGAATTCCACGTTAGCAAACATGGAAAAAAACTAAGGGCTAGTTAGTTTAAATTTCTATATTACTCCGATATTATCAAAGACAAATCCTATTGCTTTATAGTTGATGGAGATAATTTATATCACCTTATAATTGGTGAGAACAAATATTGAATTATTAAGGATTGCCAAAAGTTTTTGAATGAATTAGTTATAATTTATAACACCTTATAATTGTTGACAATTCTTGGTGGCATAACCCTACGAGATCACTTGCATGGAATTAGTTGTCCGCGCATTACTAGCAAGATGTCTAATAAAAATTTAATTATGTGTGCTTAAAAATGCTGCTTCTTCAGAACTGTTTGAGTAATTAATGATGCATTTTTTACAGCACGATGCTAGACAAATCCCATCCTTTACGACATTTATTGGATAAGCCTCCACTATGTGGCCTTTCAGGTTATTTTGAACGTGACATACTGTGATTAATGTGTCTGACCAACCACATCTAAATCAAATGCTTGACAATTCCACCAAGTATTCCTACGGTGTTTTCTTTTTTATATATATGTCAACGGGTTGGTTTGTCATGTTTTTGTTTCCTTTTATTTGATCATTATACAATTCTTTTTTGAATATAAAAGAGTTTATATGCAAACTAGTGACATGGTTAGAATTAGGTGAAATAGCTTATACTAGCGTTTTTGCATTTTGATTTTCTTCCCTAGATAGATTTGATTTTGAAATAGAAGTACATCGATAGTTAGAGATATTGGGTTTAGAAATATCTGAGCTTCATCTATATATACACACACACACAATTATATAATGTATTAAAAACCTTCTACTCGTGAGGGATTTCAACTTCTTTTTTATTCCTTCCATCCATGATCCTAAATTGCTTATTTTACTAATATAATATTCATGGACAAATACATGAAATCAGTTATTTTATTTTATCTCTCACATATTTCAATGTATTAAAATTTGAATTTACTCATGATGCACTGACCTTATTGAAAAAATAGCGAATTTCTTTGTATTGTGTATTTTATCATCAAAATGTTTCCATTGGAGATTTCTAATAAAGTTGTTTCACTTAATTTTTCAATTGCCAGATTGCTGCACGTTATTCCTAACGCAAGTGGTTAACGTCATTCTGAAAGAAAATAGAGAAGTGGTTTCCAAATTAGAGGACCGCCATTTCCTTATGAATGCTAGAACATATAACACGCATATGGCCATACCAATGAAGTAGGATCATAAAAAGGTCTATGTAGATAATGCTCACCTTAAATTGTTCTACAACTCCTGTGATATTGCCTTTCCTCATATCAAGACTTACTAATTTCTTTGGACCAGAAGAAAATTTTGGAATCCAAGGATCACATTCAACGTATTCCATCCATCTTAGCTCATTTGGAAGACATATAGGGCCGTGGAAAGAATTACGCACATTGTGTAGGATGAGCAATCTCAACTTTCTCATTTTTGTAAAAGCATTAGGACGGATACTTAGCTCTTTCAGCTCAGGTGACCCCAACACAATGGCTTTTACAGCACAATCTCCCTGTATATACAAGTCTATTTTAGCTTATGCATTTTCAATAATTAGAGTAAGAAATAAGGAGCAATATTTTGGTCATGTTTGCAAGTCTTACCATGTCTCTTGATAGAACATCAGCAACATCATCATATCGCCATAGTCTACTGCGATTTTTGGGATCATCACGACATTCTTGTCTCACAATATCCATACCCATCGATTGAATCAAGTCATGCATTTGTAGTATTCCATGGTCAATGCTTATCAAGGACCTCTCAATGAGTATATCGAATCCTGCAGTTGTCTCAAGATCACAACTATCGAGGACTTTCTTTATGTGCTGACTATCCTTCCACTTAAAAAAGCAGGCAACATCAAGAAAAATCTCTTGCTCATTTTCCTCTAGTCCATCATAACTTATTTTGAGAACATCATTAATGGTTTTGTTGGGAATCCTAGAAAATTTCTTTAGTGTACTTTCCCATACATCTTCTTTTTTACCACATAAGTGGGAACCGAGAACCACAAGTGCTAAAGGAAGTCCTTGAGCATGATTCAGAACACTATCCGCCAAATTTGTCTTGTTTTCTAATTCCTGGAGCGTCAAAAAGGCATAATTGCTAAGCAGTTCACGAGCTTCATGTAAAAGTAGCGGTTTAACTTCATGCACATGATCTTGATCGATTCCATAACAAGTTAGCAAATGTTTATCTCTTGTAGTAACAATGATCCTACTTCCATTACCAAAACATTTGTCTTCTCCTGCTAAAGCATGTAAATGGTGCAAGTCATCCACATCATCAAGGACAAGCAGAACTTTTTTGTGACGAAGTCTATGTTGTATGATATTGATACCTCTATTAGCATTGGTCACTACCAATGTTTTTTGCGATGGTAAAATCTCAGATAGTAATTTGTTTTGCAATGGAACTAAATCCTTGGAATCTTTCGAAGCTTCTCGAACATTTTCAAGAAAACATGAACCGTCAAATTGTCTAAACATAGAATTGTAAAGGACTTTTGCTAAAGTTGTTTTCCCAATCCCTCCTTGTCCCCATAAACCCACCATGACAACATCATTATCAGACTCAAGGTTTAACATCGTTTTCAACTTATCCACTCGCCACTCTATCCCAACCAGATGCTTAGTAACATGCAACGGTGTGAGGTCTAGGTGAGTGGAAATCTCCTTCACAATTTGTAGTATGAGCTTCGACTCATCTCTGTCAAAAATGGAAAAAGAAGTTGGAGCATCTTTTGGGCAATTTGAATAAGCAAATAATGAGCAATCATAAGCTAACAATTACAAAACAGAACATCACATTTTTAAGTAATCACAGCCAAAACAAACTATATTCTCATCGAGTCGAATTAGAAAACCAATCGGAAAACCATTTTGGGGTTCAACTTTTGGTCAACCAAGTTTTGTTCATTTATAAATTAAGGACTTTGAACGGTGGTTAAGATTTTGATTCAAAAACTATTAAATATACCTAAAGCACAATGTTATTGCCTTACATGGATTGTACAAACTAATTATCCATTGTTGCAAACTTTCTTACTTCTTTGAAAGAAATGAGGTAAGTGCAACAATGCCACTTGACATTTTGTCTATTGGTAGATCAAGTTTTAACATTTTATATTACAATCATCCATGTGTCTTTTTTTATTTTTTTTGTACAAACAGTCTTTATACGTACTTGTAAAGATCAGTTACTACACAAAAATCAAACTCCTCTCAACTTACCCATCATTCAAATGCCACCCGGATAAGTTACCGGCATCAAAAAGAGCTTTCTTCCATCTCTTCACTTTCTCCGGATCCTTTTCGAACTTGGACTCTTGCTTATCCAAAGCTCTCCTATAACTCTCTCTCCCCTCTCTTACTTCTCTTGGGTTCACTTTGTAAAACACTGACAAAACGGTGAGGTCCTTTTGCTCCTTGCACTCCATAATCTTCACCAACTCTTCCAAGCACCACCATGAAGAAGCGTAGTCCTCAGAAAAAATGATGATTGCGATGCACGATTCTTCAATGGCCTCCATAAGTGCCGCCGATATTTGGTCTCCTTTCCTCAATTCCTCGCTATCTCGGAAAATGTATATTCCATTCTGATCTAAAGCTTGGTAGAGATGGCTAAGGAAGCTCTTACGGACATCCGTACCTCTGAAACTCAAGAAGACATCATAAATACTATTGGGTTTCGATGAAGAAGCCATTAGATGATGGATCTTAAGAATTGGCAATGACTATTAGCTGATGGTTGGGATTTGTGTTTTCAGGTAGTTCGTTCACTGCTTGATCTTCTTGTTGATTTATTCTTATACTAGAGGACAGACATGCATGACTTTTTTTGTATTTTGGCAAATGATGGTGCTTAAGGATGGACCCAGACATCTAAATGTGTGAACACATGGACTTATTTCCACTAAACACCGTGTACCACCACATCATTTGGATTATTTTATTGACAGAAGCTTTTCTAAGGCTAATAAAATTATTGCACGAGCCAACAAACAACTCTAAGGTGGTGGATTCACATGGTCTAGGTCATAGGCTCATCCATAAAAGCAACTTTGGTGTTTCTTCCTCAAAATTTCATCCCCAACCTCCAAGAAGTAGTTTTTTCCTTGCTATATAATAATATACCACATTACCACCCAAGAGATATATACTTTCACGCACAATCAAGTGTACCGATCTATTAATAATAGTAGAACTTTGGAAAAACACGGTGCTTAAGTATGGACCAAGATATGTAATAGGCGTGAACACGTGGACTCATTTTCACCACTGCGTTATTTGAATTCTCCAATTGACAAAAGCTTTCTTTGTGGCCGACAAAAGTAGTGGAGATACAGTTTCGGGGTGGTGGATTCTTGTGATGTGGCCATAGTCTCACTAAAACTTTGCTGGCTTCATCGAAATGGCATCCATAACCTTTGAGTGGTTTCTTCTTTACGAAGTAATAATTTAACACATGAATATTCAAACAATATACAGTACATATGACAATAATACTTTCTAATGGTTAGATAATCACAATGTTCATGTCAAAAGAGTCAGTTTTTTATATTTATATCTCTAACCTTGTGTTAACACATAAATTTTTACTTAAGAAACTTTTCATTCATTTCATGAGAAAATTAAAAGTTCACCGGTAGCGGTGTGATTGGATCCTTAAACAAAAACATTCGTTAGCTTAGTCTAACACTGGCATCTTTTATTACATTTCTCTGCGTTCAGACAATTGACACATTATTCTTTGGCTCAATGCATTCAAATTAAACAAAGCTTATTTGCATCTAATAAAATGGGGGCTCCACTACAAACTTCTTCATTTTAATCGGCCGATGGACGATTCGATTTGCGAGATGAACTAGAATTCAGAAATCCAAAATCGAGGGAGTTAGCTTCAATTTCATGATACCGCGATTGGAACCCAACCCGAGATTACGGGAGATGGACTTAACTCTAAGATGGTGAGATTGGACATGATTCCAAGATAGTGAATTGGTCCTAACTCCTTGCTGTGGAGTAAGAAATGGTTCGGACAAGTTGGCTGGCGACTCCTAGAGTTGGGGAAGTTTGGATCAAAGACCTTCAACATGAGGGTTAGATGAGTCGAGGCCGGCCAAGAGGGCAGATTGTTATGAAAAATCAACCGGTTTTTGTAGAGGATTTTTGAAGGAGCAAAATACGGTCAAGAGAGTTAGATTATACAAAAATCAAACATGGGCAAGCACTCAGAGAGGAACCGCAGTTGATGGTCGAAAGACAGAGCAAACCAGACAATCTGGAGTTTAAAAAGATTGATTCGGTTAAGTGAGCTGGCCGGGGAAAAACGTAAAGCGGGTTATTTGGTGATTGATTAAGGAAAATCTGTCCGTGAGCTTTGGAGACAGAATGAGAAAAGGATTCAGTGGTTCTTTTAGAAAAGAGGGATAGATACGTGAGATGGGGACCCTTTGAAAAAGTAAAATTGATCGTGAGCTTCGAGCGAGGGATGGCTTTCGGTGGGTGGGGAATTTCAAAAAAGAGAGATTTGAGTGTGAGTTGGAAAGTAATGGAAAACCAGAATGAGACAAGATTCGAACGTCGTGAGTCGAAGAAAAAGGTGGAGAGTCAAAAGGTGTAGCATTCGGTGATCTTGAGGAGGAACGAGAGTCCACACACTCGGCCATCCGCTCATCATGGTAAAGCGTGCTGATCCTTCCCCTTTTCGTTCATTTTTTCATTTGATCAGAATCAAATTCCATGTTTGCCACTCTTGCAATTTATTTGCAGAGACCCAACCCAAAGCCATGTGTGAATACTAAGGTATTCATGTGAAATTGCAGGAGTTCGAAATTTCTATACTTGTTTCTAGATTCCACGGTTCGCTTTTCACTCTGTTTTGACCTAAAATTTGCTATGTGTTAAACCTTTTGATGATAAACATTTTGTTGCATCATTCACAATGATCTAAATATATATTGAAAAATTAAAGCATAGAAATTACATATCGAAACTTAAAATCATAATAAGTTCTTCCTATGATATAGGAAATTTACCATCATACCGAATTTCGCAAAAATCATTTCAACATCTTCCTTATGTATTATATAGTATACATACTCTTTGTTGCAGGATTTGTCTTTCATATATTAGTGTTTGTGAGGGATCTGCATACTTAAACAAGGAAGCAATATGTATTCACATATTGCACATGATCAAGCAATCAAGTTGACGTTCAAGCATTGTGAAATCAAAGGCTTCGTGCATATTAAAAATATACTATAATATCATTAGAGTTGTCTTTATATGTGGTGTCTAAAAAATTTACATTTGCTTTATCACACAACTAATATCTTTTGAAGATTGAAATTTTAAATAAGAAAAGTATTGTGGACTTATATGGAAAATGGTAAGATTAAATGATTAATCATACATAATGTCTTATGCTGAATTATGTGGATCAACATTGTTGACAATCTATAGTTTTTCCTCCCGTTTATATTTAAATTCTCCATTCTCAATCATAGAAATGAAATGGATAAGAAGATAACAAATCAGACTAACATGAAGTGACACTTATTGATACTTTATAAATGAATACGCAATGTCAACCGGTTTTTCAAATAAATAAGCCAGCAACGGCTCATCCACAATTGCTTAGTTTGTTTTTTTGCGAGAAAATGTTAAGATGCTTTCAAAGCATCATGTCATCAATCACAAAACTAATTATTCAACATCAAGCGCTATGAACTTTCGACTTTCCTTTAAGGAAAAATATTATGAGCGAATAATTTAACCTCTCATTAATAGTGCCGCTTGACTTATATCTTGGTAAAACGTGCCATCGACAAAATGTGTTGGATCATCGGCACGATAGCTGCTAAGCTTGAGCAATTCTTGAGAAGTGGTTTTAGCACCGAAAGCTAGAGTCTCCTATATTCAACGGTTCAAGTCCAAATTTAGCTTATGCACTAAATTCAATTTAGCTTCTTTTCTCTTTAGCACCCAAAGAAACGAAAAGTGATGACTTTTAAGTCAACCCTATGAAACTTTACCAAAGTGGGAGGAAAAAGTTTCTAGCTTCATTGGTTAGAGGAGTCACATTCTGAGATAGCCACGGAAGATGTGAACGATCATCAGACGACCATGCAGATTGTCCTGATCCTTTTGAGCAATAACTTAGAATACACTTGCATTCTGTTCTTTTAAAATTCTATTGTTTGTTATGTGTGCAATTGTCCCCGCATCAAATACTAGTACAATTTTAAGTGTCATGACCAATTCCAAAGGTGATTTTATTATTATGAACGTGGATTAAAAATTTAAGGAAAAAAGTGGTGGGTCCCAATTCCAAAGGTAATTGTATGCTAGTCTGATTTATTTGTCAGTTATCGCATGCATTTCCCTCCGGCAATTATTCTGTCTTCGATCTTCTTCGCTCCGAGTATGAGGTGCTTTCCACGACCGAAAGTCCGACTTGGGGCAGTTATCTGCATCTAATAAGTAAGAAATTATTAAATGGAAAATATATATGGTAAACTAAATCTAAACTATAAAATTTGAAAAGATTTGTTTAGAGTTCACAATTTTTAATGGTTAAAATTCAATTTAGTTTATACCCTAAGTTCACTCAATAATTTTTCTAGTAGATAACCGTGCCACTGCTTTTTAATGTGTACGAGCTGTCTCGATGGAATTAATATTGCTTGTGTAATCTCAATTTGCTAAACCAAATCCTTGATAAAATTTTGATCCAATCATCCTTGGTAACGAAGTTTATTAAATAATTTTTTGAAATAAGGGGGATGATCATAATAGTGCAAGCGGATCAGATGTTTAGCTGTGTTCCTAATCCCTTGATTGTAAAAGATGATCTTGTGGGCTAGATATGATGATTGATTCTCACAATCTTGGGGAAAAAAAATTAGCGATGATTTATTCTTATACTAGAGGACAGAGACGCATGACTTTTTTTCAGCAGGGTGGGTCAAGAACGAATAATGTCAGAATTTTGAAAAATGATGGTGTTTACTTAGGGACCAAGATATCTAACAGGTGTGAATACACGGAGTTATTTTCATTGAAGACCGCATAAATTCGGATTGTTATATTGACACGAGTTCCTTCGCTCGATGGTTTGATGTAGAATCTATTTGGTTATCGATTAAGGAAATCCCTTTTGTGAGCTTAAGGTGTGGGATGGCTTTCGGTGGCCGGGAATCTAAGAAGGAAGATTTGAGTGAGAGTTGGAAAGTAATAGAAAATCAAAATCAGACAAGAGGAACCAATCAGATCAGAAAGTAGTTAGTGGAGACGAAAAAGATAAATTCTGAGTGGAAATCGTGAGTGGAAGAAAAAGCTTAGACGGTCAAAAAGGCTGCTGAGGAACAAGGAGCCATCCCTTCATGTTTTGGTATGATAAGAATCCGACGCACGCAAGCGGGCCACGATTCACACACTCGGCCGTCCGTTTATCGTGGTAAAGCTTTCTGATTCCTTCCCCTTTTTGCTTATCTTTTAGTGTGATCAGAATCCGATTCCGTGTTTGCCACTCTTATGATTTGTTTATGATTTGTTTGCAAAGTCCCAAAGCCATGCATGTATGATGAATCATAAGGTGTTCCTATGAATTAACACGAGTTAGGAATTTCCACACTTATTTCTAGATTCCATGATTCATTTCTCATATAATTTTGATATGAAACTTGCTATGTCTTAATCCCGTTCGTATTAACTTGTCTATGGATGAATCATGTCACCTAGTTGTTCCCTTTGCATGACTGGACTGGACTGAGTAAGTTTCGTCCATGTTCTACCCCTTGAAGTATCCCAAAGTGACCTAGTTGTTTGCTTGCATGATTTCGCTTCATCCATGTTGTTCCCATTGCGTTAGATTTGCTTTTACACTAAATTCAATATGTGCATAGTTTATTATTTGCAAGTTCGTCGTTCATACATAGTGTTTACCTACGCCCCCACCCAAAAAGATTGGGTCTTTATACTGTTTTGGTCATGCATATAGCTTTACTTAGTTCTTAAGCATTCGATTAGCTCTTATTTTATTCACAAGCACTTAGTTAGTTTAACTCATAATAGTAATGAAAAGAAATCATAAATATATAATAAAAAGACGTAGATGGCATATTAGATGATTATTGCATCACGAGGGTCCTATCCCAAAACTTAATAGTAAGGCGTTCTATAATATTGCCTGATACAGCTTGGGCTATTTCTTTCCTCATCTTTTACACGCTTTGTTATTATTTGATCGGATTTTTATTTGTTTGAGTATCCATACGTGTTTTGATTTCTTCATAAAAAAAAAAGGGTGAGGGGGAGATGGCATGCAAAGCCTTTTATAAAAAAAGAAAAGGTATCCATAATAGGAGTTGGATTTATTTAGGGTAATCAAGTCTCGGAGCTTATGAATCTTTAGTTTGCAAAAGAAAAACTCTCTCTTGTGTCTTACTCAGCTCGTTACTTTAGTGGCAGCTCTAGTTAGAATCAATTAAATAATTAATGAGAAACCAATTTTCCATGTATAGGGCTTGGGAGATGTGGCATCCCAAAATTCAAAGTCAAGTTATAAGGTGTGTTAAAGCCTCTAATTAGGTAATGAAATTACTTATGGTTTAATGCTTTAGCCATTAGTCTCTTTTAAGATTAGGTGATTTGTGTTTATGTTCATGAGATTTTAAATTACATAGATTAATGATAATAATTTATGCTTGGCCATGCACCTTATGAATTAAATAAAAATGTCACAAGACTTTGGCCATGTAGAATTTAGTAATTTAATTCTTAAAACAAAGGATAAGAAAAGGGGATAAAATTGATTATATTAGGATGGGCCTTAGGCCCATTGGCTGAAGCCTTGATGGGCCAAGCTAGTCGGCCCAATTAGGCCCACTAAAGGGGGCTGTCGACCAGCCCAAGAGGAGGCCCAAGAGTGGCCGGCCCAAGCCCAAAAACCCAAGCCCATTATGCATGTATTGAGACAAGTGGCACAAAGGAAGATGGCATGCATTGGCTAATTAGGAGGCAAAACAATGATTACTAATGATGAGATTTAGGGGAAATAAAAGGGAAGAGAGAGAGAGAGAGAGAGAGAGGTGGCCGGTTGCTTCATACGGCCAAGAGAGGGAGAGAGAGAGAGGGAGATCGTGCGAGAGAGAGGGAGAGTGGCCGAGAGGGAGGAGAAGCCGAGGAGGAGCCGCCGTCCGTCCGCCGTGTTTGCCGCCGTGTGCCGCCGTTCGTGTGGTTTAGAGGCAAGTTGGGGTCCTTTGCTGCTCTTGCATGTGCGTGCGTTACATGTATTTCGAATCTTGGGTGATTAGGAGAGGAAAACCGAAGCTTGGATGACTTGTTTTGAGTAAGGTTGCTGTTTTCGCATAAATCCGCTCGAGTCAGAATGTTGTGTGAGCTTGCATGCATGTTTAGAGTTCGATTTTGACTTCTATCTCTTCATGAAAGTTGTAGCTAACATCTTAAACTACAACATACTAAAATTTGGTGGAAAATTATGGAGATTTAAGGGGTTAAAATCTCGTTCTACGGAGACCTCAGATCTGGAACGATTTCACTGACATCTTGTTGGATTTGTGGTTGCATGTTGATTTGTACTAAGAATCTCTCTTCGATTTCTTCATGAAAGTTGTAGGGAACATCTTAAAATACATCATACTCAAATTTGAAGCAAAATGAACAAGTATAACCTAGTAAATCGACTAGATCTTGAAGACGGTAATTCTGGAGATGTATTACAGGACACCCGAGACTTCATGGACCTAAATGACGACTATACTCTGGTTATTTGACTTAGATCTCTTCATGAAACTTGTATATTACATCTTTATGTAGAACATATTCAAATTTCATAGGAAACGAAGAAGAATAGGTAGGTGAAAACTCAGTATTTCGGAGAAGCATGTACTGGACGATTCGGTGTTGGACCCAGAAGCTTCGTGTGACTGTAGAAAATAATCTAGAAAGAATATTACTTGGAAGTCTTCATGAAAGATGTACGTAAATGTCTTGGCTATAACTTGGTAAAATTTCGTAATTTTTGGAGGTCGTATGGATATTTTAATCGAATTTCTTCGGAGACTGTGCATTCTGATTTCATCCGAAAATTATATGCTGTTTTGTGTGAATTATGGATTTGTGTGGAATTCTATTTGGCCATGTATTTTGCATGAAATCATTATCCTATTGTCTTGTTTATTACTTGCCTTAATTTTTATGATTTTTGAGAATTATAAAGATATTTAAATTTAATATTTTGAAAGTGGCACAAGCTGGAATTTAAATAAATGTAAAAAGGGCATGATAAATGGATTATTTTTAATTGGCATAAATTCCATAAATTTTATTTTATAAATAATTGTACCATGTAGTATGTATGATGAGGTCTTGATGTATGCATGACAATGAATTGAGATGCATGTATGAATTCAATAATGAATATGATCTTGATTGTCATCACATCGCATGCCATGTTAAAATTGAACTATAATGGAAGATGAGAATTGAGATAAATTGAGAAGACCGTCGGAGGTGTGAACCGACAATGCCCCGGGATTGTCGGGATGCCTGGCTAGAAGGGTACAGCTGGTTGCCCGGTGGTCATGAATGGCCGAATACCGGAGGGTCCTCGGGAGACCGAGTGGCATCGAGATGCTTGGAGAGTGGGGGAGCCGGAAGCTCGGCATAGTAATTATGCCAAGGGATACCTCGCGATGTCGGATTGGGTGCGAGATGCCTGGCCTGAAGGGTGCGGCCGGTTGCCCAGTGGCCTTAAATGGCTGGATGCCGGAGGGTCCTCGCGATGCCAGTTGGGGTACGAGATGCCCGGAGAGCGGGGGAGCCGGATGGTCTGAATTGTATCTTGGATACATGTGGGACGCAAACATTGGTTCCGGGAATGAGAAATGTGGCGGTCCAAGATGAAATTGGAATTAAATCATGCATGGTGATATATGTATGACATGATGCATGATGATATATGCATGACATTATGCATGATAATGGATGCATGGTAATGATGATGGTACATGCAATATGATGATGATGTTACATGCATGGATGCATGGTAATGATGATGGTACATGCTATATGATGATGATGACATGTGTGATATGATGATGTCATGATGATGATGCCATGTGTGATATGATGATGCCACGATGATGATGACATGTGTATGGTATGATGGTGTCATGTATATGATGATGATGACATGTGTGTGATATAATAATGTCATGATGACGATGATATGAGTATGACATGATGATACACATGTATGTGTTATGATTGTGGTGATGATGCATGATAGTATATGCATGGCTTCAAGGTAAGTAATACCTGCAATGCATGTGTGACTTGTATGATGCATTGAGTGGTTATTGGATTCATTTACTTGCTGAGTGGTTGTACTCACCTCTTTTGGGGATCAACATTTCAGATTAGTAGCATGCCGCTTCCTGCCGTTACGCAGGGTGTGTTTTACGGTCTACCATCCGATGTAAAGGTCAAGTGCGAGGAGTTCAGCTGTCCTTCTGTTCCTGGATTGACATATATACGAGTGCGCTGTTTAGTCATGTACGACGTAGGTCTGGCTGGGGGCCCGGTTGTCTAGGAGTTCATCTCCGTCCACGTTCGTCATGACGGTGTGATGAGAGGGATGTTGCCACCACCACCGCTTGATGCACCGGATTGGGTGTGAGGCCCATGTGTGACGAGTAGGAGCTGGATCTTTTTTGGGATAGTTAGCCGACACTGATTATGGGGGTTGTGCACGTGAGATGTAGCGGGTCGAGGGTTCTTTTTGGGGTTTTAGGCCGGGCGTGGCTGAGTCCTAGCTTTTCCTTTTGATGTACCGACCCAAAAAAAGTCCCATCTTGAAAATATATGTAAATAAAGTGTCGTGGCTTGTCTTTTAATCATGATGATTAGTGGTGTGTATTTGTATCATGGTTGATGAAGGGTGAGATGGTGATGTTTTATTTTGCTTCCGCTAATGAGTTGCGTTGGGACCGTTTAAAAAAAAAAAATGTGTCTAATAATTACGACGCCTCTTCTAAGAAGAAAGGTAATAATGTGTAACATTGGCGCTTGTGGCGACCTGTGAAGGGTTCGGGGTGCCACAGGAGATGCTGCACAAAGCGTAAGTGCCATCTTGTGAGAGGCTTATTTGTGCTTGCTTAGCAATATGTTAATCTCCCTATGGTTCACCTCGGGAGGATCACAACACATTGAAAAAAAAACTAGTTCTTCAAATAAGACTAAAATGAAGCAATGCTTTGCACTCATAACAACAAGACTTCTCTAGAAAACAGGCAAAATTTTTGGAAAATTCAAGTCATGAGCTTTCCGCAAACATGAGTATTGAGTTAATTGAATGAAAGAGAAATGAGGGGTCAGATTACACGCGTGCGCATATATATATATATATGTATGTATGTATATATGTATATATGTATGTATGTATGTATGTATGTATGTATGTATGTATCTATAATAAATGATTCTTCAAAGAAAGGGAAAACTAGTCCTAGGTGGTGGTGGCTCGCCCAATCACAGTGTCTCCCAACTAAGGCTAGAAAAGCCCCGACCAAGGCCATTTGGGCCCTGCGCTGGGGCTGGGCGCACTCTAGGCCTTTGCTAGCACCAGGCAAAGGTTGCCAAGCACCAGCCAGTCACTCGCTAAGGGGCCACTAACCATTGTGTAGTACATTGCGTCAAATATACCAATATCATCGTGACCCAAGAAATAAAAGAAACGAAAATACCAGACACAATGATGTCTATCCTTCCTTTGTTTGTAGGAATACATCATGAAAACGGCAATCTCCTTCCCATTGCTTCCCTCCCCACTCGCACAAATAGCGTGTGACGGAGACCATCAATTACCATTCGTCGTCAAAAATGCCTTTCAACCATTCGATGATCCTTCCACGATTTGTTCCGATGATTTACCCCGTTCTTACCTCAGTCAAAGCAAAAAAGGAAACAAAAAAGACAGAAAGCCAACTTGCGACCGTCAGATTCTCTTTTGCCACAGATTTCACTTGCCACAGCTTTCACTACATTACATCCTGGCAAAAATATTCCCCTAAAAATGGTTAGAATATAGTTATTTTGTTTGAAACATGAATTTATATGATCACACTTCCGACGATGTGTAGTCATGGACTGAGTAGTGACTAAAAAGGTTTTCTATGATCCCTTGGGAGATCGTTCCAACAGCATAAAAAAGGTCACGCTTTTGTGTATTTTCTAGTACTTTCTACACAAAATTTTATACACGTGAACACTTCAAAGACTTTTTTAAAATAAGGGAACTCCATTCTTTTATGATCAAGGTATCACCAATATCCGTTTTAATGCTTTGGTTTTATAAACTGATATTTAAAAGGTGTCTCAAATCCTCAGCAATACGGGCTCAAGTTCAAAGGTTTTAAGCTTTGCCTGAATCAAAAAAAGGGAGACAAATTTTGTTGCAGAAAGTACAAAGCAAATATCCGTTATGAAGGGCTTCCCGTTGGTGCCAAAGGAGGCACTGCGAGTGGTTTGACCACATAGAAGAAACGAGAATAGTCCAACAACCTCTATAGCAAGAGACAAGTCAACATTCAAATTTTCAGTTTTAGGCAAAAAATTATTTTAAAAAAGAAAGAAAGACCGTCAGAATTAATTACTATCCGCAACAGGAGCAGCAGCACAACTCGAGCTTCGAAATGGTGGTTCCATAAATATTCCATTGAAAAGCAAAGAAATTTAGGAGATGAGGCCCCAAAAAAAAAGAAAGAAAAATGAGAAAAAACGGAAAGGAAGTTCGAAAACAAAGGTCTCATGGTCGGCTCTTCCATCAATATCTGTGATAGTGATGGCAGCTTCATCTCTCGTTGATGTTCGCCCCATCTTCTTTAACGAAAATGCTTGCAGGACCATCCGGAGACCAATGGACGCTCGTGAACCACAAAAGTCCATTCTCCGAAGCCGGATGACTAGTTCATCGGTCACAAATTTATTCACAATAACAAGCATATTCTCACATTAAAAAGATACAAACATGTTCTGAGCAAGCATGCTTAAAATTTGATTCAATTGAAACATTTCGTTCGAGTGTTAACCATTAACTTATAATCACGAAACTATCAAAAGCACAACTCTATCAGCCTTTTTTATTAGTTGTCGGTTGCCAATTGTGGGTGTTGCCTGTTGCCAAGAAGGAAATTTTAATCTAAAGCATGATATTGCATCACTCATTTTAAGATGGGGCAGCACATAGACAATGAATCAAAGCCCAACCCTGACGCTGAGAAGTCGAAAGAAAGAATGAACTGAGGAGGCCATCGAGACACGTTGTCGTTTAAAAGAATCATAAACACCAAATGACGTTTCAATTTTTCGTCAATTTTTTGACATTAAAAATCAACAGCCAGAATCAAAAGAAGAAGGAAGCCAGAGTTTCCCTCTCGACCTCAAAGCTTCTCTCTAATTCAGCCAGTCCTTCTTCACTCCTCGCCAAACCAGAATCGAAAAATGGCAAGAAAGGCGGCGTGTCTCTGCCACGTCTCGCGAGAATCCTCCGGCTTCCAGCGCTTGGCCGAGTTCTACAAAGAGGTGTCCCTCTCTTCTCTTTCCCCGCACCAATCGGGTTTGTCACTTTCTTTCGGGTCCTGAATTGCTCTTGCGTTGATTGCGGATCCTGGCGTTGGAGGAGGTGGAGAGCCCCAAGTTCGAGTTCAAGGTGATACGGCCGGTACGGCGTGAGCTCACCTGCCGGTCGATCCCAAGTACCTTCCCTGAGCCCACCATATGTCTGCTTCACCATCTCCAGTTCCGATCCTTTCGTACAAACTCTTTCGGGGTTAATTCTTTCTTTTGGTCTGGTTGAGTTGAGACTTGAGGGAGATAGAGAGAGACCATGGACACGAACGTGGCTTCGTCGAGCGCATTTCGCAAGCTTCTTTGGACTTCGATCTTGGAGAGACTAGCTCTCGCTCGATCACCAGTCCAAAGCTTGAGGTCACCACCGCCGGAGTCGTTGATCATCTCTATCGTGGACAGGTACTCCTCGAAACAGAGTCCAGCTTAGTTATATCAGCGACCACTTTCCTTGCAAACTCGGTTCCTCCTCCACAGCGTAATCAACCGCAACAGAACTCGGACAACAGCGAGGGCATAGCAAGAATGAACTGAAATCATATCTAGAATTTAGTCAGATACAAAACGACCTGATTCAGCTGTGGGCGTCATCAATGAGTCAGCGAAGGCCACAAACGGCTTCAAGCCATCGCCCTCAGAAACTCGACGCCGGGTATGCGCAATCCCGAGGCCGAAGCCCAAAGCAATGCTGGAGAGGGGCAGATGACGGAAGAAGAGGAGGCTGGAGCATGGTGCTTGAAGGATCGCGGAGCGAGCGTAGTCGGATTGAGATCGAGACTCTCACAGGCGAGGCGGTGATAGTGATGGCTGCCGGAGAGGGGAAAACCCAAACAGAGGAGCCATCGACGAAAGCAGAGACGTGCCGGCGGTGGGAGAGGATCTGCGCCGGAGGTGGAGGCGGAGGCGCAGCGACGGCGAGTCAAGCCAAGTGTTCTGTCGGCTCGAGTTATGGGCTGATGCAATGGGCTGGGCTGCGCTCGTGGTCGGACCGGACTGCATGGGGCCGAAATTAAGGGATGGGCTGGAGCTCTATTATTTTTCTTCTCTCTCTCTCTCTCTTGTTTTTCTTTTCTTTTTCTAACTTTTCATTTTTGTATTTATTTATTTTTTATATAAAAATGCGTTTAGATTTGTCAAGCACTAAGCATCTCACAAAGGAGATATTACTATTACATACGTATCACTACGTACGTTGATGCGCTTTGTAACAAGATGCTGTAAAGTGCTCTCTATATGATGAGCTCACATATGTGTACGGCAATATAAATTAGGGGTGTAAACGGGTCGGGTCGGGTCGGGTTTTGATGTTACCCGACCCGACCCGAAACATAAGGGTCACATATTGTGACCCGACCCGACCCGAAACACATTAGACTCGCATTGGAAATTCGGGTCGGGTCGGGTCGGGTCGGGTCAGGTCGATGTGTTTTCCTCTTTTTTTTTTTTTTTTTTTTTTTTTTTTTTCATTTAAAATGTAATTATTTTTTATAATGGGTACCTAACCCATCCAGTCTTGGATTTTCTTTTTTCTATTTGTTCCATTTAAAATGTAAGTATTTTTAACCCAATACGAGTTACACTTAGTCATTTTTTTATTTATTGTTTTTCTGCGTCTTTGTAAAGTCTGATTACCTTAATTAAGAATATCGCTCATTTTGTTTTGCTTGTTTTTCCACTAGGTATTGCCATTTAGAAAATCCCTCAACACGTATCAAGCTAAATTTGAGCTCCTGAATGCCAATCTAATGGCAGAATCGATACCATTGAATATGGACGAAGCTCTTGGTAATTGGGATTTCTTGCTTATATATGCTTGGACAACCAAAAATGCTATCTTGCAAATTTTTCTCCCTTATAAAGACCTGAACTAGCCGACTGCTATTCAATATGTCCCGCGGTCCAATCCACGAAAAAAGAGACCCACACCAGATAAGCACACAGCTCCAACTGGACTAATTTTAAATCTTCTAAACTCTGATTTAACTGAGAATTTATTCCATGAACCAGCAATCAAGATCAGTATCCAGGACCCCCGACCCACAATCGAGAAGAACATGCAAGCTTTGAGTTTGGCCTCACAGTAAATGCAACAGGCATGTTTCCATAGTCATCAACTACCCCCTAATTGCGAATTGAATTACTACCATACACTGCAGCAACAAAACCACAAGCCCTCAATCTTTTTCACACAAATCTTCATATTGATATCTCATAGGAGTTCCATCAGCCCACCCAATACCCATAACGTGTGGACTAACAAAGCGAGCTGTTCATCACTCAAAACTTCAGATGTTGCATCAGGAACGGCAGCATTGGTTCTGGTTACCTCTACTGGAGGTGCTTGACTCTTGGCAAAATGGCGATAGAGCTCTAAATTTTCCCTTTACGGAATCCACAGGCCAAGTTTCACACATTCCTCTCGAACATCTTCCTCCAATTCTGGGTGCAAATTATCATTAGCCTGCAAAAATTACAAGAAAATAATTATATAACTATAATCTTTCTCACTCTTTCCTAAAGGAAGAGATATTTGCTGAGACAAATAGAAGAGACAAGACATCGAAAGTTTGACAAATGGTTGTACACCAATCTTCCATAAATCCAGGGAAGGATGGACAGCAAAGAATTGCTTTCAACCAAGACTTGGAAATGCCATTACTGAACCTGATTAAAAGAGACATACCCTTGGATACAGGTGTAGAGCTAGAGGAAAGCTAAAACTCCAGATGCAAGTGCAATTTTTGCCAAGAAAATTCTAACCCAATGTCCTTGAGATGGAGTTTAAGTGTGTCGCTGGTCTCTGCTCAGAAGGATTCAGTACTCACCCTGTCTCAACCCAAAACTTAAAATCTGTAGACACTATAAACCCACACTTACATCTGTAAATTTCTCTTAAACTTTACAGATGAATGCATAATAGAACTTAACCTACTCACCCTGTCTCCCCAATGGTTCTATTGATTTCTCTTGCATTTTATATCTAAAAAGCATTCCACTATATTCTCCTACTGCTACTGTGTATGTAGAATGTCTTTTATCTGTTTCTTTCATTGTGGAAGCACATTAATCGTACATTAAGCAGAGGGGAAGTGGTATTCTTGACTAGCGTGCGTGGCGGTATTCTTAAAGTTCCATTATTTCCTATAGGCGGCTCTCTTCTGTGCATTTCTGTGCTATTTTGATGCATGATCTAGCAGGATGTTTCAATTAGCTTGCCTGTCCTATTATCAGCAAGATCAAAGTCAGTAAATGTTGCTGATTTTTGCAAGCTATTTCACATGGTGGAATCTCTTAGTACTCACTCTTGATACACATGGATTGAGCCCCAGTACAAATATTAAGCTCCTGACATGATGTAGGAATAACTCTAACAAGAACTCCTATACCAGTTGACTTAGTTGGAGAAGCGACAGATCGCATAAAGAACAAAAACAGGGCTAAAATAGAGTTGAGTTGAAGCTGGAACAAAAAAAAAAAGATATTTATGGTTTATGAAGAACCAATCATGTTTATTGAATGAAGAAAGCTAATGAGTTAGAGACTTGGACTTATTTATACTGAAATACAGATAATAGACGATCTTGATCTCAAATAACATCTCTAAACTCAACAATGCAATCTAATTGAACATTTGCATGACTATCGTCCGCTCGACCGCAATCACGAGAGAATCGCGTTTCGAGCAGAGGAACCGATCTACGACGCACCCAAGAACCCGAACCGAGGACGGAACGAGAGGGGAACCCGGCGCGCGCAGATGGGTACAGAGCCCGGTGCTGCTGTCCTGGACTGAGTGGACTCGACCCAAGAGGCGGAGCCATTGGTGGAAAAAAAGCAAGAAACGGTGGCGAATTCAAGAAGCAAAAGCTATGCGCAGAGACGAAGCATGAATGGCGTACCTCCACGGCCAAAGACTTGTCCAATCTCCAGGAACAACAGCTCCCACAGAACTCGAACCCTAAACGTCAAAATTTCAGCTCGACCCTTAACAGGGGAAGGGGAAGGGTTTTCGGCGACGGACGGCGACGATCGATTGATTCGGCGGCGGCTAGGGTTCCGGCGTTGAGACGAGGGGTGGCGACGGCGACGGCGACGGCGACGGCGGCGCGTCGATCGGAGGGCGGCAGCGGAATCCACGAGAAGGCGCAGTCGTTGGAGAAGAAGGCGGAGCCGAAGACTAAGAGGGATTTCTTTACTTGTTTGTTTGTGTTTCTCAGCGGTAAAAGATCAGAACGTGTTTGTGTTTCTCAGCTTGTTCGGAATTTGGAATTAACGTGTTTCGGGTCGAAACATTGTTCGACCCTGACCCGAACCGAAACATATTTCTATACTTGTTCTGTATATGTGACCTGAACAATTTTAAGACCCGAAACACATACTCAACTTGTTTTGTGTTCGGGTCGGGTCGGGTCGGGTCGGGTTTTTTTGACACCCAATAAATGCCACAAAATTATGGAGTAATCTCTTAGCATAGCTGAAGCTCTATCTCGATTTTATAATACATTAAAAAAATCGAGTAATTTAATTTGAAATAAAGTCCCTGATTTATCAAGTGATAGACCAACGACCAAAAAACTGGTGATAACTCCATTGCCGGTCAAATGCATTCTCTAGTACATGCATAATAACTTTAAAATTACACTCAATTAAATGGTTTTTAAGATTGGAAACAGCATCACAAAGCTTCCTCATGCATCTAAAAACCTAACGACATCCAATTATTAGGATTCACGTGCCTTGAATAGATTTCTTTGAATATAAAGATGCGAAATAACCAAAAGGACAGAAGTACATTGTAGAGCGAAACTCGTGAATTGATTTTGAATAGTAATAAGTAAAATTGTTGAATTGCGCCACATGATTTTCGATTATCTTGTTCATACTGAAATCTTCAAGTTGGAAATTCTTGATGCACGAATTAAATTAGGCACTAAATTTACAGAGCATAAGAATCCTTGCATGAGTAACAAAACCCATAATTTAATTGGCAAAAATAACCAAAATGGTAAAATTGCAAAATATCATTTCCGGTTCACACGCCTTTCAATATTTGAAATTTTCAGGTCATAGACCGAGATATAATACGAAATTTGCCAAGAAGATTTGCCATAGAATGGGTGACTAAAATCCCATATCAATATCTAAAATGAGCAATCAAAAGAATCAAATTCCCTAACTTGCCCATAAACCATAAAAAATACGCGGTATCCATGTAATGACATTGAGATTATACATCAAGTAACTTCTAAAACTATATACAGCCGCTTTTATATCACATTTAAGAAATTCAATGATCTAAAACTCATGTAGAATTTACGCTACCTAGCCTTGGAATAAAACACGCACCTAATTTAGCCAATTATCATCTTTCAATTGAGCAATATGGATAAAGCCATACAAATTTAGGACTAGGCTTTTTTCCCTTTCTCCTTCCTTAGACGGCCTTGATGAATAAACCATAGGTGCATGGGATTAGGAGGGGAATGACCAATATTTTAATAAAGACCTATAATGGATAAGTTTATTAAAATATGCTACATAAATAGGTCAGTAAGCGCTATAAAATGACAACATATAACCATGATTGGGCAATATAATATTCTCATATATTTTATTAATATTATAACAGAGCATTTTTCAAGGATCAAAATATTATGCAATTAATGTTAGCCCGCACTTCGTAAAAATTTCAAACACATTATGGTAAAAAATTACAATCTTCTTATTAATGTTAGACTATTGGTTTTTCAAGCAAATATTTTGCTATTTTCAAATGTTTAAACAGATTGGGTTATGATATATTCAGTACTAGCTAGAAAGAACTCAAATTGGACATTTCATAACTGGACCATAAAAGGTCTCTCATGGAGGATGGAGGAGTGAACAATACAAAAAGCACACTTAGGGAAAAAGCAATTGCCAATTACCTCTTGACCGAGCAGAACATTGAGATTATCATGTACTCTTCAAGCCACCACTTGACTATCTAAACCAACCGGGCACCATGTGACCAATCAAAGCATTGAGATTTTCCCACAATTCTTATGCTAGGCAAAGTCAGTAATGATCACCACATTAACTGGCTCTACAATATTATATATTCAAGAGGTTTATGACATAATTGGTACAATCAATAAGCTTAAATCTATCAATGCATTCTTTGCCACAAAATCCATGTGAATCACATGCAAATTATATACAACTTTATCATCGTTAGGGATCACACATGATGTAGTCCAAACACTGGTGCTCAAACACATAAATTGCATGCCTATAATTAACTCAAAGTTCAAAAAACTCGTGAAAGAAAAAATCAAGCAGATTACAAAATACGTCAATGGCAAAAATTAGCATAAAAAAAGTGATATCTACATAGGGTTGTGCCATAAATTATCTTAATGATCTAATAATTGAGTTAAAGCACGAAATGAACTTGTGATTGTAGCTGCAATCCTCAGTGAACACATGACCATCCAGGTGAAAACTAATCTGGACAAGAATCGGGCTTCTTCTCTCAGGCCCCTTGAGGGAAATTCTGTGATTGGAAAAGTAGTAAATGGCTCATGCGTTGTTAGAGTGCATAGAATCATTTAAAGCTACCTTATGGAATGCTTCATGTTTAACTACATCATCTTATCACAAACATAGAATTATAATCATCGTCAGTAATATTCAAACAAGTGTCTATACTAAAACAGCCATTTGAACATACATTTGTGATAAGATAATTAATTGTTTCTGATATCACACACAAACATGAGAATATTTTATTATGCTAGAATCAGCACCAATGATATCTCATCCAGATTTCTGCTTTATATGTAGAATATAAAGAGTCACAAAACTATAGTTCACAAGTAATTTCTTGATGAGTTCCCCTCAGGAATGGGAACTACCTTAAACTGCAATTTTGACTTAGGTTATAGTCACATAAAGAGATTAACTAACAGGAATAACAAAAATGAACAATAAAATCAGAATAAACCAAGAATCAGGAATGAAGAGCAAGGATGTTGTCTAACTTCATATTGAAGACCTTTATGGTGTCCTCGTTGAGAATGACCACTATCATACAAGGAAATATATAGCTAAAGGTATACTCCATCTTAGCATGAGCATCATATCCTACTGCCACAGCAAGAAACAATGCCACAGTGCCATAATCCATCCCATTCCCTTTTTAACAGGCTATCTATAGAAGGCCACACCGTGCAGCCCACTTATTATATGCACAAGTAACTGACAATCATTCGACATGCAACATTTGCATCATAATACCATAAGTGATGTCCATAATGTTCAGAAAAGCAACAATGATAATCCAAAGGTCTTACCTAGTTGTGCAAAGCCATGAGAGGATTCAACAGGAAGAACCAAAGCACACAGATCTAGTAAGAAGCCTGAGTAACCCGCGACCTGTGAGGCTTTGGAGCTGAAATCCAAATATTAGCATTCAGTATTTATCTACAATATTTAAACAAATCATAGACTGCACAATGTCATAAATAGCAAATGAATGGAAAAGGATGGGAAAATGGCGAAAGAAATGACATTCAAGTTACAGGGTTCCATAAAACAGAGAAGGAAAACAAATTCATTTTATAATTGCCTAGACAAAGTATTTCAAGGCCATATTTTCTGTATGTAATGAGTTGCCAAAGTGTACTAATTATCTTAGAAGCCTGAAAAGGTTAAGGTCAGATCAGTCTCTTGAAATATATGCAACTGAAGAGCTCACATTAGAGAATTGCTCAACCAATAACATATATGTTAGTAATTCACGATAAGGATCAAGAAGATACTTATCTCAACGAGTCTAACAAAGGGATTAGCTAATAAGATACTGCACTTCATCTTTTTCCTTAACCAAGGACATGACGTCCCATTTCTCAAATGACAATCTGGCTAAGAATACCCAGTCTAGAGGAAAAAGCCACGTTTGATAAACAAGGCATCTGAAAATTGGCCAAAAGAGAAGACTGGGCATCTATTACTCTTACCTTTTGTTACTAAGCAAATTCTACACTCATTCTTTGCAACTGTTATATGGCCGAACACCATTCCACTAAATCAACTATATTTGGGTGCATTTGATCTAGAATTTCCATTACCACAAGAGAAAAAAGAAAAAAAGTTGGAAACATTCATAAATCACGTAGACACTTGAAAAGGGGAAAAAAGATTAAATTTCTGTGGAAGCAACCAATTATTTCTGATGATTCTACATTTTGACTGAGCTCGTCAGCTTGAAACCCAAAACTGATTCTATTTGAAAAACATGTCCAAATACCACGCAAGAGATAATTTAGCACACTAATTGACGAAGCACTTTGCAAAATAAGGTATCATCCAAGCAAAAACAAGTTTGTGGATAAAGGAATATGCTTAACTTAGGAACCTTACATTTTGGTCCTAAGCATATCAACTTTAAGACATGTCTGAACTGCAAAAAACAGATATTCAGGCAAGCAATTATCTAAAGTGTACCATTTAAATCAATTGACAGTAACTAGGCTATACACCTTGGCAAACTTCTTGCATCAGATTAAAAGAGGTTTTGGGTTAGCTATGGCCTAAACCTAATGTCCTTGGAGATCAAACAACTTGCTGGAAACAGTGCATACTTTAAGGCTTTTAATAAGGATGGGCAAGTTCTCTCAAAGTTATTGGCACTGGTGATCCAATTGAGAGAAGATTTATAGATGACTTGTATACTAACACTGGCTAGGATGGGTTTCAATCAGCTACATCTTCCAAACATCACATATGAACCATGCTCACCGTTAACAACAGTCTCATTCTCTCTATCATGAAAATATGCAATAATTAGGGCTAGTTTTTGAGCTTCACAAGGTTGAAATTGAGTAAGGTGGTCCTTTATCCACAAGAAGAATCCTCTTGCTTGATGTCGGATTCAGGAAGGCAATGCGCTACTTCATGTTTCCCACAATACTTTTGACTAATAAGCAGATTATTAAGAGCATCATATTGAGCTTCTTCATTTAAAACTAATAATTCAACAGAATTAAATTGTCTGTAATCTAGATTAGCTAGCCTTTGCATTGCTCCAATAACAATGAAACAGATCCTATTTCACTAAGTTTTTAAATTTTATGTCAAAAAAATTTGAGTAAACAATTGATGAGTTCTGAACAAGCTTAGGAAACATGAAATGTTAGATCATGGCAGCGTCAGACAGATGAAAAATCATACTGGCCATATGCCACAATTTAGGAAGCACATGCCCTCATGTATGCAAGAAGAGACAATTGCAACTAATAAACAAGAAAAGAGATTTTCTTTATCGAGTACATTGCCCATGGCAAATCAGAAATTCCTTATAGTTAAAATATCACATTTCTTTGAAGAAGCTATGCTTGCTAAATACTGAAAACACATACCATACACCACAATTTAGCAAGCACATGCCCTCAAGACGATTGCAACTACTAAACAAGAAAAGAGATTTCTTTATTGAGTACATTGCCAAAGGCATATCAGAAAGCATAAATTCCTCATAGTTAAAAAATCATAATTCTTTGAAGATGCTATATTTACCGTTCTAAAAACACTGAAGACATCAAAGAATCTCGCTGGAGTGAAAAAACCACACGGAAGAAGAGATGAAGAAACAGGGGGAAATGGGAAAAGGAAAGAAAAAACTAAGGTTACCTTAACATGTAATACTTCCTAAAATGTAAATCTTTTAGGGCAAGTTTAAAAAAAAAAAAAAAAGGAAATGTCTAGTAACAGGGAAAGGAAGAACTAATATTAACTTGACTTCTTGAAACTTCTCGAAACTCGAGTTTCTTAATTTCAGATGTGGAAAAGAACAGAAATGGCAGAAAATTAGTTCCATAAACCTCCGTTTAATTACATGGTTTCGCATCACAATATTCAAAGTGCGACAACAGAATTACTACGAAAGCACATCCATCATTAAGCAACAATGGAATCATAAACCTCCAGTAAGCTTTAGTTGTCAATTGACATGTCACAATTTCAGAGTGGGGCTAAGGAGATATGAAATCAGCAACAAAACCAAGTTCCAAAACTGACCTAATGCATGCCTCAAAGCTACTTGAATGCACATGAAAGTATTGAGCCACAGCCTCCGAATTTACCATTTGCACAGCCATAATATACATCCTTTACACCTAAAAATGGCAAAGAGTCATCTAATCATATTTGAATAAACAAATTTTATGATAGTTTAGTTTTATTTCAGTATGACAAATGGATTTACCAATGATCGATAATGCTGCTGCACACATTATGCATGGCTCACATGTCACGTCAAGGGAGCATGCTGGAAACTTCTCTGCAACTTTCTGCAGATGAAAATCCAGTCCACCACCACTGTTCAAGAAGAACATCAAGAGCTTCCGTCTTTGCATGTTTTGTTGCCTAGGAAAGCACAAGGAGAAAAATAAGGAAAACTTTGGAGCTTTGTCAGAGAGAAAGTTGCTGTTAGTGTAATTTTAAAATTTAGGAAATGCATTTCATGAAACACGTTTTCTCCTCCATGTTTATTTATTTATTTATCTTTTACAATTGTTTAATGTTTGAGTCCAATAGTTTATCTTTAAATCGGTGCATCCCTAAGTGTTGTTGCTTTCTTTTTCTTCGTGTTGAAGGCATTAGTAATGCAAATAAAACATAGTTCACCAAAGCAAATAATAGCAACATGTCTATAACTCATCCATTTCCTATTTAAATCGCTTCTTTCGTATCTGCTCCATGTTGACTATACTTTCAAGGCTTGAATCATTCATCCTTAGCTTGGTATATAGACTAAGTGAGCAAGATTGTTGTAACCTCGGGATAGGATTTTTGTCAATGCCAACTGCAGTAGATCATGAGTCCTATTGGAAAAACCATCATCTCCAAGACAGAATCATCGATACACCTCATCTGAAAAATTCAGTTCTTTCTTCAAATACCCACAACACCAAGAGTCTAAGAGAAGATCTTATGCATGAAGCATGGACAACTCTGTTTGCTCCTCAATGTCAAGATCTGGACATTGTTTGAAGAGCATTCTCCTTACCATTAGGAATCCAATCTAATCTATAGTACTCAAGTGTTATATCTCTGGAATTTTATGTGAAATTGCAGTTATCCTCCCTATACTTGAGATTTTGCAAAATCTCTTAACTGACTTCCCATAACTGTAGAATTTTGCATCTCTCACTATGCTTTTTTAATGAAGGGAGGCGAAGCCACCATAACAACTAGCTTTCATGTAATGTAAAGCATAAATACATGACTAGAATCATCTACAAATTTATGATCTGTTTAGGCGATCAAGTACTAATTAACATATTCAAGCATGCAATACAGCACAATCTAGGAGCACTCAACATTCTGGTCCAGTAGCTTGCAATGGCTTTATTTCGATTCAAAAAAATAAATATCATTCCCCTATGCTCCCTCTCCTCATTGAAGCTTTTTCTTTTTTTTTTAATTGTTCTCGGTTCAAAATTCAGACAGACCACAATGGCAAATGAGAAATATGAAGCATTATACATAGTAAGGCAAGATTCTTGCGATTGTCAGCCGCAATCATATTTTATGAAAGAATAATGGGAACAAAACCATTTACAGCCTAATAATGGATAGAAAATTCCACATTTTAACAGATTTGTTCAGATATACTATTTATAATATATTAAAGAAAGATTTAAGGCGGAAACACAAAAAAGATTGACAGCAAGTACGGGTGGATAATGTGAGGGTATCAATACAAAGTTCTGTTGGCCAAAATTTATGGAAAGGGGTGGAGAAGCAATGATAGACATACATTCTGTGTCTTGTTAATCCTGTTTCTTCCTGCTGCAATAAGGTGCCCTTCCTCAACAATTACACCTCTGTTCAATCAAGTTATAATATAGATAAAGTACAATGTGAAATCATCTGCCAATTAAGAATGACAATACTAATAATCTTAATTAGAAAATAAAGTAACGTATCTGAAATGCACCTAATTACTGAAATCAGTTTCTTAACCAACTTGAACTTCAAGGCTGTACAAAGCAAGCTTTGCCATATATGAAAAAGCAAATAAGTCTTGTTACTTGTTAGGAGGAAAAAAAAAATGAGTATAAGACTCAAAATTTCCTACATACTTGCATACAGGCAATTCAAGGGAAAATGAACGTCAAGTCGCCAGCAGTAGAAATATTTTAGCATCAATATGCAACTACTTATGGAATGAATCCATATCCCATAGCTAAAGGATCAAGATTTTGCAAGTCCTGTATAATAAACTGGTCCAAATTTCCAAGTAATGATTTTTAATACGTACTCATCATGTAATCAGATGCAAATCCCACATAATACTCAAACTGATATGGCTCTAACAACACTAAAGCAAAAACAGCAACTAATTTCAGAAACTACATTAATCAGGTTTCACTCAAACATTCAAGAAGCAACCGCGAGTTTTAGCTTCTCGGTCATTTTCCTTCATAAAAGCTATGGCAACATAATGATAAAAAGAGAATCCTAAACTGTTGCAAAGGCCTCAGAATTCAGAATTGACAATCAGCTTCTTGCGCTATTGTCTTTATTCTACTGAAAAACTGATGCAAACTCTGTGTTTCTCGTGATTATTTCTTTTTCATGTCCACAGTCCACAGGGCAAAAGAAAATAACTACCTAACCAGTTATCCATGGGCACAACTGATGCTCACATTATTCTCACACTCCAAGTAAATTTGGTTTTCAAGAAGTGGTTAAAGAACTTGTCTGTCAAGCAACCTTTCCCAGTCGCTTGCCATCTCTCTGCATCTTCTTCATTCCTCTATGGTTTTGCCTCTTCAAGCGCCTCATAAAACATGGAGACAGAGCCCTATCCCAATGATCGAAGTTTCTCACAATTCAATTCTCCCAGCAAATTGATCACCCGCTGCACATCTGTATGATAAGCACATACTACACAACACCTCAAAAGCACCCAAATCCATCCCTCCGTCCCTCCATCCCAACCTATACAGCACCCGGATTTGCCCAATTTTTTTGCCTAAAAAGGGGAATGAACCAACCCATATACGCCCTGCTTCCCATTATTTCACTCTCCCTCGCTTGTTTTTACCTTTGAACCTAGGCTTCACCTACTTCTTTTGATAAATTACCACCTATGAAAACAACGGGAAAAAAATGCTATACCTTCCAGAGATTGTCGCCCATTATGCAGCCTGTAATGTCAATGACCTATGAATTCACTATGGAGCATCCACAGATAGAAGTCACGATTAAGCACTGATTCAGCGTCTCTCGAACAAATTCAACCGACACATTCTTCAAGTTCCCGCGCAACTGCAGCACCAACTGAATCGAATTCAAAATCCAGCTCAAGCATTACATCAACTTAATACACGCAAGCTGATCTATAGCAAAGCTGCACGAAGCCCAGAACGAACCTCAGGAGAGAATCGTTCCCCCCAAGCAAGCTACGTTGCCAGTTTCCAGGGCTTCGGTCGGCGGTGGTAGTCCTTCGCCTCCGCTGGCCGGTCTCCGTTGCCGTCGGTTCGTGACCTCCGTCGGCAGGTGGCGATCTTCCATTCCGTCAGAGCTCACTGTTGGCGCCGTATGGAAGATGAAGGAGCTTACCGACAACGGGGAAAATCAAAGAAAATGAACGTAGAGAAGATAGAATTACAGAATTCTGTTTGGGAATAAAATTGACTAGCTAGGGTTAATTAAAGGGGATTTGAACAAAAAAAAGAAAAAAGAAGGTAATTGCTCATTTTAAGCAAACGATCATCAAAGGTAGATTTCCTATTATGATGGAAGGGTACTTGGACAATGACGAAAAATCAATTTTGATAGGCTCCTTTTGCTTAAAATTTTCATTCAAGACCAAAAAATGAAATAACGAAGCAATTTATGGTCCAAATTTTTAAAGATATTTTAGAAATCATATTTGAAACCGTTTACAATATAATTGAGTGAATAAAAAACAATTGAGATCGCTCCGTGATTTCATTCTTGAGTATAAAGTGCACACATGGGACTTGGATTGAGAGGATTATTAGTGAAATTTACTAAGTGCAAGTTAAAGTAGGTGTACCGAAATTGAGATTGCATTGAAAGGAAAAAAAAAATTGAAACGAAAATACACAGAAATGAAAGTGGCAAGAGGCAAAGGTGCAAGTGCAAGTGAAGAAAAACGTCAAAAAAAAAAAATTGAAAAAACAAAAAGATAGATGAAACTAACGGAAAGAGTATTCTTGGGTGGGCTCGTCTCTCTTCGTCCCTGATGCCTTGGTCCTTTGTACTCCATGGAAGTTTGTTTGTGCCTTCATCTTCCCGATTTATTTTTTTTAACCTCCACCAGCATCGAATCCTCATTCCGCGTTGATAAACCTCACGGTAACTTCGCACTTCTTTTCCATGTTCTGTCCAAATATTCATCATCCATCGTCAGGACCACTTTCCATGTTTGCATGCTTTGCTACATGTAAAAGAATATGCTGCCATCTTCTTCTTTTTCTTCTTCATCACGTGACTCACCCAGCCACGACCTCCGCATGCTTTTCTTGGTCGAACTCATTCCCTCGAAATTAAGTTCGACAAGTAGGTCGAGCCTCTCTCTATTTATTGAGCTCTCGCCCAGGGCTGATCATTTCCCTCGTTGGAGCTGGCAAAATCAACGCTAGATGAAGTGGACACGTAAAAAGTACCTCAGTGTCAATATACGGGTGAAAGCAAGAACTAGTTACGAGTTTTTCTGAGAAGAGAGAACGAGAAGAAAGAAGGCATGGTAATCAAGATCGGCTAAATTCACTCACCTACGAATTGCTTCCTTAGCATGTCTCCCGATCATTCCAACTACAAATGCAAGCTTTTTAGTAAATGTATCATCATATCCATCTCATTCTCATCTCCATCGGTCAAATTGGAAGTCGGCATCATCTTCGTTCGCTTGCCTTGGGGGAGAATAAACTCACGTTTTCTCTTTGATCCTATTTGACTATGTTCCTCCACACTCGTTTGACAATCTTGTGAGCCCTCTTGTAGATTTGCTTCGCTCAAATTATCTTTGTACACATGTGAACTCTCAACTGCTAAATCTGTTGATCCATGACCGACCTCAAAAAGTAAAGCTGGATCTATCAGCTGATTATCTTGAAGCTCAGCCTTTAAATCATCCCCTAGTTGCTCGCATATTATTCGTAATCCCCACTTTTTCACAACTTGGCCCTTTACTATAATACCAAATTTTACATAACGCTCATCAATTTGAGCACAATCGACTTTTCTCCACGACAGACTTCTCCACAACACTCTTGGTAATAAATATTTGACAAAAATATGATCCGAATCCAACAATCCGCAACATAGTTCCTTGCCAGTCAGGAGCTCTAGGCCATCAACATGCGGAAAAATAAAAAATGTGCCTATCTCAAACTCTTCATCATCAAGGGGAGCGGGTATCTGTTCATGTTCATCATTACTGAGAATGGCACAAAATGCCAATCCAAGAATCTTATCATATAAGTCCTCTGAAACCATGAAAAATACGGAATCCTTTTCAACCGGAAAGACCCACTGTGGCAGCTCTCTTCCAGGGACAAGCATGTTAACCCGATGCTGTTACAAAGATAAACCGATAGAAAGTATCCAAGTTAGTATTAGTACCTAAACGAGAAGATCCATTGATCCTTGTTTGCAGTACTACACGAGTCTCATGCGAAAGAAATCATTCCCATAAAAATACAGAAGCCATCTATATTACATGCATATACACGTGCAGAACCACTTCATATTTGTTTGCTTTTCTTAAGCCTTCAATCTTGAATTTTCTGCTATTGCAATAGTCAAGCACATAATGGACCCAACATATAATCCACGTCGATATGCCTGGGGGGTAGGGGGAGGGAGGGCGGGAGGGAGAGGGAAGGAGTCTAACCTCATAACGTGAGTCAACCAAACCATTGCGGACAATATGATGAATTGAGGTTAAATCTTCATTTTTCTGTAGAGATTTGCAATTTGTCGCCGAAACCGCATTCAAAAATGGGGGGACCGTTGGAATCTCTTGTAATTGATGGCAGTTTTCAACTTCCAATGTAGACAAATGAACACGCTTGTTGATGGATGTAGGAAGGGTAGTGATATTGGTCTCATTCAGAATTAATGAACTCAAGAGGGGAAAGCAACAAAGATTCTCAAGAAACTCCACTTCAGACAGATTACATCTCGTAAGTGCTAACTCTTCTAAATTTGAAAGTCTGGCCCTCGAGCCCTTGTACTTTGGAAACCCAATTAAATTCATGCAACCATCAACTACCAAACTTTCAAGTTTCCATAACTCATAAATGCTAGATGGAAGATGTTCCAAGTTCTCGCAATCAGATATACAAATGTACTTCAAAGCAACAAGATTTTCTATTGATGTAGGAAGTTCTTTAATAGCAATCTCTATTAACTCAAGCTCTTTTAGGCCTTCGAGTTTATGTAAAATATCAGGGAACCTTTCAAATTTTGCACAATGACAGAGATCGAGAGCTCGTAGATTTTTTGTCTTGAGCACAGTGGGAAAAACACTAAGTTCAGAGCACCCCCTTAAATTTAACACCTGCAACTTGTCATGACATGCGATGGACTCATGGGCTTCTACCAAGTTTTTGCAATTACTAGAATCCAATTCCTCAAGATATGGAGTACATGAGAGGTCGGGCATGTGAGCCATCGACTCGCAGTGATTGATATTAATGTACTTCAAATTTTGGAAGCCCTGCAAAAATAAAGAAACCAACTTTGATAAACACTCTGAACTCATTATATTTTAGGTCATCGATCGTAAATATGGAGTAATTTGTTTATCTAAAAGAAGTGATCTGCTGCAGAGTCTACAAATATGCCTATATAAGTTGTTGTACATAAACGGGGGAGTCAAACTCTTGAAATGATGATAATTTAATATTGGATGTCATTCCCATTGTCCATGGTTTAATATATTGATCATCCATAATATCATAATTTATTTGCAGGGGCTTAGCTTAATTGAGGGTTATAAAATGGGCTGCATAACACATGGGGGAGATTGGGTTTCTCAGGGATAATTACATATCCGTGACTGTTATATAATGTATTTATTGACTTGGTGTATATGTCATAATTACATATGCTCAGGCCACAACACTTTATGCGGAAGGAAGCAAGGAGTTTCGGTAGATCAGGCAACTCGGAGCCTCCTATTATGGTTTATGAGTAAATGTCTTAACCTATAAATTATCTTTTCATTCAAAGTCACTATAAACTGATTTTCTGAGAATTAAATTCGCATTGAGAAATTACTAAACACTCAAAAACTTTACCGGTAATTATACATACATACATGCATGCATGCATACATACATACATACATACATATATGTGTTTTAGCAAACTAGAGTTAACTATTATCATTTGACATTTTAGATATTAATTGAAAGATTTTTTTTGGTCAGTTAAAAGAATTTAATAATATATAACACAATACAAAAAATTTCACAAATAAATTGGGTTAACAATTATTAAAAAAAAAAGATTGGAATATGTATGGTTAAAAATCCCAAACTGACATGCAAATTTACCCCTCTTAATTTTTGTCTTACAAAAATCCTAAACTAGGACAATTATAATACATTTATCCAAAACTAATTTTCGTCTAATGAAAAATCCCAAACCAGTACTCATCACCTAAATTTAATCTCTATTAATAGATAAAAAAATTAACTTCAGATAAAATTATGCCGTGTGTTATGCATGTGGCAATCACAAAATCTAAGTGAAGGATCATGTGGCAAGCATGTGAATTTGGGCCATGTGAGAAAACTATGCCACATGTCATGCCATGTGACGATCATAGAAGCATGCTCAAGTGAAACATGACGAGTGTGAATGCGGGCATTTTTACAAAACAATGCACTTGTCATGCCATGTGACAATCATTTAAGCAAAATGAAGTGTCACGAGGTGAGCACAAGAGTGAACACTATGTCGAATTTTGACTCCAACTATATATAATGGATGAAGGTTAGGAATATATATTTTATCACAATGAAATTTCCCGAAAATCAATCAAATTTAAAATTTGTTGAAGTTTTTCAAAGACAATGAGACCAACTTTGAAAAACATTGAGAGGAAAATGCAAAATTCTCGTTAGAGCCATTAAGTTTAGAAAGTATTTGAAAATCCATCCATATTATTACATAAAGTAAAGAAAACCTCTTACTCCAAGGGATTTCAATTTTTTTTCCCATTAATCATCGCCAACAAATATTATCCTCGTGGACAGATACATGAAGTTGATTAGTATACTTTATCTCTCACATATTTCATATTAAAATTTGAATCTTTTGATGATGGGATAACCTTCAGAAAAAAAAATTAAATATTGAAGTATCTTTCTTTCTCCACATGTCTTCTCTCATGATTCAATGACCATCACCAAAAAAAAAAATCTTGAGCCATTTTTGTCCTTCCTCATATATCTATCGAATTTCTTTCTTTCTTCTTTTTTTTTTTTTTTTTTTTGGGTAAAGTCTATCGAATTTCTTTGTGTTGTGTATTTATCAACATAACGTTTTCATTAATATAGTTAACAAAGTTGATTCGCTTAATTTTTCAAATGACAATTTTGCTACACTAAACAATATTTCTAAGGCAAGTAGTTACCGGTCATTTTGAAAGAAAAAGATAAGTGGTTTCTAAATGAGAGGACCACCACTTCCCTTTGGGTACTACTACTATTACGTATATACACAAATGAAGTAGATAATAAGAAGGTCTATATAGCTAAATGCTCACCTTAAACTGTTTTGGCGCTATTGTGATCATGCTTTTGCTCATATCAAGTCCAATTAATTTTTTTGGACCAGGGGAAAATTCTGGAATCCATGGAGCACCAGGCCACTCCCACCATCTTAGCCAATTAGGAAGACGCATAGGATCTTGGAAAGAATTGCGCACATTGCGCAAGATGAGCAATCTCAACCTTTTCATTTTTGTAAAAGCATTAGGACAGATACTTAATTCTTTCTGCTCAGGTGGCTCCAACACTATGGCTTTTATTGCACAATCTTCCTGTATATAAAAGACTATTTAAGTAATGCATATTTAGTAAGTAGAATCAAAGATAAGGAGAAGAATTTTGATGATATTCACAAGTCTTACCATGTCATAGGACAGAACATCCAGAAAATCATCATATAGCCATAGTCTACTGCGTCTCCCGGGATCATCGCGACATTCTTGCTTCACAATATCCGTTCCCATCAAATGAATCAAGTCATGCATTTGTACGGTTATAGATTCAATTGTTATCAAGGACCTCTCAATGAGAATTTTCAATTCTATTTCTGTATCAAAATCGCAACTGTCGAGAACTTTCTTTATGTACTCAATTTTTTGCCCCTTAAAAAAGCAGGCAATGTGGAGAAAAATCTCTTTCTCATTGTTCTCTAGTCCATCATAACTTATTTTGAGCACATCATTAATGGATTTACTAGGAATCTTAGAAAGTTTATTTAATGTACTTTTCCATTCATGTTCTGTTCTACCACACAACAAGGAACCCAGCACCTCAAGTGCTAAAGGAAGGCCTTTAGCATAATTCAAAACATCATCCACTAAATCTGTCTTGATTTCTAAGTTTTGATGTGTGGGAAAAGCATGCTTACTAAGCAACTCATGAGCTTCCTTGCGATACAGTTCTTTAACTTCATACACATGATATATCCCATGAGCAGTCAGCAAATGTTCATCTCTTGTAGTAAAAATGATCCTACTCCCGTTACCAAACCAATTGCCTTCTCCTGCTAATGCATTTAATTGGCGCAAGTCATCCACGTCATCAAGGATAAGGAGCACTTTTTTGCAACAAAGTCTTTCCCGTATTAAAATAGTTCCTACATCAACAGTGGACACTACTAATTCTTGTTTCCGTAATAATATCTCAGATAGTAATTTTTCTTGCAAAGTAACTAAGTCCTTGCAATCTTTTGAATCTTCTCGAACATTTGCCAAAAAACATGAACCCTCAAATTGTGTGAAAATATCATTATAAATGGCTTTAGCCAAAGTCGTCTTTCCTATGCCTCCCTTTCCCCATAATCCCGCCATGAGAATGCCATCATTAGACTCAAGGTTTAACATTGATTTCAGCTTAACCACACGGGAATCTATTGCAACCGGATGCTTAGCAACTTGCAAAGGTGTTCGGCCTAGGTGAGTGGCGATCTCCTTCACAATTATTTGTGTATGCTCCAAGTCATCTCTGACAAAAATGGAAAAAAGAAGTTGTAGCATCATTTTAGCAATTTGAATAAGCAAATAACAAGCAATCACCAGCCAACGATGAGAAAGCAGTGTGTCCCATTTTCGGATGATCACAACAAAACAAAACTTATTCCCATAGAGTCAAATTAGAACTCTGAGAGCTCCACAACAATTAAAAAAAGTTCAGGGTTCAACCTTTAAGCATCCAAATGATCATTTTTTTTTTTTAAATTTCTACATGACGGTTTACTTTTTTCCTTTGTGACTGTTACATGTGGTTTAGTTATACTCTTAATAATAAAAAAATAGTTAATTAACACTTTGAACGGTGGCTAAGATTTCGATTCGAAAATTATTAAATACTCCAAAACTCGATGTCCTTGCCTTACATAGCCCATACACACTAATTATCCAGTATCAAGCATTGCGAACCTTCTGATTCCTTCTAAAGACATGGGGGTAAGTGCAATAACACTGCTTAACATTTTGCTCTTTTGTGGCTGATCGAGTTTGTAATTAAAATTTTCAGCCGATGAGGTCCTATTGTCAAATTTTTTATTACTGGAAAAGGCCATGTGTACATGTTGTGGTCGGGCAAATGTGATTTTTTAACTCAAAATGCCACCAATAACGAGCTCAAGACTCAGTTAACATATATTGAAAATCTGTATAACTCAATTGACCAAAATAACCACTAGGGTTTGCTCCAGTTGCCATCCTTCCAATTTGGAAGGAAGAGATGGGAAGTTCAAATCCCCACCTTTTCAGGGGGGTTGGGGTGGGGACGTTGTAATTTCAAGAGTGGGTTTCGACTATCATGCCCTACAAGGAGGCATGGCAAAAGGTTGAGAGTGAGCGTTAGAATAAGAATAGAGTATGACCGACCAAAAAAAAAAAAATTGACCAAAATTAAATGGGAAGAACTCCAATAGTCTACAGACAAAACGTTTATGACTTTTATTACACTTCAAGGAGGCCAACAAGGATCCAAAATAAAGAGCCATTGACCTTACCCGAATGAAACAGGGCTTACCAAAAGCTAAAGGCAGAATCCTATTGTTCCATGCCCAAAAATAGGATTTGTTTTTTCCGTGCCAGTGAATTTCAATTGTTTGTGAAAAATAAAAGCAGTAACATTTTCCTTTAAAACTTATTAGCGACTTATCAACACTCATATAAAATTACCAACCTTTTTTTTTTAGCAAATTATGAATTGTTGTACTAGCTCTCCAAATTTGATTTTTATAACTTACTGCTTCAAATATACTAATTTTTAATGAAAATACCAATCTAAATGAGAGTGACTTGCCAACTTTTGTCATCTTAAATAATTACCTACCAATTTTAGGTTTCCAACTCTCTCTTCAGCTACTTACTAGTGTTCATTTGTTCTTGTAATTTACCAACTTTTTGAATTGGGTTACCAATCCTCATTTGACTTACTTACCAACTCTTTGTAGAACTTGTTAGCCTTAATTAGAGCGACTTACTAATTTTTGTACAATTAAGTTACTCATTAGTTTTTGATTATCAATTCTCATTTGAGTTACTTGTCAAATTGATTTATCTTTTAATTACCAAGTTATCTTATATTTTGTCAAATTTCATTTATTGTTCTTTATTACATTTTTCAATTTACCGACTCCTTAAAGAAATAACTAATTTTAACTAAAGCAACTTATCTACTTTTCTGCAGTTACGTTATCAATTAGTTCTGGATTACTAACTCTTATTTGACTTAGTTGCAAATTTTTAATTAGTTTTTTTTTGTCAGAAATAAGATAATTTGGGAATTTTAAAAACAAATAAACGTTGAAAAATATTCAAAAAGTCGGTGAGATAGGACAATAAAGAAAGCTGGTCTTTTTTTTTGTTAAATGATGGTAAGCAACTAAAAATGAGTGCTCGTAATATACAAATAGTCGCTAATTCACTCGTTGGAAAATCTAATAATTCAAATGAACGAATGTTGGTAAATTATATAATAGTCTAAATTAAGTCATATACTTACAATCATGTGTGTGTAAATTTATTTATTTATTTTACAAACAGTCTCTATTTTTAAAGATTAGTTTTTTTACACAAAATATGACTTTCACTCTACTTACCCGTCCTTCAAATGCCACCCAGACAAGCTACCGGCTTTAAAAAGAGCTTCCTTCCATTGCTTCACTTTCTCTGAATTCTTCCCAAACTTGAGTTCATGGTTATCCATGGCTTCTTTATACTTCGTTCTTGGTGTTCTCACTTCTCTGGGTTCCACTTTGTAAAACACAGGAAAGACCGTAAGGTCTCTTTTCTCCTTGCACTCCATGATCTTTGCCACCTCGTCCAAACACCACGATGAGGAAGCATAATCTTTAGAGAAAACAATGATCGCAATGCGTGATTTCTCAATTGCCTTCTCAAGTGCCGGCCATATTTGCTCTCCTTTTCTAAGCTCCTCACTATCAATAAAAGTGTAGATCCCTTTCAGGTCAAGAGCTCTATAGAGATGATCGATGAAGTTGTTGCGGACATCCGAGCCTCTGAAACTCAAGAAAACATGATAAATCCTTTGGGGTTTCCACGAACAAGCCATTAGACGATGGAATTCAATAATCAGAAGCGACTCTTGGCTTAAGATTTGGCACAGTAATTTCGGGTAGTCCCTTCACCACTTGATCTTCTTGGGTTTTATGCTAAGTAAACAGAGATGAACAACTTTTCTTAGTACTTTGGAAAACGCTGGTGCTTTAGGGTGGACCAAGACACCTGAAGGTGTGAACGCATGACTTATTTTCACCTAAAGACTGTACACCAACGCGTTATCCGGACGGCGTGATTGACGCAAGGTTCTTTGTGGCCGACAAAAGTATGGACCAAGATTGGCAATAGGTATAAATAAATGGGCTTTATTTTCACTAAAGACCGCACACGAGCTACGAGAAAATAGCTTTGATCTGTTTAGTCTTCATCTTCATTTTTGTAATTGAAGTACCGCATGTCATAAGGTTAGCTTCACCACGCCCGATCTTTAAAAGCCATGAACCAATTTGACCCCACTGCCAACCATGAACGTACAATATCTCGGAGATCAGGGACAGTGAGATATAGTCACGAGCTCCACCGCGGCAGACAACAATAACGGCACTGTGATGGCATTAATGAGTGGCGGCAATGGCACTGTACCAGTGTGGACGGCAACTGAGTATGGAAGAAGAAGATGATGAAGATGAAAGGGAAAAAAATAATAAAAATAATAAAAATAATTTTAAAATAATTTTTTTAATCCATTTTAAAATTTTCAGGTATTTGCAGGGTCGCTACCCTAAAAATTCTGATCTAGTTAAAATACGAGCTCCTAGTAACTCATCGAAACCAAAATCAAATTGAAAACAATGAAGAGTTGAAGACTATAGTTCTAGTGCTCCCAATGTAACAAAGGTCCAATGTTCTCTGTGCTAAGCCAGTTCCTCCCGGTGCTGCAAGCAACTACTAAAGGGTGACTACCAGTTCCTCTCGCGCCAATTGTAAGTCATCCTTTCACCTGCAGCTTTCCCAAACGGAAGTGGTTGTTCGCATCTGGTAAGAGAACTCTCTCGTGGGAGATTTGGGGCGAAACTCTCAAGCATAGTAGAGTCAATGGAGGAATACCTTCATGAATTGGTGGACCAAAAAAAGAAAATTAACAGTAAAAACATATATCAGAGAAAATCAACCACTGGCACAACCAAGGATGTTGCATCTGTAAGAGTTTTTCTGATGTGGGCTACATTAATTAAGATTGTAATTTACTGTTTTTAGGGAACTAATCTAATAAGGTAAAATATAAAATTTCTTAACATTCGAATATGGGTCTGGCTTGTGTGAGCCAAGTTAAGCCCAACTTGTGATGAGAGGACCAATCCAAAACTCTATAAATAGACTAAGATCTCTCCTCTAACCCTCACTTTTCGCCATTCTAAAATGCATACACAACTATCTCACATAAAGAACGTTCGTGAGGGGCAGTCTCATTGAGATAGAGTATTGAGGGCGATAGAGGAGAAGATCTTTAGTGTCGAGGGTTCAGATTATTGCTGTTCTACTTCGAGAATCATGGATTCCAAATTAGGTACGAAAATCTTCGCCTTCTCCTCCTAGACGTTTGGTTTTCTAGCTATATCGATCTTGTGAAGCCGTTTTGATGGCTTACATTTGGTATCAGAGTCGATATAATCTAGAACTCAAACATAAGGAATTTTCCCTATTTTGAAAATTTTGTATGTTGAAACTTAATTTCAATTGCATATTCGGATTCGTCTTGTCAAGCCGAGTGTTTCTATGGGTGGCACGCCTTTGGGGGAGACCAAATCTGCTACCCATGGCCATTTTGATCTTAACCTAGCTTAGGACCATTTTGCCCGTTTTTGTGATTTTTGGTCCTATGAAAGTGAATTTTGATCACATATATGAATTCCTCTCATCGATACGAAGATTTTGATGGGTGATACGCCTCCAAATGAGGTTGCAAACCACCTCACGTGCCTGCATGCGCCGAGGAGGTGCTAAGAGTTGGCACCGTGTGCCGCCGCATGGCCTCATGTCCACACACGCGTGGGTTCACGCCCACACACGCGTGCTCAGGCGCTTGGCACTTGAACCTAATTAAGGGCAGATGACATTGTCCGTGACGTCATCTATAGACACATGTCACCAACTTAGACACATCTTTGTGATGATGTCATGTGTCACTGCCTTACGTGCATTTGACACGTGGCATGTGACATCATTAATGACATCACGGACAACCCGTGACCCAACCAGGGTTGACCAGGTTGATCTGACCTAGTTCAATCGATTGACCCGACCTGAGTTGACCGTTGATAGGTCGGACCCTTGGACGGTCAAATCGGCTTTGGATTGGATCAAGGACACCAGCATGTGCCGCTCACACAAGGGCGCATGCGACATCCGTTCAATGCGTGGTTGATACCAACATACTCGTATGGAAATTCTCTACACTCTGATATATTAATTTTACATTTTTTTATGCTTTTAAGGATGTGAAAATGAATGTAGAACCCTAAATATGTGGATTTTTGGCGTATTTTTTGTGTATTTCTCTATGGTTTTAAAAATACAATTGCATGCTTATGAGTATATCATCAAATAAGAAATGTCTAGAGCATTGATTCATTAATAAACATGTATTAATGAATGTAGCAATGTAATTAGTATAACATGTGATTTTAGTGACAAATAGCTCTTGTCATCAAGTCTAAAACCATATGTATAAGGTGAATGTGAGTCATAAAGTTCATATCTCCGGTATAAAAAAGTTTTAATGATTCAATTTGGTTGTGGCCACCAAAGTGGTACACTTGATTAGTTTGAGAAATATCGATCTCATATTGTGATGGGATGTCTCATATTCTAATGCATGACCATACTTCCAAAGGAGGTGATTGTGTGTAGTTCATGGAGAGATGCATGTACGGCATACAATTGAGAAGTGATTGACCCTAGTGATTCACACACCCAAAGCTAGTGAATTTGTGAAAGGTTCGAATATATTCTTATGGACTGTTGTCATGCGGAGAGTATATAATTGCATGTCGTGTATTCTGCTCAGAGGTATTTATATGATGATGTATGTAGTTCTTAGTATGTGTACTTATACGATTTTCAACGTACACAGTACTCACAAAATGCTAATTATATGCATTACTTGTGATTAGTCACATTATCTGTAAATGACAATTCTATTGCGATTGAAGTTCTTACTAGATCAAACTTTAAGAAATAGAAAGATGATTTTCTATTTGGAATGGAGCTGGTAGATATTCATATTGCTATTACTGAAGATAAGCCGATAGATCTCACTGATACTAGTACAAAAGCCTAGAAAGTATGTTTTGCTACTTGGGAAAATAGCAATATGATTTCCTTACTTATTATGAAACAATCACTTCAGGAATATTTGATGAGCGGCTTGCCAGCTGACTGTACTACTAAGGAAATGATGAAAGTCTTGGAGGCCAGGTATCATGTCTCTTCCAATGCTGAGATTGGTACACTTATGCAATTGCTATTCAATATGAGTTTGATGGTTCAATTGAAGTTAGAGATTATGTGCTTAAGATGGTAAACCTACAAACAAAACTACGAATTCTTCAAGTTGATATTCCTAAAACTTGCATTGTGCATCAACCATTAAATACTTTTCTTCCTAACTTTGGAATTATCAAGACCAACTATAGTTTGCAAAATGAAACTTGGTCAATCAATAACCTTATAGTTAGAGTGGTGGCAGAGGAAGAGAAATTGAAGAAAGAAAGAGGATATATTGTCTTGTATGCCTTCAGTTCTGCCAACAGGAAGGGTAAATGGATAGCACATCATAATTATAAGGGAAATCCTAAAGCTATAGGCCCTTCTAATAGTATAGCTCCTAAGAGAGGAATTCTTGAAATTGCTGGTCTTTCCACTATTGTGGGTCCTAGAAAAGCACCATTTAAAAGAGAGGGCGTCCTTTGTTACTTTTGTAAAAAGAGATGACACATAAAGAAACATTGCAATAAATACAAAGCTTGATTGTCTAAGAGTAAGCATAAAAGTAATGGTTCTTTGGCACTTGTCTGTGAATCCAACATATCCGAAGCCCCGTCTAGTTCTTGGTGGCTAGATAGTAGTGCAACTAATCATGTTGCATTTACTATATAAGGATTCACAAACAGAAGGACGCCAAATCAGGATGAATCAAGGCTCACTATAGGAAACAGTGATAGGAACAACATCAAGTTCGTGAGAGATGTCATTTTTTATTTTTTATTTTGGTTTTAATATGACATTAAGAAACACTTTTTATGTATCTTCTTTTAGATAGAACTTAGTTTCTGTATTATGTTTGGACATGTGTGGCTCTTTACATTAATCTAAACAAGTTCATGGTTAAACTTTTAGTCACCCAAGTGATTCATGTTATTTTGATTTATATGTGACAATTTACTTATTTTTCCTTTGGAATGTTCTATATGATTTATCTACATGCTTAATCAAAACGAGTTATTTAGGACTTTGAATGATGGTTAAAATTTCAGTTAAACTATTAAATACTAGAAGCACAATATTATTGCCTAACATGGCTTGTACAAACTAATTATCCTGAATCTGGTGTTGCGAACTTTCTTCATCCTTCCAAAGAAGTGGAGTAAGTGTAATAGTGCCACTTAACATTTTGTCCAGTGGTAGATCATTTTATACTTACAATCATGTGTGTGTCCATTTCTTACACAAAATATGAACTCCACTCAACTTACCTATCATTCAGCCACTCGAGCAAACTGCCGGCGTCAAAAAGAGTTCTCTTCCATCTCTTCACTTTCTTTGAATTGTTCCCAAACTTAGATTCATGCTTAGCTAAAGCTCTCCCGTAACTCTCTCTCCCCCCTCTCACTTCTCTTGGGTCCACTTTATAAAACACCGGTAGAACAATGAGGTTCTTTTGCTCCTTGCACTCCATAATCTTGGCCACCTCTTCTAAGCACCACGTTGAGGAAGCGTAGTTCTTAGAGAAACAAATGATTGCGATGCACAATTCTTCGATGGCCTTCATAAGCATCGATATTTGGTCTCCCTTTTTCAGCTCCTCGCTGTCCCAGAAAGTGTATATTCCAATCTGGTCTAAAGCTTCATAGAGATGATTGACAAAGTTGTTACGCGGGTCCATGCCTCTGAAACTCAAGAAGGCATCGTAATTCCTTTTGGATTTGGATGAAGAAGCCATTGGATGAGGGAGTTTGACAATCAGCAACGACAATGAGTTTAAGATTTGATACAGTGTTTTCAAGTAGTTCGTTCACCACTTGATCTTCTTGTTGATTTATTCCTATACTAGAGGATAGAGATGCGTAACTTTTTTTTCTTTTTAGTACTTAGGAAAATGATGGTGCTTAAGGATGGATCCCAAATCTCCCCAAAAAAAAAAAAAAAAAAAAAAAAGGATGGACCCCATACCACCCCTAATTCAAATTAGCTGATTGATGCAGCTTCTTTGTGGCCAACAAAATTATTGCACGGATGGATAAACAACTCTAGGGCAGTGGATTCTCATGATCTAGGTCATAGGCTCACTCATGAAAGTAACTTTGTTGGTCTTCCTCGAAATTTCATCCCCAACCTCAAAGTAGTTTTTTCATTGCTATATAATAATTTACCATAGACCACTCAAATGTTATTTAATTACTCGCACAATCAAGTGTTCCAGCAAAAAACAATATTAGATCTATCAATACCAACAGAACTTTGGAAAAACAGGTGCTTAAGCTTAAGTATGGTCCAAGACATGTCAATTTGTGTGAACACATGGACTTAATTTCACCACCGCATTATTCAGATTATCCGATTGACAAAAGTTGTGGAGAAACAATTAGGGGTGGTGGATTCTTGGGATCTGGTCATAGGCTCACTAATACAGAAAATTCTTCTCGCTTCCTTTAAATGGCATCCCAACCTCTGAGTGGTTTCTTCAGTACTAAGGAATAATTTGACACATGACTACTCAAATAACATGTAATACATATGACAACAACACTTTGTAATAGCCAGATAATCACAACATTCCTCACCAATTGTCAAAGGGTCGGTTTTTCAAAGTTTATTCCTCTAATCTCGTGTTGGCAAATACATTTTTGTTTGGAGACTTTTCATTCATTTCATGAGAAAATTAAGAATCGAGTTCATTGATAGTGCCATTAGACCTTAAACAAAAACATTTGCTTAACTTAATCCTACACTAACATCCTTTATTACATTTCTCTACATTTTAGATAATAGACACATTAATGTTTAGGCACAATACATTTGAATTAAACAAAACTTATTTGCGTTGAATAAAATAAGGGCTCGGCTAGGAACTTTTCTATTTTAATTGGCCTGATGGACGGTGCAACATGCCAGATGAACTAGATTCACAACTCCAATAGTGGGAGTTGGGTTGAATTTCATGATAGCGTGATTGGACCCAAATCACACGATTGCGAAAGATGGTCATAACTCTAAAATAGTGGGATTGGACTTGATACCAAGATAGTGGAATTGGTCCTAACTCCTTGCTGTGGAGATAGATATGATTCGGACAAGGTGGATCACAACTCCAAGAATTGTGGAAGTTTGGATAAAAGACCTTCAAGAGAGAGGATTGTCACCAAAAAAACAACGCATTTTTTAAGAGAATTTTTGAAGGAGCAAGAAACGGTCATGAGAAAACGAGAGATGGGGTCTCCTTAAAAATATAAAACCGATCGTGAGCGTCAGTGGGGGGGCTGGCTTTCGGTGGCTGCGGAATTCAAAATGGGAGATATGAGTGAGAATTGGAAAGTAATGGAAAATCAGAATCGGACAAGATTAGAAACCGGGGAGTGGAACATAAAGCTTGAGAGTCAAAATTCGTAGACTTTGTTTGTATAAACCCCTTTATATGAACTTGTCTAGGGATGAATTATGATGTCTAGTTGTTCCCTTCGCATGATGGGTGTTGGACAGAGTATGCTTAGTCCATGTTTGGCCACTTGAAGTATCCCGGAGTAACCACACTGAAGTGTCCCGGAGTAACCACGCTGTTTGTTTGCATGATTTTGCTTCGTCTAGCATGTTTCCGCTGCGTTAGGTTTGCTTTTACATTAAATTGAATATCTGTATCGTTTATTATTTGCGGTTTCTAAAAGTATTCTGATTGTTGTTTTTACAGGAAAATCCAAAAAATTCAAAATCTATTGTATGGTAGCCAATTTAGGTATAAACTTTTCTATTGGATTAATTTAATTCTAGAAATTTTGACAAATTGTCAATTTAGTTCTACATAGCTTGGCCAATGCTGAAGTAAACAACTTTTGCATAACCACTGGGATTCGCCCCAGTGGCCACCCTTCCAACATGAAAGGGGGAGGTGTGGGGTTCAAATCCCCACCTTCTCAGGGGGGATGGGGTGGAGACGCGTAAGTTTCAGGAATGGGTTTCAACTCCCACACCCAGCAAGAGGCAGGGCAAAAGTCTGAGAGTGAGTGTAGAATAGAAATAAATGTAGGGAGACAAAAAAAAAAAAAAAACTTTTGCATTTTTTTTTAATTTTACTTTTCCTTTTTTTTTTTTCCTTTTCTCTTTCTTTTTTCTCCCTTTCACTGGCCATCGCCAAGCCTCATTGATGGTCAGTGGAGGTCGCCAGCCTCGGGCATTGGACGCCCACAATCAAAGGATTAATATTGCTTTATCTTTTCAAAAGATAATGAACACTATTAAAATGGAACTATTCTTTGGTAAATCATTTTAGTAACTTTTTAGATAACAAAATATATGAAGGATCACTATGGTAAAATTACGTGTTAACCTTTTAATAATAAACATTTCGTTGCATAATTGACAATTAGCTAGATTATATAGTGAAAAATCATAAAATAGAAATTGCATATCAAAACTTAAAATCACACTAAGTTCTTCTTATGGTATAGAAAATTTACTATCATATCAAATTTCTCAAAAATCATTTCAACATCTTCCTTATATATTATAGTATTTGTACCCATTGTTGCAAGATTTTCCTTTCATATGTTAGTTTCTGTGAGAGATTTGCGGTCTTATAAAAGGAAGCAGTATGTATTCCCATATTGCGCATGATCAAGAGATCAAGTTGGTGTTCAAGCCTTGTGAAAATTTTAGGCTTCAAACATATTAGGAATATACAATATATAAAAATTTCTGTATTTATTAAAAATAATCTCATTTGAGTCGTTGTTATATGTCATGTATAAATAGCTTACATTTGCTTTATGACATAACTCGAATCTTTTGGAGATTGAAATTCCAAATAAGGAAACAATGGACTCATATGAAAATTGGTACAATCACGTTATTGACAATTTATAGCTTTTACTCTTGTTTATATTTAAATTCTCCTTTGTTAGTCATAGAAATGTGATGGGCAAGAAAATAAACTAGACTTGCATAAAGTGACACGTATTGATATTTTATAATTGAATAAGCTATTTCAACCAATTATTAAAATACTGAACAACAGCTGATCCGGAATTATTTTTTTGTTGGACAAAATGCTAGATGCTCTCTAAGCATCATGTCATCAACCACTTACTGCAATTATTCTGTCTGCTTCCGCACGCATGTCTTTACTGCGATTATTCTGTCTTCGTCTTCTTCACTCCGAATCCGGGGCGCTTTCCACAACCAGGTCCAACTTGGAGGCAGTTATTTTTTTTTTGGTAAGGAACTTGGAGGCAGTTATTTGCGTCTAATGAGTAAGAAATTATTAAATGAAAAATATATGCGGTATGCTAAATCTAAATCATAAAAGTTGAAGAGATTGGTATGGAGTCCACTATTTTTAATGGTTCAAATTCCATTTAATTTAGGATTAATATATTGAAAAATCCCAAACTGATACACCTGTGACAAATTTATCAAAAATTAATTTTTTGACAACCAAAAACCCAAAATTAGTACACATTTAACAAATTTATCCAAAATATACCAGTTTGGGGTTTTTCATTATCAAAAATTAGTTTGGTGTAAATTTATCACACATGTACTAATTTGGAGTTTTTCAGGGTATTAATATTTTAATTTATATACTAAGTTCACTCAATTATTTCCTAGACTGATAACCGTGCCACTATTTCTAAATGTCTACGAACTGTCCTTTCGAGAATTTGATGGAAATAATACCATTTGTCTAATCTTGACCCGTCAAATCCCATCTGTTGAAGGCTGGATCTCGCATAACATCCACCATTAAAAGCGTGTTTGATCCAATCATTCTTGGTAAATTAGATTCATTAAATTAATTTTTTAAATGATGGGGTGATCATAATGGTGCAAACAGATCAAAATTTTTGTCGTGTTTCTAGTCCCTTGATCGTAATAGATGATGATCTTGTGGGCTAAAAATTATAATTGATCCTCACAATCTTATTTATAGGTGTAAGATGAATTTGTTCAGTGAGTAGCATAAAAGTTAGAACTTAATCTGTGGAAGACTATAAATTCTCATTACAAATCCTCCACCTAGAATTTCTTGTCAACAAATCCAAGTTGGAACATTTTGACTGCAGTAGTTTTTTATTTATTTATATATGTATTTTTTTTTTTTTTTTTTGGAGAGAGTGTGCCGGTGACAAAGAGCACTAATTTTAGATTTTGAGAGGAAAAAATATTGTATAAGCGGTCGGTCCCACTGCGCACTGAATAAGGCTTTTCTTCACCATGAGACAAGGCATCTTCTTTTTTCTTAAGCACCGAAAGATGGGCAACGACTTTAAGCCAAAGCCTATGTAATTTTTCCAAAGAGGGAGGAAAAAGTTTCTAGCTTTTCTAGTGAGAGGAACAACGCTTCGAAATAGTCACGAAGAATGTGCATAACCAGGGGACGACTGGGAGACAACTAGGAGACGGCCATGAGATGACACTCCTAGCTTTGTTACAAAGTGTATGTGAAAGGTTTTATGGGATAATGAATTTTCTTTTCCCTAATTTATTTAAAGTGGATTGTCCCAATCCTTTTGAGCAATAACTTAGAATAAAGCTTCATGCGTCCAATTTTTTTTTTTTTTTTTTTTTTGAAATAGATTTTTTCTTATGTGCGCAATTGTGACAGCAATAGTTACTAATATGATAGTTATTTAAGTGCAGTGACCAACATAATCCCCTCCGAATGTAGATTAAAAATCTCAAGAATAAATCCCAATTCCAAAGGTAATTTTCTAGACAAGCAAAGTGGAAACATAAATAAATAAATAAATAAATAAATAAATAAATAAAGTGGCAGCTTAAAGTTTAAAAAGAAGGCAGCCTCTCAACTGTGGACCCGTGGCAGAAGTAACATTCTTTGAGATGGTTTAGAGAGTTTTGACTTAGTACACTTCAAGCGAAGCACATTATTTAAGTGCAGTGACCAACATAATCTCGTCCGAATGTAGATTAAAAATCTCAAGAATAAATCCCAATTCCAAAGGTAATTTTCTAGACAAGCAAAGTGGAAACATAAATAAATAAATAAATAAATAAATAAAGTGGCAGCTTAAAGTTTAAAAAGAAGGCAGCCTCTCAACTGTGGACACGTGGCAGAAGTAACATTCTTTGAGATGGTTTAGAGAGTTTTGACTTAGTACACTTCAAGCGAAGCACATTAAAAATGATTTGACTTGATCATCTACTAATATTTTCTTATTGTGCTTAATGTCAACTTATGCCCTTATGACATGGGCTACTTACCTCTCACTTGTTTTCGAAGTAGCACTGACAATGACACGAGACACATGACACGACATGACGTTTTTAAAAAAAATAGAGAATTCCGACATGTTGGGACACGTTGTATATTAAATATATATTTTTATATATACATACTAAATTATCATTTTTATGATTTTTTCGATCAAATTAATTTGAATCAAATTCATAAACAAATAAATAATTAAAAAGGCCTAGAATGCATATACACTAAAAACATTAACTGTCATTTATTAATATCATTCATTGTTTCAAATTGACAAATTCAACTCTATCTCAATAATTCATAAAACTTGGAGAAAAAACAAGCAATTCATATTCTGGACTCGTATGTTAGATATGTTGGAAGAGGAAAAAAAAAACCAAATGGGTGAATTGTGTATCATGGGAAGTGGGAGTTAGAAGAGAAGATAATACTATGTTTGTCTTCTTTCTCCATTTATTATTTTTATTATTGTATTTTATTTTTTCACGTATATATATATTTTGACCTCTTATTTATTGAATTTTTAAAATTGACCTTGATATCGGAATCATATATTGGAAACTCGTATGACCAGTGTCGGATTTTTTGACACGTGTTGACCGAGTGTCGGAGAGTGTTGGACAAATGTCCAAGTGTCTAACACGACACGAAAGCTCTTGAACAATGTCGGTGCTTCATAACTTGTTTCTTCCTTACATGTGGCGATACAACATCCTCCTATTTAATGCACCATGATGTTTGACAGGAAATTTCTCATCCTTCACCATAAATACCCTAAACTAAATATTTGATAGTTAATTTCACAACGGAAGAATTAGAGCACCTACCACCCTGCATTCAAGTCCCTTAACATTGCCTGAATCTTCTCTCACGTGTTCTCTACTTCATTCATCCGGATGATGGAATTACTCGTGTGCGGCACTTACCCTCTCTAGCCGAAAGAATTATGTGTGAACCTTGAGACGGGGTCCTCTATAATCACAGATGATTGGTATTACCGTGAGTAAAAGTTATCCTCTCTTGCAAAAAGAATCGCGTGAGAACCTCGGGAAGCTCCTCTACAATCATCGGTTTCTCCCTACTCCCAAAACTATATATGGAAGCCATTGTATAAATTCTCTGGCAAAAGAATTGGCTGCGAGCATTGGGACAATCTACAATTACAGGTGCTCCTCCTCTCAAAATCATATTCGGAAATGTAAATCAAGTCATCTTGAATCTTAATTATCATGAAGAAATAGAACAAAGAAAAAGAGATCGCTAGGTTCATAAATTTTTTTACATAATCTACCTATCCACAAATGATGTTAATACCTCTTTCTAAAGTTAGTTGTGTAACTATGAGACTACTTATTTAAATTTTCTTTTACGCTGACAATATATGCTATAATTATTAGAAAAAAATACTATCATCAAATCCAAGTCAAGTTCACATGTTTTGTGTGTATTGTCGGTCCGCTACACCTTGAACAAGGCTTTCTTCATCATGAGACAAGGCATCTTCTTTTCCGCTTTAGTATCGAAAGAAAAGAAGAGAGATGACTTTTAAGTCAAGCCTATCGAATTTTCCCAAAGTGCAGGGAAAATCTCTCAGTTTTATTAGTTAGTGGAACGTCATTTCAAAATAGTCACGAAAAATGTAAACAACCAATGGATGATTGAAAGATGACCCGGAGATGACGTTTCCAGCTTCGTTGCGAGGTGACTGTGAAAGGTTTTATGCTAGAATGATTTTTTCCCCTAATTTTCCTTAGGTGGATTGTCTTGATTCTTTGTGCAAAAATATAGAATAAAGCTCTATGCATTCAGTTTTTTTTTTTTTTTCAAAATATATTATTTGTTATGTGTGCAATTGTCACAACAACAATTACTAATGTGACAGTTATTTTAAGTGCAATGACCAATATACAATCCCATTTGAACGCAGATTAAAAATTTAAAGTTCTATTTGTTTCGCGGAAAATGAACAATTTGAAGAACAATTTTTCAAAAACGATAGATTATATTGCTTAAAAAAATTATCATGAAAAATATTTTCATTATCGATAACAATTTATAACTAGACATTTCGTGCACAAATAAAGTATTTTTCATTCATCTATTTTTTGTAAATAACAATTAACTATCGATGTTGTGCCTCTTAAAATGATATGGCATCAATAAAGACATACTGGATGGCCAAGATCGTCCAAATCGATGCACATACACTTTGTCTCTTTTCTTTCTCTTTCTCCTCAAGATTGAACATCTAAATGAAGATGGAATAATTTTTGCTTAGTGGGTTACGTCATCAATTGGGCTTAACTTTACCGAAGCAAGCGAACCATGTCGTCATAATTACATAACATGATAATTTATTTAATGGAGGCTTCAGTTTGAATCATATTTGAAAAGTTGAGGTACTTGACTGAATAAAAGAGAAGTTTAGATGCTTCACTATAAAACAAACAAAATTTCAAATACTTATAATTTATTTTCCTTATCTATTCTTATGATCTGTCAGAAATATACGGGACAAAAATTGTATGGTTCGGAATATGAAGATATATATATCGCCATGTTCCTTAAGACCACATATAAAATATGACATTATAATAATAGATCGATGTTATCATGATTACACATCAATTTTTATAAACAAGAAGAGGTTAAATATTATGAAGGACTATTTGAGTTACAAGAATTTATAGAAAAATCATATCTAAAAACTGGATTTTGTTTCTAATCCGTGCTATTCAATGAGAAATCACGAGAGAATTATATATTTCTCTATGAATATGAAATAAAATAATAATAATTTGAGCATCAATGATTTTGACATATTACATCGTCAATTGACTAAAGAAAAGATATTAAATAAATTCATTTTAGTACTTTTACCTGAATATAATGGGGACCAAAAGATTATGAGTATCTCTCTAAAAGTTCAACAAATGTGTGGGAGACAGAAATTTCTTTAAAAACATGTACGTGTTTTTATTTTGCGTAAAAGTGAGTACTTTATTAATAGAGTTCTTCCTCGACTAATAACTAATGGCATGAACGAATAGTGACACCAGCCAATGTTATATTTTGGTGAAGTATTATGCTCAAAAGATTTCAATGCAATCTAATATGAACATTGAATTCTTCCATAAATTAAGCAAAAAAAAAAAAAAAAAGCTTGTAACTTTATTGCTTTTTTCTATATTATTGGATTGCAGTTAAATAATAACGCTAACTTAGTAAGAACATCATTTCATGAATAAACCCACAGAAGTTAAATTACACCTAAAAAATCTGTTATTGTTGCTCGTTGTCTTTCAGGAATTGACAAAATTTGACTCATTCACTATGTCGCTTTACATGAGATATGTTCAATCTGCCCATTTAACAATGATATATTGAAGTTCAATTTTTTGAAACAACTATTCTTGGGGTCGTATTCGAGTTATCCCATTTTAGTAGTACGGTTTTAAATTGACGTCATAGGAACCCAACCCGGTTTGCTAACTCTATCGGTCCTACAAGGCTCGAAGAACAAATAGGCTAGGTTGCTCGACCACTAATGCCAGTTGAGGCCCAGTGCAAAAGTTCTTTTAATTTTTTTTTTAATAGCAGCTAGCTTCGATGAAAGAGTTAGGCCAGCAATGGTAAGGAAAAGCATAGAAAAATATATTGCATAATAGATAAATTCTACTTAGGTCTTATTTGTTGGCTGTGGAATCAGATTACTTAATGAATTGTGGATTCAAAATTCTGCGTTTTTTTCATTTGAAAAGATAATTAAATTTCATGGAAATCCACAATCCTGTAGCTATTTAAAAAATCAGACAGAACATTTCAAGAATTCAGGTCATGAGTTTTCGGTAAATGTAAATATCGGGTGAATTGGACTGAAGAGAAATGAGGGGTCAAAGTTCAGACAAATATATAAATAAAATAAATGATTTTTCAACAAGAGAGAGAGAGAGAGAGAGAGAGAGAGAGAGAGAGAGAGATTTTGTGCGCTGGTTCTTAACTAGCTAGAGGCCCAAGTCTGCTAAGCAGCAGGCCGAGGGCCCTTTATAATATCCCTATGACGCTGTGCAGCAGCCGAATAGCCTTCAACAAGGTAAATTAGAGACTCCTTTTGCATTTTGAAGATCACATTCGGGTTTCCTCAGCCTTGGTCTTTTTCAACTCTATTTCTTCAATATGTGAGATGCCAGTGAGGGAAACTCCAGTGTTGAAAATCATGGAAGGGAGAGAGCATCGCACGCCGGTTTTGCCGGAGGCTTGAGCAGCCGTGGTGTTGGACTTTTGGAGCGCTGGTGATTTCGTTGCTGGTCGTGGACAATGGCAACGGTCAGCCTGCAAGAAAGCACCGAGAAACTCAAAAGAACATTTGAGCCGTTTGATTTTGACGTAGAGAGAGCATTTCTCTATATTGGCTTCAGCATTTTAGTTAAACAAGATTTAAACATCATTATCAAAGACCTTGAACCTTGGGGTAAAGGTGCAAGGGTCAAAACCCAGTGGAAGCATCGGCGTCTTAAGTATGATGTCGGGGTGGTGGGTCCTCCGCTAACATTACTCCAGGGTTTACCTGGCGGCTATGTATCACTGTAAGGTGACGAACGGCTGACGGGGTTCCCTGAATTACCAAAAAAAAAATCATTATCAAAGAATATATCTGCTGATGATTCGATTATGAATTTGTGTACTTCAAATTCCCTAAAAATCTAGAAAACCATTATTATCTGTGATAACATCAAAATGCACTTCATACTACAATTAGAAAATTTGAAGTTTACACATTCAAAATCAAGACGTTCCGAATGTCGAAGCAAACGCAGAAAAAGGCACTCTTTAGTATAACCCTCTCCGTTGCCGGTTAAAAAAGAAAAGAAAAATCAGAGCACTAAAACGTAAGCCTCAAAATGCAAACCCTTTCCGTCCAAAATCATTAAAAAAAATGAAATGTAATAGGGAGGGAAGGGGACCGAACAGAGCTCATGCTCCTCTTGGAGGTAAAGCGCCAAGCGAATTAGTCGCGGGGTCGTACAGTCCACCTTAAATGTTGTCTGTTATTCCTTCGAAGAATCTGGCCGTCGCTGCACGCCCAAAACTCTTCACAGTCTCCATGCCAAAATAATATCCTTTTGCTTGCTTGAAGTAAGATCACAAAACCCGTAAACATTATTGTGAGTTCTGGACAAAATCCAAACGAAGATAAATCCACCGGTTGGACTTTTTTGACCGGATGCTTCAAGCTCACCAATCTTCCTCAGCCTTGGTCTTTTTTGACTTTATTTATTCAATATGTGAGACGCCAGTGAAGGAAGCTCCAGTGTTGAAACGAGCGGAAGAGAGCATCGCAAGGGCTTATCAGGAGCTACGGAGATGTTGGCCTCGCCGGAGGCTTGATCGGTCGCGGTGACAAGATGCTGGACTGTAGGAACTCGAGAGAACTAGTTGGAAGGTTCACCAGCGTTGTGGGTATGTGGGGCGGACTAGTGGTGGGGCTGATTGGCGGTGGCTCGGCGCTCCTCGGGTTGATTTGAGCGTGCAAAGATTGCAGGAACCCGCGTCAGTGCAAAGACCGGCTGGGCATTGCGTCGGTGCGGTTCGGATGGTGCAAGTTGTGCAGCATGGAGATGGAGGCGAGACGCAGTGCAGAGTCGCCACCACAACTTCGTTGGCATGGAGGACGTCGTGCGGGAAAGCCTGCGCGGCCTTGGCTTCAATGATACTCCGTTGAAGAAGTGAAGGCGCGCATGAATTTTGATGGTGAGATCGAGCTTTTAAAGCCTTCTTTCAAGCTTGAATAATCCAACAAGGAACAAATTTTCGCCGCTTGGATTCACGCTCTTCTGCAAATCACGCTGCACACTCCAATTCGAACTCTAAAATAATCCACCAAGGCCTATAATAGAGTTTATGCCTGCGTATGGTAACATTTCTATTTCTTAGAATTTCTGTTCTTTTGTTCCCCGGAATAAAAAAAAAGAATAAAAACCTATTTGGTAACGTCAAGTTATTTTTCTATTCCGGGGAATAGAAAGTTAGCTCGAGGAATAGATTTGGAGAAAACGAGAAATAAAGAAAATTGTTTCTATTCTCGAGAACAATTTCTAGAAATCAATCAATTTTTTTTTTTAATTTTCTTTTATTCTTCTCTCTTGCTGCAGCCACCTTCAACCGCTTGGAGCCACCGCCAACTACTGGCCGCCACCGCCGCCGCTTGCCGCTCGCCGCTCGCCGCCATTGCACGACCATTGGCCACCGGCCGCCGCTGCCGGTCGCCGATTGCCGCCCGCCACCCGCCGCCACAGTTGCACAACCGCCAGCCGCCGCAATTGCATGACCACCAGCCGCCGCCGCCGATCGCCGGTCGCCGGCCGCCACCGCCACCGGGCGATCCGTGAACAAGAATAAAAACGAATAAATACAAAAAAGAAACCGTTGCGTTACCAAATGCATTTCTATTATTTTTCTATTTCAAGAGTAGAAATTTTGTGTAATTACCAAACGCGTTCTTTTACTCAGAAATTTTTCCCCGGAATAGAAAAGAACTATTTCTAAAAAAAAAAAACTTTTCCCTAGCTAAGAAGTGTTGTCATGTGCACCCTATATAGACTGACAATTAGGATTTCTTTCAAGAGTAAGAGATATCCTTGTTTCCTAATAATTCAAATTTTAAAGGACGTACTCTATCTTAAAAAGTAGGAAACTCTTCTCTTCTCTTATTGTGATAATATCAAATGAATTTGCTCAATTATCCTCTAATATTTGAATTTTGATAATATAAAGATTAATTGCCCCAAAAGTTTGCTTTTAATAAATTAATTTTCCAATTTGACATTTTAATTGTGCAATTTTTGATTCTCTAGCATACATGGTCTTGGCCAAAATTTCATGTTCTTATGGAGTCAGTGCAATTAATCTAATCAAGTTCTAAATCATTCATTTCAATTCATCCACCGCTGGTCCAATTTAAATGCAAATATATGAGGGCTTATTACTACTAAATTAAAATGCTTCCTAATATATATATACCTTTTTTTTTTATTTAAGGGATGACAACAGTTTCTAATTTTTTATGCAACAAATAACTAAATAGATTGTCAAAAATTAGGTGTTAATATTTTTGCCAAAGGTTTCCTAGAGTTTGTGAGAGATCAGTAAATGTTTCAAAGGAAGCTCCGAAGGTCCATTTCGGTGACCCCTGGGCTTCATTCCTACCTCCATTTGTATGTTTTGGGCCAACCATTAACTCATCCATGAACCACACAAGTGCAAATCTCTCTCACTCTCCTGAATAGATTGTCCACGCCTCAGCTAGATGCTAGCAAACCTAATGTCTCTTTTTTGGTGGCTCAACTCTCTGGAGATTGAAACAATAGACAAAATGTAGGGTTCCCAAAAGTTCTTTAAGGCTGCAGTTTACTTGATAATGGCCCGGCCAACCCAAAAGAAAATCTATATGGACCCTGACAAACTTAGACACAAAATTTATGTTCCCAAAATAGAATTTTGTTTGATAATGATACAAAATTTTTCCTTCTCGGGGGCGGCGGATGGCAACCGGCGGTGACGGGTGATAGCAGGTGGCGGTAGCAGATAGTGGTGAACGACGACTAACGGCGATGGACGTTGGGTGGGTGGTCAACTAGTAAAGAGGACAAGCAATGAGAAGAGTTTTTACTTGTCATTTCTATTCTAAAAATAAAAAGTAAAAAAAAAAATTACTTCTCATTTCTATTCCAAATCTATTCCTCAATTAAAAATTTGTTCTAGAAATAGAAAAATAAAATTGCATAACCAAACGAATTTCTATTCTAGAAACGATTTTGGAATAAAAAAATTATTCTGAAAACACAAATAGAATGGTTGTCATGCGCGCCCCCAGTGTCTGGTCCGAGCTTAGGTCTACACAGGGCTTAGACTTGGGCATCTATGCTAGTGCCTAAGACCTCAACACTTTGGCTGAGTTCCATAGAGGCCGGGCCTATGACCCTAATATCCTTGCTCGGCGCCCTAGCTTGTGCCTATAGAAGCTAGGCCGAGACCTCGATGCTCATGCCCGAATCCCCAACACCTGGGTCAGTGTCCACCAAGGTAGGATCTGGAACCCTAATGTCTGAATAGTGTGTATTCATTTAAGAAAATTATATCACATTTTTTTTACCAAATGATGAAAAACATTTCTCAATTCATTTTAAGATTATGGTCAAATATAGAATTTTTTTTTCATTTTTTTTGGAAAATGACAACCTGAAATTTTTCTTGGAAAAATGTCACATTTCCGATAAAACAAATAGAGCCCCGAGGAATAATCAATTGCCAATTGCCCCTTGACTGAACAAAATGTTTAGATTTTTCTGTACTTTTGGAGCCATCACTTGACTCATCTCAACCAAACACAATTGGTATAACCACGAGCTTAAAAATAGTGAACGCAATTCATTGCTAAGAAAACCATGCGAAAAATCATTTACTTCTGTTATCATCATTAGGGATCACACATGACATAATCCAAAATTATGAAGCTCAAACCTATCAATTGCATGACTAGAATTACCTCAATGTTTGAAAACTCAGAAAGAATTAAGCTACACGTATATGATAAAATTAGCATCATAAAAGTGACGGGTACATAATGTTATTCCTAAGCCTGTCAAACAAGTAAGTTAAGTTAGGATTGGATCACTTGAAAAGGATCTAACCCAAAATAACTTATTTAACTCATATTGACTCATTTTTATGCAATATAATTTTAACGACCTATACTTAACTTGCCCAAACTCCAATTCATTCTCAACCCAATCTGGGCTCCAATTCTAGTAATTTTCTTCTTAAAGATTGATTACGTGAATATTTACAAATAGTTAGTGAACTGAGAGCTTGAAGACAAATCTGTAATATGATGACTTTGAATTAATCGAGTTTCAACAATCAAATCGTGCTTTATAGTGAGAGATCAAATCAAGCGGGACAATCATAAAACTTGCCCCAAATTGATTTCACTCCGCAACACAGCACAGAGAGAGGAGGGAAGGAGGGAGGAAGAGAGAGAGAGAGAGAGAGAGGGAGAGAGGACACCGCAACTTTGAACGAATCAAGCTTCAGCAACCGAATCGAGCAAGAACCATATAATTTGCCCCTAAGTTCGCCAGCTCAAACCAAGAACAAAGATCTCAACTGCACCTCTTGGTAATTCATTTATAGAAACCGACATAAAATTGTCTTAAAAAAAAAGCACAAAGAGCTCATATAATATAAATTCATTTTATACATCCTTGACCTTATAATACACAGCATAATACTTTTTGAAGGTCCTAGGCATATACACCGCAACAAGAAGGCGAACAGATCCGATGATACATGTGATAATTAATCGATCTTCACCAACCTGACACTTTCATTGCGCTTGCATTTTTATTCATGCCCCTACTTCTTATTACCCCCTGACCTTATTTTATTTAAATAATTATTCCTGGGCCTCGCAAGCGACATATTAAATTTGTGCGGGCCTATGTAATCTACAATCTTACTTGTGCCCGTGCACATATTAGAATATAATGGACTTCTCACTCATCAGCAAAAAATCACTACAGATTCAATCCCTGACATGGATAATTATGCTGCAATGGAAATGAGCGTGTTCCCCACCCATTAAGACCTAGATGTAGTTAAGCATAAATTTTGTCGTAAACTATTTTAACAATCTGATAATCAACTTAAAGGGACTTGGGATCATAGCTGCAACCCTTAGTAAACACATGAACATCTGGACAAAAACTGATTTGGACGTGCATCACGCTTCCTTTCCCAGGTCTCTTGATGAAGTTCTGAAATTGGAAAAGCAGTAAATGTCAGCTAACAGTGCAGTGAATCATTTGAAAACACTTTATGGGATGCTAGATGTTCAACTACATCAACTGTTTCTAACATCATACTCAAACAGGAGAGAATGTTATTATATGCTAGAATCAGCACCAATGATTTCACCTCCGAATTTGCACTTTACATGTAAAATACAATGAGTCACAAAACTATAGTCCAAAAGTTATTTTGAGATGAGTTCACCTGAAGAATAAAAACTACCTTGAACAGCCAGTTTGACTAATGGTCAATTGAAGAGTAACTAACGGGAATAAGAATAATGAAAAATATAATCAGAACAAAGTAAGAATCAGGAATGAATAGAAAGGATGTTGTCTAACATCATCTTGAAGACCTTTTCTGGTGTCCTCATTGTGATTGACTTACCATCATACAAGGAAATCTATAGCCATAGGTATATTCATTCTCAGCATGAGCATCATATCATACTGCCACAACGCCCTAGTCTGTGCCATTCCGTTGTTAACAGGCTATAATATTCATATTCAAGGGTCACACCATGAGTTATATGCAAAAGTAACTGATAATCATTCAATATGTAGTAGAGGTGCATCAAAAGTACTCTTGATGTTCAGAAAAGCAAGGAATCATATGTTCAAAGGTCTTACCTAGTTGTGTAAAGCTATGAGAGGATTCAACAGGAAGAATCAACGTGCAGATCCAATGAGAAGCTTGAGTAACCCATGACCTGTGAGGCTTTGGAGCTGAAAACCAAATATCAGCATTCAGTGTATATATAACAGTCGAACAATTCATAGTTTCCACAATGTCATCAACAATAAATGAATGGAAAAGGAAGGGGACAAAAAGGCAAAGAGAAATGATATGCATGTACCCGGGTTCTACAAAAATGGAGAAGCAACATGAACAAAGTTAATTTTATCATTGCGAAGACAAATTATTTTACAGCCATGTTTGAACATAATGAGTTTCCAAAGAGTGCCAATTTGTCTCAGAGGCTTAAAAACTATGGTCTAATCAGTCTCTTGATATATTTGCTACTGAAGAGCTCAACTTGGAGAATTGCTCGACCCAAAACCATATATGTTTAGTAATTCATGACAGGGATCAAGCAAAAAGATATGTCTCTCTAACTAGTCTAACCAATGGATTATCAATTATTAAGATATTGCACTACATCTGTTTCCTTAACCAAGGACATGACATCCCATTTCTCAAATGGCAATCAGTCTAGAGGAAAGCTAGATATGATAAAACAGGGCAGCTGGAAAATTGGCCAAAAAAAGGAGCGGGCATCAAAAACTCTACTTTTGGCTTACTAAGCAAATTCTGCACCTTGCTATTAAGAACATGACATCCCATTTGTTGAATGGCAATCTGGTTAAAAATACCCAGTCTAGAGGAAAGCTACAAATGACAGACAGGGCATCCGAAAATTGGCCAATAAATAAAGGATGGGCATCTGAAACTCTAGTTTTTGTTTACTGGGCAAACTCTACGCCCATTCAAAGCAACCATTATATGGCTGATCACCGCTCCACTCAAGCAACTACACTTTTTGTCAGTCCGGATAAGTGTCCTCAGCATCTAAAAATAAGCACCTTATCCTTGTTGGAGAAAACTTCTGAATGGATTCTAAACTTCTAAATGGGTTCTTATCCTACCAATAACCCATAGTTCTATGCTTGCAATCATTACAGAACATTCCACTGGGCCAGCTTCATTTACCTGGGATGCACAGATAATTCTCCAGATCAGAGATACAACAACTATTTGAACTCCAGCAAATGTTTTACATATGGACAAGTGTGTGTGTGTGTGTGTGTGTGTGTGTGTGTGTGTGTGTGTGTGTGTGTGTGTGTGTGAGGGAGAGCGAGAGAGATTTGTTCAGCCAGATATGCAATCACTGGAAGCGCCAGCAATAACACTTCCTATAGCTTGTTGAGAGAATTGACTGGAAAGTAGAAAGAGAAAGAGGCTTCCTAAATTCTTCTTAATCGATATGGAAGAGCATGAGTTCTAGGAAAACCATAATATTACATTTTAAAGGAGAGCTTTTTCTAGAAGGTTCTTTCAGGGAGATGTTGCTAGAAGGCACAATGCTCAACTTCATTAATTGGTAAACTTCGGTTCAAAAAGTAGAATTAGTCTATTATGCTCATAAAAGCCTCTTAAAATGTGTATTTAACTGTGGGTCGATTGAAATAAGAACTATCATTTCCCTCATGTTATCTAATGTAAAAAAGGTGCTAACTGCAGTATTATAACATTCTTTCTAACAGACAGTTCAACTGCTTGAAGTGGTTGATTGCTGTTCATACCATTAGGGTCTCCTCTTTCATAAGAATCTCACAGAAGAGGAATTGCTTGTGATGCCAATATACTTCCACAACATCTGAAACCCTTTAATCCAGAATCCTCATTACTGAAAGAGAAATAAGAAAACAGATGGAAACAGTCATCAATCAGGCACACACTTGATAGGGGAAACAGAGATGGAATTTCTGTGGAAACCAGCCAATATTTCCAATGATCCTACATTTTTACCCAGCTCATAAGCTTAAAACTAGAGACAGATTATATTTGCAAACAATGTCCAAATATCATGCGAGCAATATTTATCAGACCAATTGACAAAGCACTTTGCAAAAGAAGGTACTATCTATGCAAGAACAAGTTCCCCAATAAAAGAATATGTTTAGTTGAGAAAGCTTACATTTTGGTCCAAAGACATCAATTTGCAGAAATGTCTGTACTCCAGGAAATAGGTTTTCACGGAAGCAAATTATCTCTAAAGTGCACCATTTGATTCAATTGACAGTAACTAGTCTCTATTAAGTGACATTCACCTTGGCAATATTCTTGCATCAAATTTAAGAGGAATGTGTTTGGGGTAACAATGGCTTAAATTTTTTTACTTTAACAATGCCTTTGGTCATTCTATTTTCTCGTTGGCATAAAACCTAATGTCATTCGAGAAAAAACAACATTCTGTAACCAGGATGATTCTTAGAGGCTCTTAATTCAAACAGGCAACTTCGCTTCAAAGAGATCTTGGCACCGGCGATCTGATTGAGAGAAGATTTGTGGATGACTTGTATACTAGTATTGTCTAGGATGGGTTTCAATCAGCTATGTCTTCCAAACGTTGCATAGGAACCATGCTCACCATTAGGACAAAAGTCTCATTCTCGCTATCATAAATCTATGCAATACCAAGGGCTAGTTTCTAAGCTCCAGAGCAAGGAAATGAGCAAGGTGGTCCTTTATCAGCAAGACATGTCCTCTTGCTTGATGTTGTACTCAGAAAGGCAATGAGCTAGTTCATGTTTCCCACAATACTTTTGACTCGTAAGCAGATTAATAAGCGAAGCATAAATATAAATCTTAAGCTCTAAAAGTCAAAGTTTTCATGGTTTGTTTCTTTACCTAAATTTTTTTGTTTAGATGCATTTTTCATACATCTCTCTTGCTTCTTCTCACTATAAGCTCGTTCTTTAAAACCAATATGTAAACAGAAAGACAATGTCCATAATCTAGATTAGCTGCTTCATGTACTGCTCAAATCGCAATGAAACAGATCCTTTTTAAACTTTTATGTCAACAGCATTTGAGCAAAAAATTGAGGAGTTTGAACAAGCTTAGGAAACATAAAATGTTAGATCATGGCATCAGACAGATGAAAAATCATATTAAAAACACAAGCAATATGCCACGATTTAGCAAGAAGATGCTCTCATTTATGCAAGAAGAGACAATTGCAACTAATAAACAAGAAAAGAGATTTCTTTATCAGGTACAGTGCCCAGGGCATATCAGAAAGCATAACTTCCTCATAGATAAACTAGCATTTCTCACTGAATATGATAACATTAAAGACATCAAATAATCTCACAGTAGTGGAAAAAAAATGAAGAAACAGGGGGGAAGGGATAGGATAAAACAAAGCAATTGCTTAACTTGTAGCACTTCTCAGAACTGTGAACTTTTTAGGCAAATAAAGAATACGGAAATGTTTAACAAGTCACAAAGAATTTAAGAAAAAGGAAACAAAGTGGTAAAAGAAAGAGTAATTATAAACTTGACTTCTTGATGCTTCCAGAAACACCACTTTCTTCCATTTAGACAAAGGAAAGCACTGAAAATATGGAAAATTAGTTCCATAAACCTCCATTTATTTTAATGGTTATATGTTACAATATTCAACATGTGACAACATACACAATCGCTATGAACCCACATCCATCAATTATCAACATAAGGAAACAGAAACCTCCAGTAAGCTTTATTTGTCAATTGTCATATGTCACAATTTCAAAGTAAAGCTATGTAGATACAACACCAGCAGCAAAAGCAAGTTCAGGAACTGACCTAACACATGCCTCAGAGCTACTTGAATGCAAAGACAATGTTGAGCCACAGCCTCCAACTTTATCATTTGCACAACCATAATATACTTCCTTTATACCTAAAAAGGGCAAGAGTCATCCAATCATTCATAAATAATTTTTTTTTTGGCAGAGTTCAGTTTTATTTTAGTATGATCAAGAGATATACCAATGATCGATAATGCTGCTACACACATTATGCAGGGTTCACGTGTCACGTAAAGGGAGCATGCTGAAAACTTCTCTGCAACTTCTGCAGCCGTAAATCTAGTCCTCTGCCACTGTACAAGAAGAACATCAAGAGCTTCCATCTCTGCATGTCTGGTTGCCTGTGAAAGCACAAGGAGAAAAACAAAGCAAGCATATAAAAACTTAGGAGCTTTGTCAAAGAGACAGTTGCTCATAGTGTAGTTTCAACATAAATCTTGGAAATGCAATTCTTGAGAAATGTGTTTTCTCCATTAAGTTAACTGATTAAGAGTACATATAAGATTGATCAAGGCATAAGAGGCTTCTCATTGAATCAACCACCTCCACCTTTTCTGACAGTATTTTTAACTATACCCCTGTAGCAAGGTGCCTTTGTTTTTTTATTAAGCTCCACAAGATACTAATGGGGCCTTTAGTTTTGGCATCAACTATCCATTACTATCCATATATTCATCTACAGTGATGTCACCTCATGACTACAAATGATTACAGAAATATTCGATTAGATAAGAGATGATCTCAACCAGAACTAGGCTTAAACTAGTTGTGTAAATGGCCATTGTATGACGAACCCTGCCCAAGGCGCAAATTCTGACATCTTAAAAGGCAATAAAATGGTTGCAATGCATTTTTACACCATATAACTATAACAAAAGTCTAGCTACATACGGCCTAACAATGTTAGGAACTTCACACCAGCATATAAAGACCGCAATATGGTTACAGACATAGCACAATGGCAAATGAAAAAAATAAAACATTGTGCATAATAAAGCAAGATTATTGTTATTGTTAGATGTAGCCATGCTTTATGAAGGGTAATGGGAACAAAAGCCCTTACAACCTAACAATGCATGGAATGTTCAACTTATTAACAGATTTGCTCAGATATATTATTTTATTATCTAATAAATACATATTAAGGGAGAAACATAAAATGATCGACAATAAACTAAAAGTGGATAATTTGAGGGTATCAATTTGGAACAATAACAAAGTGCCGTTGGCCAAAATCTATATAAAAGGGTGGAGAAGTAATGATAAACATACATTCCGTGTCTCGTTAGTCTAGTTTCTTCCTGCCACAATAACATTCCCATCCTCAACAATCACACAGCTGTTCAATCAAAGAGTCCAATATGAAATCATTCACTAATTAAGACTGAAGTACTAATCATCTTAATTAGAAAATAAAGTAACATATATGCAATGCACCTGGTTACTGAAAACCAGTATCTTACCCAACTGGAACCTCAAGGCTGTCCAACGCAAGCTTTGCCTTATATAAGAAAATAAATAGATCTTGTTACTTGTTAGGAGAAAAAAATATGAGAATGAGAGTCAAAATTCTCTCATGCATGCAAGCATGCATAAAAGGCAAATTCAAGAGGAAATTGGCATCACGTTGCTGGCAGTAAAAAAGTTTCAGTATCATTATGCAGCTACCAATGGAACAAATGCATGTCTCACCACATACTCATCCTGTAATACAGATGCAAATCCCACCTAACAGTTAAACTGATACGGCTCAAACAACAGCACAACAAAAATGAGAACTAATTGAGAAACTACATGTTGCTCAGTTCAGTGTGTCTTATCATGGGTACCTCAGAGGCTTTTCTTTCGTTAATGAGGTTTCACTCAAACATTCAAGAAGCTTCCTGGAATTTTAGCTTCTGGGTCATTTTCCTTTACAAATGCTATGGCATATGAGGATAAAGAGAGATCTCTAAAACTGTTGTGAAGCCCTCACAAATCAGAATTGACAATCAGCATCTTGGGATTTTGTCTCTATTCCACTGAATAACTTATGTAAACTCTTGTGTTTCTCGAGATATTTTTCTTTTTCCATATCCACACCACAATGCCAAAGAAAATAACCACCCAACCAATTATCCATGGGTACAACCGATGTTCACATTATTGTCACGCTCCAAGGGAATTTGGTTTTAAATTCTCCCCAGGTGCTAAAGTCAAAAGGTGGTAAAAGGATTCCACAGTCAAGCAAACACCTTTCCTGGTGGCTTGCCATCTCATTGCATCTTCTTCATTCCTCTCTGGTTTTGTCTCTTCAAAAGCCTTATGAAACTTAACACAGAGTCTTATCCTAGTGATTGGAGCTTCTGACAATTTAATTATCCTGGCAAACCTATCACCCACTGCACATCTTTATATAGGCACATACTACACATCCACATTTACTAGACAACTCAAAAGCACCCAAATCCATCCCTCCCTCCCTCTCAACCTACAGCACACGGATTGACTCCATTTTTTGCCTGAAAAGGGGACTAAACCACCCCATGTACACCCAACTTCCCTTTGTTGCACTCTGCCTTGCTTGTTTTTCCTTTAAACCTAGACTTCACCCACTTATTTCAATAAATTACCACCTATGAAAAGAGAGAGAAAACCTATACCTTATAGGGATTGTTGCTGATTTTGCTACGTGTAATGTCGATTACCAATGGATGCACTACCAAGCATCCACAGACAAAAATTGATCTGGACAAGAATCGAGCTTTTCTCTCAGGCACCTTGAGGAAATTCTGTGATTAGAAAGCAGTAAATGGCACACATATTGTCAGCCAGAGTGCACAGAATCTTTAAACCACTTTATGGAATGCTAGATATTTATCTGCATTTTCTTACCACGAAATGGAATGCCGACCATCATAAGTAACATTCACATAGATCTCTATACTAAAGGGCTGTTTGAACATGCTATGATTATGAAATGCTTTAACATCTTGTGACAAAATAATTAATTATTTCTGACATCACACACAAATAGGAGAGTGTCTTATTGTGCTAATCAGTACCAGTGGTGTCATATCCAGATTTGTGCTACACATGTAGAATCCAAAGGGTTGGAACATTATAGATCAAGCTTTATTTTGCAATGAGTTCACCTCAAGAATGGGAACTACCTTGAACTGCAAGTTTGACTTAGGTTATAGTCAAATGAAGAGAATCTTTAAAGCCACTTTATGGCATGCTAGATATTTATCAACATTTTCTTACCACAAAATGGAATGTCGACTGTCATAAGTAACATTCACATAGATCTCTATACTAAAGGACTGATTGAACATACTATGACCATTGTACAAAGAAATGTGCTTAAAGAATTGGTTCTTACATCTTAAAAGGCAATACGATGCTCACAATGCATTTTTATACCAAGAAAAGAAATACCAAAGTTAGCTAAATACATCCTAAGAAAAAAGTGTCAGGAACTTCACAAAAGCAGATAAATACCATAATATGGCTCTAGACAGAGCACGATGGTAAATGAAAAATGCAACACAATGTGCATAATAAATCAAGAAAATTGCTATTGTTGGCTTTAGTCATATCTTATGAAAGAATAATGCGAAAAAAAAAAAAAAAAAAAAAACCTTTACAACCTAAGTATGCATGGAAAATTCCACTATTAACAGATTTGTTAAGATATTCTATTGTATGATCTATTAAAGAAATAATTAAGGGAGAAACATAAAATGATTAACAATGATCTACTGAGCGTATAGATGAAGGGTATCAACTTAGAACACTAACAATGTACTGTTGACCAAAATTTATGGAAGGAGGTGGAGAAGCAATGACAAACACATACATTTCATGGCTTATAAATCTGGTTTCTTCCTGTCGCAATAATGCTCCCATCCTCAAAAATTACACAGCTGATCAATTAAAATATACTATAAATAAGTAAAGTAGACTGTAAAACCATTCACTAATTTAGACTAAAATACTAATCATCTTAATTAGAAAACAAGGTAACATATCTGAAATCACCTAGTTTCTGAAAATCAGTTTCTTAGCCAACTAGAACTTCAAGGCTGTCCAAAGCAAGCTTTGCCTTTCATAAGAAAAGCAAATAGGTCTGGTTACTGCTTAGAAGAAGAAAACATGAGGATAAGAGTTAGAAATTCTCTCATGCATGCACGCATGCATACAGGCAATTCAAGAGGAAATCAGCATTAAGTTGCTACCAGTAGAAATATTCAGCATGTCTCATAGCTACAGGTAGAATGAATGCATACATGCCTCATAGCTATATGATCAAGATCTTGCAGGTCCAAGCAATGGTTATTACCACATTCTCATCCTGTAATTCAGATGCAAATCCCACCTAACTGTTGAACTGATATGGCTCTAAAGCATAAACAGCAACTAATTTGAGAAACTACATGTTGTTCATTCCAGTGTGTCCTATCATTGGCACCTCAAAAGCTCATCATTCATTAATCAGGTTTCACTAACATTCAAGAAGCTTCCGGGAGCTTTAGCTTCTAGGTCAATTTCCTCCATAAGAGCTATGGCACATAACCATAAAGGGAGAACGTTAAACGGTTGCAAAGGCCTTAGAAATCAGAATTGATAATCAGCTTCCTGTGCTTTTGTCTCTATTCTACTGAATAACTTATGTAAACTCTGTGCTACTTATGATTTTGTTTCTTTTTCATACCCATAGTCCACAAGGAGAAAAAAAATAACCACCTAACCAGTTATCCATGGGCGCAACTGATGTCCATATTTCTCTAATGCTCCAAGTAAATTTGGTTTTTAATTCTCTGCAAATGCCAAAGTCAACAAGTGGTAAAAGAACTCGACCGTCTAGTTTTCCTGGTGGCTTGCCATCTCACTGCATCTTCTTCATTCCAGAAGGGTTTTGCCTCTTCAAGCGCTACATAAAACATAGAGACAGAGCCTTATCCCAGCAATGGAAGTTTCTCACGATTCAATATTCCTAGAAAACCTTTCGCCTGCTGCACATCTATAGGAATTGTTCAGTTACACATCCACATTTCCTAGACACCTCAAAAGCACCCCCCAACCCTGACCCCAACCCCAACCCTGCTGTGGCTGGTTGTCTACCGCAATGCCTGGTTTTGCATAATGGAGTCCCAACCTATAGCACCTGGATTGGCTCAGTTTTTGCCTGAAAAGTGGACTGAACCGAACCACGGACAAGCTACTTCCCATTGTTTCACTCTCCCTCACTTGCTTTTCCATTGAACCTAGACTTCACCTACTTCTTTGAGTAAATTGCCACTTATCAAAAGAAAGAAAGAAAAGCTATACCTCCTACTGGGGATTGTCGCTGATTTTGCAGCGTGTAACATCAATTGCCAGTGAATTCACTACCAAGCATCCACAGACCAAACTTACAAAGAAACACCTTATTCAACATCTCTCGAACAAATCCATGGACGCATGCTTCGAGTTCCCGCGCAATTGCAGCACCTCAAAAACCGAATTCAAAATCGAGCTGATCTAATAGCAATCTGCATGAAGCCCAGAACCTCAGGAGAGAATAATTCACCCCAAGCTGCTTCATCAGTTTCCATGGCTTCGGTCGGCGGTGGTAGTCCGTCGTCTCTGCTCGCCGGTCTCCGCCGCCGCCGCCGTCGTCGTCAATTCGCTAGGGACTCTGTTTTAGGAAGACGTACTTCTTTTGCTTGTCGCTTCCGTTGACAGTTGGCGATCTTGAATTCGCTAGAGCTCAGCGGCGTCGGACAGAAGATGATGATCAGTCGCGATGCTGAAAGTGGCGTCGGTGGAGAAAATGAGGATTTAGCAAAACAAAGAAAAGAGACAAAGAGAAGAGAACGAGAAGAACAAGAAAAAAAAATTAGGGAGGTCGCTTACCAACGAATTGCTTCGTAAGCAAGTTTCTCGATCATTCTCTGCTCCATCGGTCAAACTGGCAGTCAGTAGTCTCGATTTGCTTGCTTTGAGTAGAATGGACAATGGTTTCTCCTCGGTACTTACGGACAATATTTCGCAATTCTCCTTCGACAATCTTGCAAGTATTTCTGTCTATTTGTTTCGATGGAACCATCTTCATACATAAATAAACTCTCGACCCCTGAATATGTTGATTCATGATCAATCTCATAGAGTAAAGTTGGATCAATTAATTGATTATCTTGAAGCATAACTTTTACATTGTCCTCTAGTTGCTTGCATAATATTCGACATCCCCACTTTTTCATGTATTTACCGGATACTGTGAAGTCAAATTTTACATGACATCCGTCAATTTGACTGAAATCGACTACTCCCCACAACCTAGATGGTGTGAGATAAAGAAGATGGATATGATCCAACTCCAACGGATGAAGAGTGATGCCACAATTTATCTGTTCTTGGCCATTGACGTGGGTAACAAATTCATATGATCCTTTCCTTTCGAAGATACCCCTTGTTTTTTTCTTTTTTGGTAAATTGCAATAACCCTTGTTGACAGCGACACATAAAACAAATCCCAAAAACTTGTCATACAAGTCTTTTGAAGCCATGAAAGATATGGACTCCTTTTCAACAGGGTGAACCCACTCTGGCATCTCTTCTCGAGGAAGATTAATAGAGTATTTCAAAAACTGAAATAAAGATAGATCACTTTGTTATTAGTACCCAAATAGAAAATTTCAATTTAAATTTAGTAAGTAATCCTACGAAGTTCCACTTGAAAACATAACTCTATAAATAAGTAGGATCCTATGATCCTTGCTTGCATTAGTTTACAAATGTCGTGTGATAAAAATCATTCCCATAAAAGACAGTAGCCAACTCCATTAAATGCATACACATGCGGAACACTTTATATTTGTTTGAATTTCTTAAGCCTCCAATCTTGCATTTTCTATTATTGCAATATCCAACCATGTACTGAGTCCAGCGTATAGTCCACATCGATATGCGTGTGTGCGTGTGCACATGTATGCGTGAGAGAGAATCTAACCTTGTGATCTGGAAAAATATCAACCATGGTCAACCCTTTGCGAACAAAATCATGAATTGAAGTTAAATCTCCATAATTTTGCAAAGATTTGCAATTATCTACTTGAAGACCACACAAAAATGGTGGAAGCTCGGGAATCTCCTGTAATTGATGGCAATCTTCAACATGCAACCGTAACAATTGATGGCGTTTATTGATGGATGTAGGAAGGCCAATAAGATTGCTCCCCGACAGAACTAATTGTGTCAAGAATGGAGAACATGAAAGATTCTCAAGAAAGTCTACTTCGGACAAATTACATTCCAAAAGGTTTAACCGATGTAAATTTGAAAGTTGGGTCGTCATACAAATATTAGTTGAGTCCTCGTACTTTGGAAACCCGATTAAATTTGTGCAAAAGTCAAGAGCCAAGTCTTCAAGGTTTTGTAATGTGTAAATGCTAGACGGAAGGCTCATCAAGTTCTTGCAATGACTTAAATACATACGCTCCAAAGAGACAAGATTTTCTATTGATGTGGGAAGTCCTTTAATAGCGGTTCTTTGTAAAAAAAGCTCTTTTAGGGCTTCGAGTTTATGTAGAATATCAGGGAACCTTTCAAACTTTGTGCAATTTTTAAAATTGAGAACTCGAAGATTTTTTGACCGGAGCTCATTTGGAAAAACACTAAGTTCAGAGCACTCCATTAAATTCAACACTTGTAACTTGTTGAGATATGCGATGGACTTGTGAGCTTCCACCAAGTCTTTGCAATTATGGAGATCTAATTCCTCGAGATTTGGAGTACACGAGAGGTCGGGCATGCGAACCAACGACTTGCAGTGACTGAAGTTAATGTACTTCAAATTTTGGAAGTCCTGCAAAAACAATGGAAACAACTTTGGACAAACATTCTGAAAGGAACACAAAAGGGGTGCTCGTATGATGATGTCACTTCCTTACATATAAACCGTGGGATTCCCATTTGAGAATAGGTTGCTACTAAAGCATATATGTTATTGATCTTTCAAAAAATTATTATATTTTAGGTTGTCGATTGTACATATTGAGCAATTTGTCGATTTAATATAGAGGTGGTTTGTTGCGGAGTCCACAAATAGGCCTATGCTAGTTGTTGTGTATGGACTGGAGAGTCAAACTTGTGAAATGATGGTAATTCAATTTTGAATGTCATTCACACAGTCCCTAGTTTTATAATATTGATGATTAATAATATCATAATTTATTTGTAGGGGCTATAAAATTGGCTATACAACACATGGGGACGCATGGTTTCAAAGGGAAAGGATGTGTTGTGATTACATATCCTTGACTGTTATATAATATATATTGGCCGGGTGGATATCTCATAATTACATATCCTAGGGCCACAAAACTCTTCATGTGGAAGGAAGCATGGAGCGTTAGTAGATCAAACAACTTGAAACCTACTATTTAGGTTACTGAGTAATTTCTTTTTTTGCATAGTCCAAATAAAATTTATTTATCTATAATTAACTTTTCATTTTTTTCTTGTAAATTATATGTTGTATTGAGAATTGACTCAACACTTTCAAACTTTACCAGTAATTACAAATCTCTTATATATATAAGCATGTATATATTTCAGCAAAGCATGCATGAAGTGGTGTCGCATGGCACACGCATGACTAAGCTATACCCAGCAATTTGGTTTCCATCATCGCTTTAGCAAATCAGAGATAACTTATCATTTTATATTTTAGACAAGAGTTGAATAATATATAGGCGCACAACGTAATTTTTTTTTACATTCTCCAATAATATAGAACTCTCGACATGTGATGTGACAATCACAAAACTATTCCACATGTCATGTGATGTGACAATCACAAAAGCAAAGTGAAGTGCCATGTGGTGAGCGTGAGGATGAAGACTACTAGTTCTGGCTTTAATTGTATATCATAGATGAATGGGGTATGTAAACACTAACACAATGTAATTGTGTAAAAATTAATAAACTTTGAAAAAAAAAGTGAAGTCAGGCAAAGACAATGAAGCCATCTTTGATAAACATTCAAAAAATAAAAATTTCACATACTTAATTCAAAATCTAGCTCTAATTTTTTATTAAGAAACTAGTGCTATGGCCCTACTGGATCACTCATATCGATTTAGTTGCGCACACATTACACACATTACTAGCAAAGTTCCTTATAAATACTCTATCATCCACTTGGAAGCGCTGCTCCTTAAGAAATTATTTACACAATTAACAATGCCTGGTTTTGTAGAATGATGCATTCGAACATTCGACAAAGCTAAATTTATTGATGCCGGATATATCCCCACTGTTTAGGTATATGCATTGGATAATGCTGTATCACTTGATGACTACATGGCCTACCACTCAACCTGTTAGTCCTCAAGTGCTTTTACTTCTACGTATATGTCAATGGGTAGGTTAGTCATTTTTTTTGTTTCCTTTTTGTTTGATCACTATATAAGTTTTCTGTTAAATAAAAAAGTTTATATGTAAACAACCGACACCAATTTGCATTTTGAATATCTTAACTATCTAATTTTGAAATATATCTATGTCAATTGTTAGATATATTATTTAAGGTAAAGATGATCTCCTACTTTAAAAGATTTCAATCTTTTGCTCTTTTATATTCCTTCCATAAATTATCCTCACTTACTTATTCTACAGATATTACAACATGGACGGGTATATGAAATTGATTATATTAATTTTTTTTATCTCTAACGTTTTTCAATATTAAAATTTGAATTTTATAATGATGCAATGACCTTTATAAATAAATTTCAAATCTTGAAATATCTTTCTCTTTCCACGTATTTGTAGAAAGCTTCCTTGTATTGCGTATTTTATTAACATGTTTCCATTGAGATTTCTAATAAACTTGTTTGCTTAATTTTTCAAATGCCAATTTTGCTGCACGTGAAAATATTTGTAAAGCAAGAAGTTAGCGTCATTCCGAAAGAAATTAGAGAAGTGGTTTCTAAAACATAGGAACACCCCTTCCTTTAGTGTAGTAGTACATATAATAGCATATGTATATACAAATAAAGTAGATAATAAAAAAATCCATGTAGGTAAATTCTCACCTTAAAATGTTTTACGACTCCTGTGATATTGCATCCCCTCATATTAAGCCCTAGTAATTTCTTTGGAACGGAAGAAAATTTTGGAATCTGATGAGCACATCTAATCCATTCAAACCATCTAAGCCCATTAGGAAGACATATATGACCTTGGAAAGAATTATGGACTCCTGTGGTATTGCCTCCCCTCATATTAAGCCCCAGTAATTTCTTTAGAACGGAGGAAAATTTTGGAATCTGGCAAGCACATCCATTCCACTCAAACCATCTAAGCCCATTAGGAAGACATATATGACCTTGGAAAGAATTATGAACGTTGTGCAAGATGAGCAATTTCAGCCTTGTCATTTTTGTAAAAGCATCAAGACTAATACACATCTCTGTTGGCTTAGGTGACTTCAACAATATGGCTTTTACAGCACAATTTTCCTGCATATACAAGACTCTTTAGGTTATTCATGTTCAGTAATTAGAGCCCAAAAGATAAGGAGCAGAATTTTGATGGTGTTTGCTAGTCTTACCATGTTGCTTGACAGAACATTGACAACATCATCATACTGCCATAATCTGCTGCGTCTCCCAGGATCATCACTTTCTTGGTTCACAATATCCATACCCATCAATTGAATCAAATCATGCATTTGTATGTTCCCTGACTCAATTCTTATCAAAGCCCTCTCCATGAGAATCTGTAATCCTATTACTGCCTTAAGATCGCAACTGTTGAGAACTTTCTTTACATACTCACTATTCCACCCCTTAAAGAGGCAGGCAATGTGGAGAAAGATCTCTTTCTCATTTGGCTCTAGTCCATCGTAACTTATTTTGAGCACATCATTGATGCCTTTCTTAGGAGCTGTAGAAATACCATCTAGTGCACTTTCCCATTCATCTTCTATTCTACCACATAAGAAGGAACCTAGCACCTCAAGTGCTAAAGGAAGGCCTTTAGCATGATTTAGAACTCTATCCACTAGATCTGTCTTGATTGTAAAGTTTTGGTGTGTTGAAAAAGCATGCTTACTAAACAACTCAAGAGCATCATTGTAATTCAGCTCTCTAACTTCGTACACATGATCTTGATCTATTCCGAGATAAGTTAGCAAATGTTTATCTCTTGTAGTAACAATGATCCTACTCCCATTGTGAAGCCACTTACCTTCTCCAACTAAAGCACGTAATTGGTTCGAATCATTCACATCATCAAGGATGAGGAGAACTTTTTTGTGACAAAGTCTTTCTTGTATCAGATTAATACCTCTATCAACATTAGGCACTACTAATCTTTCTTTCAATGCTAATATCTCAAATAGTAATTTTTCTTGCAAAGTAACTAAATCCTTGCAATCTTTTGAAACTTCTCGAACATTCGCCAAAAAACATGAATCCTTGAATTGATTGTAAATATCATTATAAATAGCTTTGGCTAAAGTCGTCTTTCCTATACCTCCCTGTCCCCATAATCCCACCATGAGAACATCGTCATCGGACTCAAGGTTTAACATTGATTTCAATGTAACCATGGGGGAATGTATCCCAACCGGATGCATAGCAACATGCAAAAGTGTTCGGTTTAAGTGAGTGGAGATTTCCGTCACAATTTTTTGTATAAGCTCTGCCTCATCTCTGCAAAAAAAAGAAAAAAAAGAAAGAAAGAAGCTGTGGCATCATTTTAGCAATTTGAATAAGCAAATAACAAGCAATTACTAGCCAACAATGACAAAAGCAAAGTGCATCACATTTTCACATAACCACAGCCAAAACAAAATGTGTTCCCACTAAGTCGAAATAAAACTCAAAAAAGAGCTCCCGCACCAAGCAAAATAAGTTCAGGATTCAACTTTGGTCATTCGGGTGATTCATGTTCTTTTGATATGCACAACGATTTACTTATTTTTCTTGTTGAACTGTTATACATGATTTATTTGTGCGCTCAATCAAGGAAAGTTATTTAGGACTTTGAACAATGGTTAAGATTTTGATTCCAAAACTATTAAAATACCCTAAAGCATGCTGTCATTTGCCTTACAATGCTTGTACAGACTAATTATCCTGTATCAAGCGTTACGAATTTTGTCATTCCTTCCAAATAAATGGGGTAAGTGCAATAACATATACTTAATATTTTGTCCATTGATTGATTTTAGCATTTCATATTGCTCAAAGAATCAGTAAAATTTTTAGGCGATGAAGTCCTATCGTCAAATTTCTTACGGGAAAAAGCCATGTGTCTATTCTATGGTTAGCTACATGTGACGTTTCAAACTCAAAATGCTGCCGGTAACAAGTTTATGACTTAGTTGATCAAAATTGAAAATCTGTAGAACTCAAAATGAAACATGAAGAACTCAAATGGCCCATAAACAAAACGTTTAGTACTTTTATTATACTTCGAGGAGGACGACAAGGATCCAAAAGAAAGAGCAATGAATTTTACCTGGATGAAACAACGCTTATCAAAAGCCAAAGGCATCTGTTAAAAAAAAAAAAACCAAAGGCAGAATTCTACTGTTTCATGCATATATATATATGTGACAGCGAATTTCAGTAAGTGTTCATCAGTATCGCAAGCTGTCGGTGACAAAAAGATTAGTGGCTTTTCCTTTCCCATAACTTATTAGTACCTTACCAATGATTTTATAAAATCACCAATCTTTTTTATAATTAGTAAATAACTAATTTTTTATACTAGCTTGCCAAAATTCATTTGCATAACTTACGGCTTCCAACTTACTGACTTTTATATGAAATCACCAACATAAATTAGAGTGACTTACTTACCCTCATATGTGTAGATTTTTTTTTTTTACAAATAATATCTATACTTACATGCAATATAGCTTCTTATGCAAAATATGGCTCCACTCTACTTACCCATCTTTCAAAGGCCATCCGGACAAGTAACTAGCATCAAAAAGAGCTTTCTCCCATCTCTTCACTTCTTTTGAATCCTTCCCGTACTTGGACTCATGCTTAACCATAGCATCTCTATAGCTCCCTCTTGGTGTTCTCAATTCTCTGGGTTCCACTTTGTAAAACAAAGGAAAGACCATGAGATCTCTTTCTTTCTTACAATCAATGATTTTCACCAACTCTTCCAAACACCACCATGAGGAAGCATAATCCTTGGAGAAAATGATTATCGCGATCTGGGATTCCTCGATCGCCTTCATAAGCGCCATATCTATTTGCTCTCCTTTCCGGAGCTCCTTGCTATCAACATAAGTATAGATTCCTTTCTGATCAAGAGCTCTGTAGAGATGACCAAGGAAGTTATTCCGGACGTCTTCACCTCTAAAACTCAAAAACACATGATATTTCCTTTTGGATTTCAATAAAGAAGCCATTAGGTGATGGAGTTCAACAACCAACAAGAAGCGTTAGCTTAAGATTTGGTAAAGTATTTTCAGGCAGTTCGGTTCCTATTCGATCTTCTTGTTCACTTATTCTTATACTAGAGGACGGAGGCGCATGACTTTTTGAGGGCAAGTCAACAAAAAATAATATTCTCGTTCAAAAAAAAATAATATTAGAAATTTGGAAAATGATGGTGCTTAAGATGGAGCGAGATATCTAATAGGTGTGAACGCATTGACTATTTTTCTCGAAGATTGCATATCACGGGTTATTCAGATTGGCTGAGTGACATGAGTTTGTTCGTTGGATATTGTATTTATTAATAAATCGTCGACAAATTTGACAGGTCAACAAGCCAAATGGCCGACAAAGGTATAGAATATTACAGATCGCTACCGCTCTAGTAGACTCAATTATTGCACAAATCGACAAACAACTTCAGAGTGGTAACTTTTGAGGATCACTCATAAAGAAACCTTGCTGGCTACCACGGAATCACATCCACGTCCTCCGTGTGGCTATTTCTTCTTTGCTAGTAGCAATTAAACACGACCCCTCACAAGAGATATCATTGTACAAAAAATTAAATATATCAGCAAAGAATAATATTAAATTTATTAATAAAATTAGAACTTTGGAAATGGTGCTTAAGTGTAGACCACCATATCTAATAGCTATGAACCCATCACCTTAATTTCATTGGAGATCAGACACCACGACATTATCCGAATTATCTTCTTTGACAAGAGTTTATTTGCTTTTATATTAAATTTATTGTGAAATTGTTGATGCACTTAACCAATCAACAAAAGTATTTTCAATTAATGTATCATATTCGAGCGAATGGCTTTCATCTATTTAATCTTCATTTTCTTTTGGAAGATGAAGTATTTCATGTCATTGGGTTAGCTTTTATCATATGCTCACTAATGAAAAAAAAATTATGGCTACCTTTAAATGGCAATCCCAACCTCCAAGTGGTCGTTTCTTATTTGATTTCTTTTCTTCAAACTATCTATAATAATTTAACGCACGAGTACTTAAAAGGTACATAATCTATACATACAACTATGTATTTAATTGGTGTAGTCCTATTTCATTATTTTTTATAACTTAGGGGCACAATAACAAAAGCCCAGCTACCCCGGAAGCTTATAAAATACCTTGCAAGTCTCATGAGCCAATTAAAGTCTATATCTTTAATTTAGTTTTTCTAACTTAGAATAGTTTGCATATCATAACTTAATTTCTTTATGACAACATACTTGAGAATAAATTTAATATACATAGCCGATATGAATGTTTGATCTTGTAACCTAGAAAATGTGACCAAAGATTTTTTTGACATGAGTGGTTGACATTGATATTTACTGCTTATCATTTGGATTATGGTACGATGCATATGAAGTGATGCACTGACTTGTGGAGAATATATGGAATATCCATGTTATTTGAGAATATCTATTGGTGTTACTTTTACATTGCATTATGTCAATTCATCAAAATTGCAGTAATTACTACTTGATCTCATAATAATAATGAGGATTGCCACTTGTTGGGCGGTAATCATTCTTTCCCTTTCCATTACTATTCTATGTCACAAGAACGACGAAGGCTAGATGGGGGCACTTCGGAAGTGACAAGGGGCGACCTAGAACGGCATTTACCAAACAAATTTTATAGAATTGAGAGTACTTATGAATTCCTTTTGAAAATGAGTTAAATATTTTTAAGTTTTGTAGAAGTTTTACATAGATGAATGATTTGAAATGAAGTTAAATGTTTATGAAATGTTTTTCGTTAAAGGCTTAGTCCTTTATAAAATTGATGGGCATTCCCTTTAATTCCAATTTGAGTATGGAGTATGATACATGTTCTAAACATAATTCTATAAAATAAAGATGGAAACTCATAATTTTTTCTCTAACTAAATGGGTGATTAGCTGCCAGCCTACCTAAAAGTAATGATGATGATGATGATGATAAAATCTTCAAGCTTACTGACAAAGTTTTTAGATTCTAGTGTTAATTAAAGAACTTAACCTTTCTATTTATTTCTTCATCTTTATCTATGTGGGTAACATGATAACATGACATCACTTGTACCCACTTGATTCCAAGGGAAGAAGATCATATATAAACTCGACCTATGTACATCGACATTAATTTATACTAGCTATAAAGCCAGTGCTAGGCATGGGAATTGAATGATTAATATAAGTTATTTTTCATAATGCAATGTGAACTTCTAACACTACCCTAACTTTTGCAAATGATTTATTAATGGTAAGAAAATAAGTGAAGGATAACTTTTGTAAATTTATGTATTAATATTTGTTAGTAAAGAACATGCTATTGCATCATTTCAAAATTATCTAGATTATATATTGAAAAAGAAAAATATGGAAATTGTATTTCAAAACTTAAAATTACACTAAATTCTTGTTATTAAAATATAGAAAAGTTACCATCGTATCGAGTTTCTCAAAGATCATCTAAACATCTTATTTACATATTATAGTTGTCAAACTCTTAAGTGTAGAACTTTTTCTTACATATAATAGTATTTGTAAGTGATTTGTAAGCTTAGGAAAAGAAGCCTTATATTTTGGCAAACAAAATTGTGTTCGAGCCTTGTGAAGCTTCAGGCTTTGTGCATATTAAAATTATGTGATATCAGAAAATTTCTCTATGGTAAAAGAAAAAAAAATAAAAGAAATTCTCATTAGAGTTCTCTCTATACGTGGCTTATAAATAGTTTACGTTTTTTTTTTTTTTTGTATCACATAGCTTAAATCGTTTGGAAATTGAAATTCCAAATAAAAAAAAGTACTATGAACTCATAAAAATGGTTTAATTAAATTGTTAATCACACATAATGTCCTACGTTGAATTATGTGGATCAACATTGTTTAAATAAAATCTGTCCATGAGCTTTGGAGACAAAAATGAAAAAGGATTCGGTGGTTCTTTTTTGGAAAAAAAAAGAGATAAATGCCAGAGATGGGGACCCTTCGAAAAAGTTAAACCGATCGTGAGCTTCAAGCGCGGGATGGCTTTCGGTGATGTAAAAAGAGAGATTTGAGAGTGAGTTGGAAAAGTGATGGAAAATCGGAATCAGACAAGATTCAAAAGCAGTGGGCGGAAGAAAAAGCTGGAGGGTCAAAAAGGCGTAGGATTCGGTGATCTTGAGGAGGAACAATATGCCAGCGACGCACGCAAGGGAACTACAATTCACGCTCTCTGCTATCCGCTCATCATGGTAAAGCCTGCTGATTCCTTCCCTTGTTCATGTTTTAATTTGATCAGAACCAAATTCCATGTTTGCCACTCTCGCGATTTATTTGCAGAGTCCCAAAGCCATGAATGTGTGAATACTAAGGTGTTCGTGTGAAATAGCACAATTTCAGAATTTCCATGCTTGTTTCTATATTCCACAATTCTTTTCTCACTCTATTTTGACTTGAAATTCACTATCTGTTAAACCATTTAATAATAAACATTCTTTTGCATCATTCACATTTATCTAGATATAAATTGAAAAATCAAAACATAGAAATTACGTATCGAAAGTTAAAATCACACTAAGTTTTTGTTATGATATAGAAAATTTACCATCATATCGAATTCTTCAAAAATCATTTCAACATCTTCCTTATTATTGTAATATCCATACTATTTGTCGCAGGATTTGTCTTTCATATATCAGTGTTTGTGAGGGATTTGCACACTTAAACAAGGAAGCAGTATGTATTCACGTATTGCACTTGATCAAGCAATCAAGTTGATGTTCAAGCCTTGTGAAATTAAAGGCTCGGTGCATATTAAAAACATACTACGTGATAAAAAAAAATTGTGTTGGTTTAAATTAAAAATCTCATTAAAGTTGTCTCTATATGTGGTGCATAAAAGATTTACATTTGCTTTATCACATAACTAATATCTTTTGAAGATCGAAATTCTAAATAAGAAAAGTACTTTGGACTTATATGGAAAATGGTAATATTAAATGGTAATCATACATAATGCCGTATGCTGAATTATGTGGATCAACATTATTGACAATCTATAGTTTTTCCTCCCATTTATATTTAAATTCTCCATTCTCAATCATAGAAATGAATTGGGTAAGAAGATAAAAAAAAAAGTCAGACTAACATAAAGTGACATGTATTGAAATTTTATGAATGAATACGCAATGTTAACTAGTTTTTCAAATAAATGAGCCAACAGTAACTCATCCACAATTGTTTAGTTTTGTTTTTTGTGAGAAAATGTTAAGATGCTTTCAAAGCATCATGTCATCAACCATGAAACTAATTATTCAACATCAAGCGCTATGAACTTTTGACTTTCCTCTAAAGAAAAGTATTATGATGAATTATTTATAACGTCTCATTAATAGTGCCCCTTGACTTATATTTTGGTAAAATATGCCATTAACAAAATGTGTTGGATCATCAGCACGATGGTTGCTAAGCTTGAGCAATTCTTGAGAAGTGGTTTTAGCACCGAAAGCTGGACTCTCCCATATTCGACGCTTCAAGTCCAAATTTAGCATGCACTAAATTCAATTTAGCTTCTTTTCTCTTTAACACTCAAAGAAAAGAAAAGTAATGACTTTTAAGTCAAGCCTATGAAACTTTACCAAAGTGGGAGGAAAAAGTTTCCAGCTTCATTAGTTAATGATAGCCACGAAAAATGTGAATGATCATGAGATGACCATGTGGATTGTTTTGATCCTTTTGAGCAATAACTTAGAATACACTTGCATTCCGTTCTTTTAAAGTTCCGTTGTTTATTATATGTGCAATTGTCCCGGCATCAATAACTAGTACAATTTTAAGTGTAATGACCAATTCTAAAGGTAATTTTATTATTATGAACATGGATTAAAAATTTAAAGAAAATAGTGGTGGGTCCCAATTCCAAAGGTATTTTTTTGTTCGTCTAATTTATTTGTCTGTTATCGCATGTATTTCCCTACTGCAATTATTTTGTCTTCGATCTTCTTCACTCCGAGTCCAAGGTGCTTTCCACGACCGAAAGTCCCACTTGGGGCCGTTATCTGCATCTAATAAGTAAAAAATTATTAAATGGAAAATATATATGGTAAACTAAATCTAAACCGTAAAAATTGAAGAGATTCATTTCGAGTCCACTGTTTTTAATGGTTCAAATTCAATTTGGTTTATACCCTAAGTTCACTCAATAATTTTTCCAAATAGATAACTGTGCCACTGCTTTTTAATGTGTACGAGCTGTCTCGATGAAATTAATACCACTTGCGTAATCTCGATCCAGTATACTAAATTCTTGATAAATTTTTGATCCAATCATCCTTGACAAATAAAATTCATTAAATAAAATTTTCAAATAAGGGGGATGATCATAACAGTGCAAGCTGAGTAGACGTTTAGCTGTGTTCCTAATCCCTTGATGGTAAAAGATGATCTTGTGGGCTAGATATGATGATTGATTCTCACAATCTTGGGAAAAAGAAAATCAGCGATAATTTATTCTTATATTAGAGGACAAAGATGCATGACTTTTTTCAGTGGGGTGGGGTCAATAACGAATAATGTCAGAATTTCGGAAAATAATGGTGTTTACTTAGGGACCAAGATATCTAACAGGTGTGAATACACGGAGTTATTTTCATTGAAGACCACATAAATTCGGATTGTTATATTGACACAAGTTCCTTCGCTCGATTGTTTGATGTGGAATCTATTTGGATATCGATTAAGAAAACCCTTTCATGAGCTTAAGGGGGGATGGCTTTCGGTGGCCGACAATCTAAAAAGGGGGATTTGAGTGAGAGGTGGAAAGTAATGGAAAATCAAAATCAGACGAGAGGCACCAATCAGACCAGAAAAAGACAAATTCTGAGCGGAAATCGTGAGTGGAAGAAAAAGCTTAGACAGTCAAAAAGGTTGCTGAGGAACAAGAAGCCATACTTTCATTTTTTTGGTGTGATAAGAATCCGACGCACGCAAGCGGGCCACGACACACACTCGGCCATCCGTTTATCATGGTAAAGCTTTCTGATTCCTTCCCTTTTCCGCTTTATCTTTTGGTATGAACAGAATCCGATTCCGTGTTTGCCACTCTTATGATTTGTTTGCAAAGTCCCAAAGCCATGCATGTATGATGAATCATAAGGTGTTCCTGTGAATTAACACGAGTTAGGAATTTCCACAGTTATTTCTAGATTCCATGATTCATTTCTCATAAAATTTTGATATGAAACTCGTTATGTCTTAATCCCCTTCGCATTAACTTGGCTATGGATGAATCATGTCACCTAGTTGTTCCCTTTGCATGATTGGATTGGACCGAGTACGTTTCGTCCGTGTTCTGCCCCTTGAAGTATCCCAGAGTGACTTCATTGTTTGCTTGCATGATTTCACTTCATCCACCATGTTCCCATTGCGTTAGATTTGCTTTTACACTAAATTCAATATGTGTATAGTTTATTATTTGCAAGTTTGTCGATTATACATAGTGTTTACCTACACCCCCACCTAAAAAGATTGAATCTTTATACTGTTTTGGTCATGCATATAGCTTTACTTAGTTCCTAAGCATTTGATTAGCTCTTATTTTATTCACAAGCACTTAGGTAGATTAACTCATAATAGTAATGAAAAGAAATCATAAATATATAATAAAAAGATGTAGATGGCATATTAGATGATTATTGCATCACGAGGTTCCTGTCCCAAAACTTAATAGTAAGGCGTTGTATAATATTGCCTGATATAGCTTGGGCTATTTCTTTCCTCATCTTCTACACGCTTTGTTATAATTTGATCGGATTTTTATTTGTTTGAGTATCCATACGTGATTATTTTGATTTCTTCAAAAAAAAGAAAAAAAAAAAAGAAAGGGGAAGATGGCATGCAAAGCCTTTTATAAAAAAGAAAAAGGTATCCATAATAGGAGTTAGATTTATTTAGCGTAATCAAGTCTCTGAGCTTATGAATCTTTAGTTTGCAAAAGTAAATTGTCTCTCGCGTCTTACTCGACTCCTAACTTTAGTGGCAGCTCTAGTTAAAATCAATTAACTAATTAATAAGAAACCAATTTCCCATGTGTAGGGCTTGGGAGAGACTAGTTCTTCAAATAAGACCATCTTGCAAGAGGCTTATTTGCGATTGCTTAGCAATCTGTTAATCTCCCTTGGGTTCACCTTGGGAGGGTCACAACACTTTGAAACTAAACCTAGTTCTTCAAATAAGACCAAAATGAAGTGATGCTTTGCACTCACAACAACAAGACTTCTCTAGTAAAAAAGGGAAATTTTTTTGGAAAATTCAAGTCATGAGCTTTATGTGAACATGAATATTGAGTTAATCAAATGAAAGAGAAACGAGGGGTCAAAGCGCACGTGTGTGTGTATATATATGTATGTATATGTATGTATGTATGTATGTATGTATGTATGTATGTAATAAGTGATTCTTCAAAGAAAGAGAAAACTAGTGCTAGCTGGTGGCTCGCCCCATCACAGCGTCTCCCAACTAAGGCTAGAAAAGCCCAGACCAAGGCCATTTGGGCCCTACGCTAGGGTTGGGCGCACTCTAGGCCATTTGAGTTTGGTATTGAGTTGGAATGTGGAGTCTAATTTTGAGTGGGAATGTTGAATCGGAATGTTGAGAGTTAATATCGGGTATAGATGGAATCCCCGATATGATTGATCGCGCTTGATTATGGGACGAAATTGTGTGACACGAAATGGGACATATTATAACGGTTTGGCCTTATAATCGGGAATCTTGTGGATTGTTTGATTGAATGATGGATTAATGATGTTGACTCAATTGATTGACTAAGATTGAATGAGATATTCCAAAGGCTCGGGTGTTGTTACTACACATATATGATATACGAATTGTACTGACCTGCAGGGTGAAATTGAGGCGAGGTATGTCCTCTATACTAAATGCGTGATGGTGTGGTTAGGACGCTTCTAGGCGTATTACCCTGCTAATCAGGGTTTAAAATGTGGACTTGCTGAGATATTGTCTCACTGGTTATTGTATAATTATTTTCAGGTCCTTTGTTTTTTAGAGTTGACCTTCTTGTAGACTTTTGACTAGACTCGTTTTGTATCTAAACACATTGTTTATAAAAGCATGTTTGTTTGTGAATGTGTTGTCTTGTTTTTTTTTATCCCGAGATGGTTACTGTCAGGGGATTTATTATTCGCTTCCGCATGTGTAATAAAAAGAAAGGGTCGGCGACTCGTCTTGAGAAGTCGCAAAATATTATCGGCCAAAGAGCGATGGGCACGCGCTTGAGGATCAAGGCGTGACGGATGAGGCTAGGTGATGATCGATAAAGGGAAAAAAAAGAAGTAAAATATTTATAAGATAAAAAAATTGCAAAATTGTCCATGTCAATGTTGTAGTGTCATATTGGACAGCCGTGGCTAACTAGATAGTCATGTCAACACTTATTAGGTAAATTTGGTTGGAATGACTAATTTGACGAATTATTAAAAGGATTATGAATAAACTAACAAATCAATAAGAAAAATTAGGGCTAAATTGACTCAATTGAAATATTTTGAACTTAATTGGCCATCGTACGATAAGTTTAGGACTTAGGCTACGTTTGGTTTAGCTTTGGAAATGAGCCTTGTAAATAGTATTTGGCAAATCTTTTTTTTATAAAAGGCATTTGGATTTCAATTTTTTTTATTAAAAATATTAAACTCTTTGCCGACTCTAGTGAAGGTGAGGGTAGTTTTGAAACAATGAAAGGTAAAACTGAAAAATTAAAAAATTTATGATGGTAGTTTTGGAAAGAAATAATAGTAGTTTTAGCATTTGGCCAAATATTAAAAACCATACTAAAAGCCCAAAGCTGGTCCCCATTAGCATTGGGTTTTCAGCTTTCTCAAGATCAGCATTTGACTGAAAGAAACACCCCAGCATTTCTCCAAAAGGCTTTGGAGGTTGAAAGCCTATTGGGAAAATTGAATCAAACGCATCCTTAATTGGACAATTGAAAGGTTTTGGATTAGATTGGCCGTTGTATAATAAGTTTAGGACATTTTGAACAACTTTTCCAATTTTTAGCCATGTCCCATCTCTCAATCGTAATAGATCATAATCACTTTTTTGATCATGGACTAAGACTGAGTTCCAATTCAAATCCCATGATCTTTTTTTAGAGGTGTAAGAGGAATTTGTCCGGCGAATACTGCAAAAATTGACTTAGTCGAGCGGAAGGTTGTGAAATCTTATTAGAAATTCTAAGCCATGAATTTCTTTTAAACAATTCAAGTTGAGTTCGAACGTTTTAAGTGTCTTAATTTCTTTTCAATTTCTTTGGCTTCGATAACCGACTTCCTTCAGTCGCGTTTCGGGCTATAATCTGGCTTTCGTAATTGGATTTGAGTTGAGCTGAGATAGACTGACACGTCCAAATTTGATTTCATTACTAGAATGTGTGTAAGTCCAGTTGATAACCACTGACCCCGAAGAGAGCGAGAAGCAGGAAGTTTAGAATTTTCTCTTCTTTTAAAGACGAAAGGCCTTCGCCCATGAATTAGGATTCGCGGTAGAAATACAACATAATTCCAAAGACAATTTGAAGGATAGCAAAGGGGCAGGGAAAAAAAAATACAAAAGAACAAGGCGGCAGTTCAAAGCTTAAATAGAAGGGAGGGTGTCAACTCTAGATTTGTGGCAGAGTTAACACAATTTATTTGAAATAATTTAGGGAGTTTTGACTTAGTATGCTCTGATCGAGTTAAGTTAAAAATGGTCTCATCTGATCAACCCCTAACATTTTCGTTGTGGGCTTAATGTCAACTTATGCCCTCATGGCATGGGCCTTTTAGCTTGTGTCCTCACACATGGTGATACTCCATTTGTCGATTGTCTTCTATTTAGCAATTTGCACCATATTGCCTGAGGAAATAAGTCACGTTAGCTTAAAAAAACATGACATGGCACATTATTTAACGAAAGGACCACATTGAGCTATATTTTGAAAGTTCCAGTACTCAATTGAATAAAAGAAAAGTCGAGACACTGGATTATAAAATAAACAAAAGTTTCAACTATTTGCAGTGTTATTACACCTAAAATATAATCATATAGTGAAAAAAAAAAAAAAATCTTCCAAATTGTTACTTACATTTACTTTCCAATGTCAACTGGCTCCTATAAATTTATCGACCATTGTAATACATATTCAAGGAAACCAAAAGCAGCTTGAAAACAATGAAGAGTTGAAGACTACTCTTCTTGTGCTCACAAAGATCGTGTGTTCTCTCGCGCCCATAGTGAATCATTCTTTCATATGCAGCTTTCCCAACTGGCAGTTTTGCGTCAAGTAAGAGAACTCACATGGGAGATATTCGGTGAAACTCTCAAGCAGCACTTGTCCGTGCCTCCATTTCTCAAGGGCGACTGTCGCTGTGATTCAGACCTAAAGGCAAAAAGTACATAAGGTATATATGCAAAAGTAATGTCAAGAGAGATACACTTTCATGAATTCGGGGAACAATAATAAAAGAAAGTTAACAGTATAAAACATATAATAGAGAACATCAGCCACAGACACAACCAAGGTTATTGCATCTCCTAATGAAAATCTTTTACATGTACTTCAAAAAACTGCAAATTAACATGCTTCTCTTCCTATTTATTGCAGAGGGAAAGGCTGTGAATTACAATAACCAAATAACTCTCCAATGAAACCTCTTTTATCATCTCCACAGTGCAAAAGATAGGAGATGGATCTATGTGACTATTTTGTGAAGACTTCATTGAAGGTAACCATTATAATTTTTGGGTCGTGTGGAATGAAGAAAGAAATCACAAAGTCATACCTATATTCTGGCTTATAATCATCAATTAAGAAAGCTTAATTGTGTATCAGATTACAACGTGACACTAACTAAAGAATAACAAGTCTAGACCTCTTGGATATCAATCATACTCACATGCACCCAAATGAGAGAACGACATCTTAACCTACATATGACAACAATAGTTTCTAATAGTAAAAAATCACAACATTTTTAACCAAATGTCGAAACAGAGTTCTTCAAAGCTTATACCTCTATCCTTGAAAAAAACTAGTTCTTGAAAAAAGACAAGAATGAGGTAATGCTTGTATTCATAACAGCAAGATGAAAAATTAACCCAAGGACAAGGAGTGTTTCGAGTAGCATTGTAGGCACCTAGTAAAACAGAAGAAGAAAAGTTTAACCAGTCAATGTAGACATTTGGGAGAAAACTATCCAGTCCCTTTTGAGATGATATGCAAGTTTAAGGTGGCAAAAGAACATGAACAATCCAACAAAGAGTGATATTTTATCTCAATTCATGACAGCTTCAAATTTACTGCCAAGTGCAACTTCCAATTGAGAACAGTGTTAAAATTGGTGGCACAACCTGAAACCTCCAACAAGCAAACTTAATTCAAGTATGGTTCTTTAGGACCATGAATTAAAATGCACTCTCAAATCCAACTTCCATCCATAGGAAAAAGGAATCCCACAAGATAGTGCCAGTATTTTACTGGCAGAGATAGTGTGAAATTCATCTCAGCATGAACAAGACTGGTTCTCCATTGTGGTCAGGAAGACTCGGGCAATTAGGAGCTTGAGCCACATCTTAACAGGACGTGAGAAAATATATAGCACAAAAATTATCGAATTAAACCTCACACAACACAAATTTATCCATAGGAAACCAAAAAAAAAAAAAAAAATCTTAGGGAGACAGACCTTTAAGGATAGTGAAAACTGCAAAATGAAGAGTTGACTAATCCCTATTTAAAGAAATAGTTTCCACTTTTCGTGCCATAGATAACCAAGTATTGATAACTGAGTCAAATGTGGTAGTCCATTGGAATTTTATTGTGCTTTTACAACTACGAGTTTCTATCACTAACATCTGCTCAACTTGAACAAGACAAAGAACACAAGAGTACTAATTTTGGCACTACAAGTAAACTAAACTCACTTGGTACTGTTGATTTGTTGAAGAGATCCAGCAAAATTGTGAGAGAACATTAGGTGAAGTCGATTTCCATCCAGAGATGAAGAAGCTTTTGTTAATAGAGACAGAGAGAATGTTAATAGAGGGGTTGAGGAGAAGAGTGAAAGGGACTTTACAGGAATGGAACAACTTTCAATTCCAAATCATAAAAGAGGAGGCACGGCAGGTACCTTTCTTTTGTTTGGGCGGGTTTCTTTTCTTTTACTAGGCAGTACTTCCTTCTCCCTGTATGCCTAATTTCCATCTCTCTTTAGAGATGGAAATAGCTACTTTCAAGGCTCTGGGTTTTCTCACTTGATTTAATTCTGTGGGGATATCTTACATATGAATAGTTTCTTTTTGCGTAAAGACCATAAGCAAAATAATAAATACTCACTTCTGAACAAAGATCCCTACATGGATTTCGAAATACTTGGACTCCTTTAGCCTCCTAAACTAAACCTACGCTGACAAAAAAAGCCATGGATTCCACATGAATTCATTGTCTATTACGTCGACAATATAAGTAAGCCCATATAAAATTAGTGCTTGTGTATGTGCTCCACTCTCATCAATGCTTAACATGATGAGCAATTTCAGGATTCTTGCAGGTTCATTACAGAAGAAATAACCTCACGCCCTTGGTACTAATAATCCCCACAAGAGCAAATGCCACCCCTAAAGTGATGAAAGCGACCAGAATTTCTCACAATAATCTCACGATTATCAATCTTTGCAATAAGTAAAATTGCGGAATGACAATTCCCACAAATGCGAGGATTCTCATTACAGTTACCACACTATCCTCGACAGTACTAATCAATGCAAATGGAACAGCAAGCCTTTCACTATGGTAAAATAATGACTTCCTTCTGTTTGTCTTTAATGTCATGGAGAGAGAATCTATTATCCGGAACATAACCCAATCCCTTCAACTTCATTTTTAACCAATCCAGCTTCCAATAGATGCTCTCACTCAAAGGATGAGATTTATCACCAGAATGAAATAAATGCTTTTGCCTCTTTATAGTAACCCGACTGCTACCTGGTTGCTTCACAAGCCCTCTATCCCTCATAGTCACTCTTAATCTTGAGACATCACCCTACTATTAGTAGAAGCATAGAAGTTGATAGTAAAACATAAGCAGCACTACAACGTGGTTCTAAATCAAGAATATAGTTTGCAGTTTTTTCTGCCAAATCTAGGTTAGAATGCATCTTGCAAGAGCTAAGCCAAACAAGTCATGCAATGGAGTTAGTTTTAAGGAGCATGTTTCTTACAAGATCCTCTGCTTAGCACATCCACCATGCAAGCATGATGCTTGTGAATGGAAGTGTTCTCACTAAATTATCTGAACAAGCATCTCCCCTTTTGTAACAACCCAGAATGACAACTGGAAGAAAGAAGTCCTATGAGTATGATCTTATCTGGTTCTACTTATCTGCTTATCATTTGGCTAAATAACTCCATAGCCCCACATCCCTTGGCCATCTTGTGCCCACCTGCAAATAATGGCATTCCAGGTGATAATGTTCTTCTCCCCGAGTCTTTTGAGCATTGCAACAGCATTATCAACCACTCCACACTTATTATACATGACTATAAGAGAATTGCCAACAAAAACATTACTTCCCAAATTCAGTTTTACGGCTGATGCATGGACCTCCTTACCTCGATCGGAGACTCTAAACTACAATGCAAGAATTTAAAGCACTTACAAAAGAAGATTGATTAGGAAGAACACTTGTTCTCATCCTGTCACTGAACACCTTTGAGGGTTGCTTTCTCAATTCGCTTGCAGTAAGCATAGAACGTGATGACAGAAGCACATAAAATATGCTAAGGCAGAATCCTGACTTGAAAACATGACCATAAATCTGCACACCAAGAGGAAAAGACAATGCATTTGCACAGGCACTCAAAGCACATGTTAAAGTACTCGGTACAACACCAAAACTTGAACATTCTCTCAAAACTATTAAAGCGTCTTCACTCTTACCATTTTGGTCAAGCCGGCCATTCATTGAAGTCCATGAAATGACATTTCAAGAAGGCATTTGCTCGAACACCTTCACAACATTGTCCATCCTCACATCCTCACAACACCCACGAACCATCACATTCCACGCAGCGAGATCTCTTATGGGCATCTGTTAAAAAAATACCTCTGCCCACTCGACCTGTCCAAATCGAAAGGACCCATCTATCATCGCCGTCCACGAAACAACACTTGGTTCAGGCATTCAATCGAAAAGCTCTTCCACCGTCATCAAGTCCCCGCAGTCTAAGCAGCCTTTGACCATCGTCTTCAAGCAAATTGCATCTCTCACGGGCATTTCATAGAACAGTTTCAGGGCATCATCAAGGCGGCCAGTTTGCTTGCAACCCACGATCATCTTAGTGAACGAACGAACATCTGGGCATTGAAATATGTCCAGTACGTCTGGAGTTTCATCTGGCTTTTCGTCCTTAAGGTGTGCAGAGACCGCGGGATTGTCACGAGTTGCATGACTCGCGCATTTAAAGAAGCGCTTGGAAAGTTGGGTGTAGGTTTCGGATGAACCAAGCCATGAAGAAGGGAATGAATGCATGCAGGAGCATCTGAGAATTCGGAAAGATGGCACGAAATCTTATCATAACAACGAAGAGCTTATCTACTCCTGTTTTCCCGGTGGGCAGGACGCGGGACAGCATCTCGTGAACTTTTCAAACTATCGCGCGATCAGGGCCCACGTAACGAAGGCATTTAATTCAATAAATTGAGATTTTTTTGCTTGCTGTTTTAAGGAGCATAAATTTGACGGTTGCAATTTGTCATGCGGAGGAAAGCTTGTACCACTACTACTCACTCTCTCCTAGTTCGATTAGTGGCCTGGAAAACTTCTTCAAAAGCTTCTTCAAGGACTTCAATTTGATATTTTTTATAAAAAATATACTGAACGGTGAATTCTTGGAGATTTCAGTAAATCCATTAGAAATTTACATATCTTATTTGGGTATACATTTAAACATGTATTCTTTTCCTAGATAATGAGATGATGTCATTTTTTTTATAACGAATCTTTATATTATTTTGCCTTCAAGCACTTCTCAATATTGAAATTGAATCCTGATGAAATAGAGTTGATCTTTTGTTGGATATCAGGATGGATACAATGCTGAGTTTCTTCAATTGAGTGGTTTCAAATGTTGGATGTTGTCTGTCAGGGGTTAAGGGTTCTTCCTTTTATCCCCGGCAGAGAGTCTTTTCTCTTGGAATATAGCATGCACGCTTAAGAGGATGTGGTGTTAGCAAGGCGCGACCCAGCCCACTTGGGCCAGAAACAGGATCGTGCCTAGGCTCGGCCTGCTTGGTAGCAGATCGTGCAATGTTTTGGGCTTGGGCCGATTTGGGCCCATGGACTCTAATGTGCTGGCCTTGGCCCAATTCTCATTTTCCGATCCAGCCTTGGAGGCCAAATCCAATAATGGGGCCCAACTATGAGGAACTTTTGAGGCCTCGGCCCCAAAAATCACTTTAGGGTTGATGTGGGGCTTGCATGGAAAATTATTATCAAGTGGCAATTTAACCAACGTGGAATCGGGCCTCTCTCTCTTTGCCCACCACTATTACCAACACTGTCCACCACAACTGCAAATGCAACCACAAGCAATACCCCACTCCACCTTTGACAGCCATGAGCCAACATGACCACCGCCCCCAACCAAGAACGTATTACATTTCCACCACCATCAACCACCCAAGCGACCACTACCTCCATTGCCATCTCTCTCTGGGACTAGCTGAGGCAGAGATATCGGACTCAAGGTGACAAACTCAAACGAAGGTCAGGGATAGTGAAAGAGATAATCACAAGCTCTAGCGCAGCAAATAGCAACGGCACGTCGTGGCCTCATGGTGTTAACGAGCGGCAGCAATGGCACTGTGCCAGTTTGGATGACGGCTGAGTATGGAAGAAGATTATGAAGATGAAAGGAAAATAATAAATAATAAATAACATTTTAAAATTGAAAAACATTTTTCTAATCCATTTTCAAGTGGGCACTCCTATTTATCAATGTGCATTGTTTATACTGAATAAGCAAGTCGATATGATGAAAATTTTATTTTCTTCTAAATTGTTATATCTACTTTATAATTTCAATTAGTCCTATTAATTTCTCAAAAATTATACTGCATATTTAAGGAAACCAAAAGCTATTTGAAAACAGTGAGGAGTTAAAAATTACTGTTCTTGTGCTCCCTGTGCAACAAAGATCCTACGTTCTCTCTGCCAAAGCCAGCTTCTCCCGATGCTACAAGCAACTACAAAAACATCAACCTCTCACACCAACTGTAAGTCATTCTTTCACCTGTAACTTTCCCAAACGGAAGTGGTTGCTCGTGTCTAGTCAGAGAACTCTCTTGGGAGATATTAAGCGAAACTCTCAAGCAACATTTGCCCATGCCTCATTGCTAAAGGGTGACTGCCACTGTGATTTGGACATATAGTTAAATACGTAAAGTATATAAGCAAAATTACAGTCAACAGAGATCTACCTTCATGAATTAGTGGAACAATAAATAAAGAAACTTAACAGTACAAACATATATCAGAGAAACATCAACCAAAGGTAGAGGCATGGTTGTTGCATCTCCTAGTGAATATCTTCTACATGTACTTTAAAAAGCTGTGAACTAACATGCTTCTCTTCCTATTTCTTGCAGAGGAAAGGCCGTGAGTTTAGTCAAATCGCTCTCCAGTGAAACCCCTTTTATCATTTCCACTCTGCAAAAAAGAGAAGATAACTCTTTTTGAATATTTTGTGAAGACTTCTTCATTAAAGGGGTTATCATTGTAATTTATGGGTCATGTTGAGTTAAGAAAGATACCATGAAGCCATACCTGTATGTTAGCTTATAAACATCTATACAATTTAGGAAGTAATGAATACTAAGAAAGCTCAATTGCGAATCAGATCACAATGTGACGCAACCCTAGCGTTCTCCATATTCACATGTAAATTAATAAGAGAACTCTGTTTTACCCTACAGATGACAACAGTACTTCCTAGTAGTCAAAGAATTGCACCATTCCTAACCAGATGTCAAAACAGAGTTCTTCAAAGTTTTTTATACCTGTATCCTTGAAAGAAACTACTTCTTCGAATAAGACTAGAAGTAATGCTATGTACTCAAAGCAGCAAGATGAAAAGTAACTCAAGGACAAGGAGTGTTTTCGAGTAGCATTTCAGGTAACTAGTAAAACAGTAGAACAAAAGTTCTAACCAGTTTTTTTTTTTCTTTTGGTAAGGTAAGAGATAGATGAACTTTTAACCAAACTATACATAGAGATTCATGGCACCAAAAACTTGCACTCATAATGACAACCAAGTCATAACAAGTGGAAGGGTATCAGAAAAAAAGGAAACACAAATAGCCAAACAGCGGCTACGAAACAGCCAACCAGCAGCTACAAGCAGCAAACTAGTGGCACCAAAAGAAGAGAGGAGAGAGGATCGAGGACAGCAGATAGCAAGATAGTGGCAACCCTCAAAGCGACGGCAACCTCTGAAAAAATCGGATGCAGCCCCCAACTCCAACGAATCCTCATACCCGCAACAGCAGCAAGAATCTCCGAAGAGCAAAGGAAGTTGACACCCTATTACACCGAGTCTTCCCGAAGTTACAGGGAGACATCCGATGTTCCAGGAGAGAAAATGGATGGGTCACAACCCCAACGAATCCTCATACCCGCAAAAATTCTAACCAGTTCATGCAGACATTTTGGAAGAAAATTATCCACTCTCTTTCGACACAATGTACAAGTTCAAGGTGGCAAAAAAACATGAATAATCCAACAAAAAACCATAACCTTTTCTCTTAACGCACCACAGCTTCAAATTTAATGTCAAATGCAACTTTACTTTGGGTAAAGTGTTAATCTTCCCATGCACAAACTAAAACCTACAGCAACCAAATGAAGTTCATGTGTGATTAGGTCTATGAATCGAAATGCACTCTCAATTCCAACTTTCATGCTTCAAAAAAAAAAAAAAAAAAAAAAAAACAAAGAACAAAAAAAGGAATCCCACAAGGTAGTGCTGGTATATTACAAGCAGAGGTATCGTGAAATTAATTTCAACATGAACATGACTGGTTCTCCATTGTGGTGAGGGAGATTCAGGTAATAAAGAAAACAGATAGCACGAAAATTATGTACTTCAACCCCACACAACACAAATTCATCAACAGGAAATGTAAAAGAATCTCAGGGAGACAAACCTTTTAGGATAATGAAAACTGCAAAACGAGAGCTGATTAATCCCAATCAAAAGAAATAGTTTCCACTTCTTGTGCAATACATAGGAGGCATTGATAATTGAGTCAAATGTGCTAGTCCATTGAGATTTTATTGTGCTTTTATGACTACTAGATTCTATCATTGGCACCTGTTCAACTTGAACAAGACAGAACTTGAGAGCACTAATTTTGGCACCATAAGTAAACTAACCTCACTCGGAATTGTCGATTTGTTGAAGAGCTCCAGTGAAACTGCGAAAGAACATGAGGTGAAGTTGAATTTCATCCAAAGATGAAGAAGCGTTTGTTATTTCTCATAGACCTAATGAAAAAACAAAGAGAGGCCATGAGAATGCTAATAGAGGGGCTGAGGAGAAGAGTTGATAGGACTTTCTAGACAAGGACCAACTTTCAATTCGTAATCAGCAGTGAGGAGGCAGAGCAGGTAACCTTCCTTTTGCTTGGGTACATTACTGAGCGGAACTTCCTTCTCCCTGAATGCCACAATCTCTCTCTCTCTCTATCACTTGATTAAATTCTGCATAAGAGATATTTAACCTATAAATAGCTTGTTTGTTTGTTTTTTTTTTCTTGGTCAATGCCCATAAGCAAAGTGAAACTCACTACACAACAGAAATGCTTGCATGGAGCCCATGGGTGGCAATGCCATCCAAAGCAAGATTTCCTCCCAAGTGTCCCAGCTTTCCACCTGCCCAACCCATACAATTGAGAAATACTCGAATGCCCTTAGCCTACTAGACTGACCCAATTAATAGAAGTAACCCCATATTAGATAGGGCCAGTGTAGCTACTCCACTCTCCTCAATGCCTAACACGATGAGCAATTTTAGGATGCTTTCATGTTTGTGACAGGAGAAATAACCTCATGCCCTTACTACCGGTAATCCACGCAAGAGCATACGCCACTCCTAAAGCGACAAAAGCGGCTAGGGTCTCTCACAACAATCTCACGATCAACAATATTTGCAATAAGTTTAATTGTGGAATGACAATCTCCACAAATGTGAAGATTCTTCATTACAGTTAGCCCACCGCCCTCAACAATACTAATCAATGCAAATGCAACAGCAAGCCTTTCACTATGGTAAAGTAATAACTCTTCCTTCTGTTTGTCTTCCATGTCATGGAGAGACAACCTCTTATCTGGAACATACAAAACCCAATGCCTTCAACTTCATTTTCAACCAATGCAGCTTCCAATATATGTTCTCACTCAAAGGGTGAGATTTAGCCCCAGAGAGAAATAAATGCTGTTGCCCCTTTATCCAACTTCTACCTGGTTGCTTCACAATCCCTTCATCCCTTAAAGTCACTCCTAATCTCGAGATATCAGCCCCTCTATTAGCAGAAGCATAGAAGTGGGACAGCAAAACATTAGCAACACTACAAAGTGGTTATAAGTCAAGAATATAATTAGCAACTCGTTGTGCCATATCTAGGTTAGAATGCATCTTGCGAGAACTAAGCAAAGGCCACACTATGGAGTTAGCTTTAAGGGGCATGTTTCTCACAAGATCCTCAACTACCTCTAGCTTCCCACATTGTCCTAGCACATCCACCACGCATGCATAATGCCCGTGCTTCAACTTAATGGAAAAGCTCCCACTGAAATATCTCAACAGGCATCTCCCCTTCTGTAACATCCCAGAATGACTACAGGAAGAAAGAAGTTCCGTGAGTGTGATCTCATCTGGTGGTACCGGTTCGTGTATCATTTGGAACTTGGAAAACAGCGAGGGCAAAGCAGGAATGGCCTGCTTCAAGCCATCACTAAATGCCATGCCGGCATGCAATCTCGAGGCCAAAGCCCGAAGCAACGTTGGAAAGGGACAGATGATGGAAGAGGAGGAGGAGGGAGGTAGTTGGAGCTTAGTGCTTGAAGGATTGCGAAGCCAACGTAGGCAGATCGATATCGATATCATCAGGTGGTGGTAGTGGTGATCGTTGGAGAGGGAAAAATGAAACAGAGGCCGAGGCATGCCAGCGCAGGGATGGCAAGTTGAGCTAAAAGTGTTCCAATTGGCTGGAGCGATGGGATGATGCGAATTAAGCTAAAAGGCCTGGGCTGCGCTTATGGTCGGACCGGGCTGCATAGGGCCAAACTTAAGGGATGGGCTGGAGCTTTATCTTTTCACTCTGTTTCTCTCTTCTTTTGGTTTTTGTTTTTTTGTAAAAATGTATTTTTGACTAGTTGGCAAAAATTCTGGTGTTAACACTCCTGAATTGACACTTTAAAAAAAGCATTTTTCAGCACTAGACAAAAAATTCAAGCTTATACATCCTTTGTGGATCAAGGCCCTCTTATAATTCTTTTACAAAAGATGTTGCAAAAGTAGCACTCCTACTAACACCACTTAACACTAATTCATATGAATTGGTTACCTAAGTTCCAAAGATCCTTAAAGGCATTCAACTCTCTAATCGAAAACACAATATTGTCATCAAATCTTGACATCAAACATTGAGAGCATCAAAATCTCAATTTATTTTGAGTTTGACCATAAAAGAATCTCTCAGTAACTTCGGATACAAGAGCATAACATTTGTGAAATTGCAATCACGTTGATTTTAATCAAATGTCAATCAACCTTAATTTGTGCCTCAAGTACATGTGTAGATCATAAAATGAATCCATGCTTTACAAGCCAAAGCATCTCAGAAAGGACATATAAATTATGCATCATTAAGTTTATAAACTTTTGTCTCACATTATCGATACTACCCAAGATCTCACAATTCCATTTAACACTACAATGGAGACAATCGAACAAAACTTTTACAGTTTTGGTGTATTCTTTTACAAAGTTACCTCTAGGTGGATAATGCAACCGACAACTAGGAATTCTCTTTTACCAATCAAAACGGCACATCTTACACTGCAAAAATATCCAACATGCCAAGTGTGCACTATTGATAAGATTGATATTTCATATAAATTACTATCCTTGTGATTATGATAAATTTTCCTTTATGATAGAGTGAATAACTCGTAATTTGGAGCCTCTCAATGAAGTTAATCATGAGAAAATATTGGTCCAAGAAAGCTTATTTCCTTTGGATAAACAAGCCTCCTGGACTTTGGCAACCAATTGTTTATAATCATACTCAAATCATCAGCGTACAACATATAATAACGCTCTTGGGAATGTGATTGTATATCATATGATATTAAATTTCCATAAAAAAAATAAAAATGAACTTTTTGAGTGCGCCTCTCATTCTGTGAAACACTTTGATGGTCAAATACCCATATCACATTGTGTAAATATTCTTGAAACTGGGATGTAAAGGATAGTCCATAGTTAAATGAGCAATTCCACCAACCTCAATATGTGAAGCACTCTGGTGCTCAAGCACACATTAAATTACGTGAAATCTCCAAATAAGAATATTGCTCAAATGACATGAGAAAATTTTACATGACACCACAAGTGACTTTGTCAAACAATTGCTCATAGTACAATATGAAACTTCCTATATTACAGAAAATACTAAATAAAGTCCAATAACCTTAAATTTCTGCATTACGTAAAACACTTCCTACATTACGTAAAATAAACTTCCGGCGTTCAAACACAGCAAATTCGACACTTTTGGAGTGCAATTAAACTTTAGGGAAAAAGCCACGAAAAATCCTGAACTTTGCCCGGAGTGACACATTTACCCCAAACTTTTTTTTGTGACGTGAAAAACCCCAAACTTTGCCAACCGTGACACATTTACCCCAAACTTTTTTTGTGACACAAAAATCCTGAACTTTCATTATGTGACACATTTACCCCCAAAATTAGAGGGCATTTTGGTCTTTTCATTTTTAAAATTTTTAATTTTTTTTAAATTTTTTAATTTTTTTTTAATTTTTTTTTAAAAAAAAAAATTCTTCTCTCTTCCCTCCGCCGGGGGCCGGCGAAGGGAAGCCGGCGTCCGGCGAGGGCTGCCCTCGCCGGCGTCGGGTGAGGGTCACCCTCGCCGGCCTCGGGCTAGGGCGGCCCTCGCCGGCGTCGGGCGAGGGCGGGGACTCGCCCGACGCCGGCGAGGGCCTCCTCCCCGCGTCGGGCGAGGGGTGCCCTCGCCGGATCCGGCGAGGGCCGTCCTCGCCCGACACCGCGAGGGCCGCCCTCCCCGCGTCGGGCGAGGGTGTCCCTCGCCGGATCCGGCGAGGGCCACCTCGCGCTGCGTCGGGCTGCCCTCGCCGGATCCGGCGAGGCGGGGACTCGCCCGACGCCGACGACGGCGAGGGTCCTCGCCGGATCCGCGAAGCGGGGACTCGCCCGACGCCGGCGAGGGCCGCCTCGCCGCATCGGGCGTCGGGCGAGGGTGTCCCTCGCCGGATCCGGCGAGGGCGGGGGACTCGCCCGACGCCGGCGAGGGCGGGCCTCGCTGCGTCGGGCGAGGGTGTCCCTCGCCGATTTGGCGAGGGCGGGGACTCGCCGACGCCGCGAGGGCCGCCTCGCTGCATCGGGCGAGGGTGTCCCCGCCCTCGCCGTCGCCGCGCGGGCCGCCCTCGCTGCGTCGAGCGAGGGTGTCCCGCCCTCGCCCGACGCCGCGAGCTCACCGGACGCCGGCTTCCCTCCGCCGGCTCCGCCATGGCCGGCGGAGGGAAGAAGAAGAAAAAAAGAAAAAAAAAAAAAGGAAAAAAAAACAGAATAAAAAGACAAAAATGCCCTTATGGGGTAAATGTGTCACGGTTGGCAAAGTTTGGGGTTTTTCACGTCACAAAAAAGTTTGGGGTAAATGTGTCACTCCAGGTAAAGTTCAGGGTTTTTCGTGGCTTTTTCCCTAAACTTTATTAGGATTTTACTAAATGCCAATCAGTGAAAATCCTGATAAAATTCTATTGTTCAAAATAAAATCTCTAATTTATTGAGAGATAGATCAATAACCGAAAAGCTTGTGAATATAGCCAATCAAATGCATTCTCCTGTAATTGCATAATAACTCGAAATTGCACTCAATTAAACCATTTATTAAGATTAGATATAGAATCAAGAATATGCATCTAAGTAGCCTAATGAGGGTCCAATTATGAGGAATTTCTACCATTAACACTCCGTAAAATTATGAGGAATTTTACCCAAGTGCCCTGAACTGGATTGGTAAGAAATAAAGGTGCAAAATGACCAACACTGTTGCGGGCAATATGATTATGAAGCCAATTTGGACATATGAACAGAGATCAACATCTAATTTGAAGCTTGTCTACTACATCAAAAGGTAATTTATTCCAAAAATTTCATAATTCCCACGACCTATATCATTTCACAACATTAAATTAATAAAGTAGAACAAATATTTAACATAGAAAGAGAACCCACACATCTATAAAAAGTTCTAACAGATTATTTTAGTTCAAAAACACCATCTCCCGGTTCATTTTAGATTATGGTCTTTTGGGCAATGGTTTGGTAATCTATATGTTTCACTAGACATGATAATATCATAAACATTACGAGCTTAAAGAAAAAACACTCAAATTTGACATTTTATCACTAAAAGAAAAAAGTTCACTTCAGGATTGAACAAAGATGAAAGCACACACAAGGAAGAAGCAATTGTCAATGGCCCATTGACCTAGCAAAACATTGAGATTTTCTTGTACTTTTCGAGCCACCACGTGCTTATCTTAACCAATCGTGGTTGCCATGTGATTGCTCAAATCAATGAGACTTTCTCAGGATAATATGCTAGGCAAAGTCAACAATGATCAAGACATTAATTAACTCATCAATATTATAAATTCGAGTATCTACGGGATAATTGGTATAATCAGGAACGTTAAATCCACCATTTGCAATTCTTTGCCAGGGAATCTACATGAAACACATGCAAATCATTGTCCTCTTTATTGTCATTGGGGATGACACATGATTTGGTCCGGAACTCTGGAGCTCAGAGACATCAATAGCACACCTCGAATAACTCAAAGCTTAAAAAAGTCGTAAAAAGATAAGCCAGATTACAGAATACATTGATGACAAAAATTAGCACCAAAAAAGTGATGCGATGCCGTAACTTATCTTAGCAATCTTATAATCAAGTGAAAGCATGAAATGGACTTCCAATCACAACTGCAACCCTCTGTAAACACATGAACATCCTGGCACAAACTGATATGGACAAGTATCACGCTTCCCTTCCACAAGTCCCTTGATGAAATTCTGTGATCGGAAAAGCAGTCAATGGCACATGCATTGTCAGTGCAATATGTCAAACTCCATCCCCTTAACAATGAAAAATAATGCGAATCATCACTAATATTCACACAAATCTCTATACTTAAAAGGCTTGTCAGAGCCTCTGTGATTATTAAATTTTGTAGAATCTTGAAATAAAATAATTCACTATCTCTAACATCACACACAAACGTGAGAGAATCTTATTATGCTAGAATCAGCACCATTGATGTCACATCCAGATTGGCGCTTTACATGTAGAATACAAAGAGTCAAGAAAATTGTAAGTCAAAAGTATTTTGCGATGAGTTCACCTCATTGCCTTGAGCTACAAGTTTGACTTAAGGTTATAGTCAAATAAAGAGATTAACTAACAGGAATAACAACAATGAACAATATAATCAGAATAAACCAAGAATCGTGAATGAAGAGCAAGAATGTCGTCTAACTTCATCTTGAAGAACTTTAAGGCATCCTCATTGTGATTGACTATTATCATACAAGGAAATCTATAGCTATAGGTATACTCATTCTTAGCATGAGCATCATATTCTACTACCACAGCGAGAAACATTCCCATAGCACCATAATCCAATGTCCTTTTAAAAGGCCATACCATGCAACCCACTTGTTTCATGCACAAGCAACTAACAATCATTCAATATGCAGCAGAATTGCATCATAATACTATACAAGACGTCCATGTTGTTTAGAGAAGCGAGAATCATCATCCAAAGGTCTTACCTAGTGATGCAAAGTCATAAGAAGATACAACAAGAAGAATCAATCCACGCAGATCTAATGAGAAGCTTGAGTAACCCATGACTTGAGAGACTTTGGAGCTGAAATCCATGTATTAGCATTCAGCACATATCTATAATACTTAAACAAATCATAAATTCCACAATGTCATAAACAGCAAATGAATGGAAAAGCAGGGGAAAATGGCAAAGGGAAATGATATACATGTTACAATTTTCAATGAAACAGAGAAGAAAATGAAATTCGTTTAATCATTATATCGACAAATTATTTCATGGCGATCTTTTCAGTATGTAATGAGTTTCCAAAGCATACTTATTATCTCAGACGAATAAAAAGGTTATGGTTTGATCAGTCTATTTGCAACTGAAGTATGTAATGAGTTTCCAAAGCATACTTATTATCTCAGACGAATACAAAGGTTATGGTTTGATCAGCCTATTTGCAACTGAAGAGCTCAAATTGGAGAATTGCTTGACTGTGAACCATACATGTTTAGTAATTCATGATAGGGATCAAGGAAGAAAATACTTCTCCCAAAGAGTCTAACTGACAGATTACCATCTATTAATTTCATATTTTTCCTTAACCAAGAACATGATGTCCTATTTCTCAAATGGCAATCTAGCTAAGTATAACCAGTCTGCAGGAAAGCTACGTTTGATAAACAGGACATCTGAAAATTGGCCAAAAGTAAAGACTGGGTATTTGAAACTCTGAATGGCTAAACACCACTCCACTGAAGCAACTATACTTAGTGTCAATCTGGATAATTGTACCCACCATCTCAAGATGTGCACCTTATCCTTGATGGAGCAAACTTCTGAATGGGTTCTTATGCAACCAATGATCCACTAGTTCTATGCTTCCAATTTCATTAACCTTTATAATTACAAAAAAATTCCAATGGGTCAGCTTTATTTACCTGGGATATGGGTAGATAATTCTTCAGACCAAGGATACAACAACATAATTTACTGAAAAAAACCATTTACATATGGACCAGTGTGCGTGCGCGTGAGAGAGAGAGAGAGAGAGAGAGAGAGAGAGAGAAAGTTGTCTAGCAAGATTTGCAATTACCGAAAGCCCTAGATACAGTTCTCTCTAGCTGGGTGACACTTAATTGAAAAGTAGAGATAGAATGAGGCTTCCTGAATTCTTCTGAATCAATATGAATGGGATGAGTCCTAGGAAGAACATAGCATTAGATTTTAAGAGAGCTTTTCCAGGAGGGTTCACTAGGAAGATGTTGCTAGCAAACACAATGCTCAAGTTTATTGATTGTTAAAGTTAACTTTGGCTCAAAAGGTAGAATTGCTCTATTGTGCTCATGAAAGCCCCTTAAAGAGTGCATTAACTATGTGTCCATTGAAAAAGAAGGATCATTTCCCTTAGGTTGTCTAATGTAAATAGGTGCTAACTACAGTATTATAACATCATTTCAAACAGACAATTCAGCTGGTTAAAATGGTAGATCGTCGTTCATACTGTTCGGGTTTCCTCGTTCATAAAAACCTCGCAGAAGAGAAATTGTTTCTGATGCCATTATACCTCCAAAACATTGGAAACCCTTCGATCCAGAATTTCCATTACTGCAAGAGAAACAAGAAAAAAGTTGGAAACTTTTATAGATCAGGCACACTTAAAGGGGAAACATAGACGAAATTTCTGTGAAAGCCACCCAACATTTCTGATAATTCTACATATTTACCTAGCTTATCAACTTGAACCCCAAGACAGATTCCACTTGCAAATCATGTCCAAATATCAAGTGAGAGATAATTTAGCAGAATAATTGACAAAGCACTTCGCAAACGAAGGTACCATCTAAGCAAAAACACGTTCGCTGATAAAGGACAATGGTCAACTTAAGAAAATTACATTTAGGTTGTAAGAATATCAATTTTAACAAATGTCTGTACTCCAGAAAACAGGTTTTCTGGCAAGTAAATTGTCTCTGAAGCGTACCACTTACTCGAATTGACAGTAACTAGGCTCTATGCCTTGGCAAACTTCTTGCATCAGAATTAAAAGAGGTGTGTTTGGGGAAGCTATGGCTTGAACCTAATGTCCTTGGAGAACAATTAGTAGCTGTAAACAGGGGATACTTCAAGGCTTTTAACACGGATGGGCAAGTTCCCTTTAGAGAGATATTGGCACCGGGAATCTGATTGAGAGAAAATTTGCAAATGACTTGTCCACTAATAATGGCTAGTATGGGTTTCAACTAACTACATCTTCCAAACATTGCATATGACCCATGCTCACTGTTATAACAACAGTCTTATTCTGTCTAACATGAAACTATGCAATAATTAGGGCTAGTTCTTGAGCTCTGCACGGTGGAAATTGAGCAAGGTTGTAATTTACCTGCAAGATGCGTCCTCTTGCTTGATGCTGTATTCAGAAAGGCAAAGAGCTAGCTCGTGTTTCCTACAATACTTTGGACTTCTAATCAGATTCTTAAGAGCAGGATAAGTATCAATCTCTAGCTCTAAAAGTCAGAGTTCTCACGGCTTTTTTTTTCCCCTAAATTTTTTCACTCATACTCGCTGGTTTCTACCGGTTCACTAGTGACTCTGTTTCAGGAAGACGAACTTCTTCTGTTCATTGCCTCCGTCTTTGGTAGGTGGCAGTCTTACATTCGTCGTAGCTCATGTCGGATGGACGATGATCAGTTGTGATGCTGAAAGTAGCATTTTTGGAGTTTGAAGTTTGCCTATGGCGGAGAAAAGGGGATTCAGCAAAAAGAAGAGATATATTATTTAGGATAAAATAAAATCTGCAAGCTTTCTCATGTAACGCTGGCCACAACCTTAGCATGCTTTTTTTGGCCGAAAGGATGCTTTTTTTGGGTCGAACTCATTTCTCAATATTAAGTCGAGAAGTAGGTTGAGCTTCTTTGTCCTTGGCCTGCTCTCTACAGGGCTGATCATGTCCATCGTTGTAGCTGGCAAATTTAACCCTGTCTAAAATGGACACATAAGATACCCCAATGGAAATATATGAGTTAAAGTGGGTACAAACAGCAGGTGACAGGTTTTTGTGAGAAAAGAAAATGAGAACAAGAAAAAAGAAGGCATGGTAATCAAGATCAGCGAGTTCACTTACCTACGATTTGCTTCCATAGCAAGTTTCCATCATTCTAACAACAAAAGCTGCAAGCCAACACCATTCTGATTTTTGCCGGTCGACTTGGAAGTCAACATAGTCTTGGCACGCATGCCTTGAGTGAGAATAAGCTCATGATTTCTCTTTGATACAATTTGAGTATGTTTATCTGTACTCATTTGATTATTTTGCAAGTTTCTTGGTAAATCTATGTTGATCAGACTATCTTCCTGCATATGTGAACTCTCAGCTTCTAGATCTGTTGAGTCACGACCAACCTCATAGAAGAAACCTAGATTGATAAGCTGATTGTCTCGAATCACAACCTTTAAATCATCCTCTAATGGCTTGCATATTATGCGGAATCCCCACTTTTTCAGGATTTTACTTGATATTGTAAGGTTAAGTTGTACATGACTCCCATCAACTTGACCGAAATTGACTTCTCTCCACAAGTCAAATGGTGTCAAATACTCAAACCAAACATGATCTAAATCCAACGGATAGAGAATGTTACTATGGCTTCTCTTCTTTATGCCATTAACATCTCCTCTAACGCTAATTTCCTCTTTCTGTTCACTATTACTGACAACGAAACAGAGAGCAACTCCAAGAAACTTGTCATGCAAATCCTTTGAAACTATCCAAGATACAGAATCCTCTTCAATAGGAATGACCCATTTTGGCATCTCTTTTCCAGGGAGCAAGACATTGAATTTAGGACGAGACTGTTATAAAGACAAATGGTTAGAAATCACCCAAGTTTGTTATTAGTATCCAAATAGAAGAATTCAATTGGAGTTTAATAATTAATTCATGTGCAACTAGAGCTCTATAAGTAGAGATCCATTGATTATTCCTTGCATTAATATACAAGTCTCATGCGATAGAAATCATTTCCATAAAAGTACAGAAGCCACCTCCATCACATTATATACGTGCAGAACTTCTTTGTATTTCTTTGCTTTTCTTAAGCCTCAAATCTTTCATTTTCTGCTTTTGCAATACGCAATCACACATTGCATCCAGCATATACTCCACATGAATGTGTGTGTGTGTGAGAGAGAGAGAGAGAGAGAGAGAGAGAGTCTAACCTGGTCACGTGAGAAAATATGATCCATGGTCAATACTCCACGGACAAAATCATGAGATGGAGTAAAGTCTCCAATTTTTTGCAGAGATTCGCAATTAATCGCCTTGAAATAATCCAAAAATGGTGGAAGCTCAGGAATCTCTCGTAATTGACGGCAATATGAAATTCCCAAACGGGTCAAACAATCACGCTTACTGATGGATGTAGGAAGGCTAGGAATATTGTTCCCATCCAAATTTAATTGACTTAAGAGAGGAAAACAAGAAAGATCCTCAAGAAACTCCACTTCGGACAGATTACATTCCGCAAGGTTTAAGAGGCGTAACTTTGGAAGTCTGGTCTTCATGTTTGGATCAGCTGAATCATTGTGCTTCGGAAACCTGATTAATTTTGTGCAACCCTGAAGTTCCAAGTTTTCAATGTTTTGTAACTTGTAAATACTAGACGGAAGACTTACTAAGTTCTTGCAATCACCTACATACATTCTCTTCAAAGAGACAAGATTTTCTATTGATGTAGGAAGTTCTTTAATAGCGGTCCCTTGCAAAGCAAGCTCTTTCAAGCCTTCGAGCTTTGTTGGAATATCAAGGAACCTTTCAAGTTTTGTACAATTTTCAAGAGTGAGGGCTTGCAGATTTTTTTACCTAAGTACATTTGGGAAAACACTAAGTTCAGAGCACCCTTTCAAAGTCAATACCTGTAACTTGTCATGATATGCAATTGATTCGTGTGCTTCTACCAAGCATTTGCAATTCTCGAGATTCAATTTCTCAAGATTTGGAGTACATGAGAGGTCAGGCATACTAACCAATGACTCACATTCACTGAAATTGATGTACTTCATATTTGGGAAGTCCTGCAAAAACAGTGAAACCAACTTTGGTAAACTATTTGAAAGTGATTTTAATGTTTCTTTATTTTTTTCATCAATTATCCTCAGTTACTTCTTTTATAGATGTTATATCCATGGACAAATACGTGGAATTGGTTACTTTATTTAATCTCTCACGTGATTAACACTAAGATTTAAATTTTCTTACGATGCAATCACCTTCATAAAAAAATTTCAAATCTTGAAATATTTTTCTCTTTCAACATATATATACAAAATTCCTTTGTACCATCTATTCAAACAAGAAATGTTTACATTACATACTTCTAATAAAGTTGTTTAGCTTAAATTTTCAAATGCCAATTTCGCTGCACGTAAAAATATTTCAAACAGCAATTTATTAGGGTCATTTTGAAAGAAAATAGATAAGTGGTTTCTAAAAGATAGGAATACCACTTCCTTTTGTGTACTAGTCCATATAATATGCATATACATATACTAAATGAAGTAAATAATATAAAGGTCTATGTAGGTAAATGCTCACCATAAATTGTTTTGGCACTATTGTGATCCTGCTTTTGCTCATATCAAGTCCCACTAATTTCTTTCGACCAAAGGAAAATTCTGGAATGGAGGGAGCACATCCAGGCCATTCAAACCATCTTAGCTCATTGGGAAGACATATAGGACCTTGGAAAGAATTATGCACATTGTGTAGGATGAGCAATCTCAACTTTCTCATTTTTGTAAAAGCATTAGGACCAATACACATCTCTGTCAACTCAGGTAGCTCCAACACTATGGCTTTTATAGCACAATCTCCCTGTATATACAAGATTATTTCGGTTATATATTTAAAGTAATTAAAGTCAAAGATAAGGAGCACAACTTTGATCGTATTTGCAAGTCTTACCATGTCACTTGACAGAACATCAACAACATCGTCATACAACCATAGTCTGCTACGTCTTCCAGGATCATCTCGATGTTTTTGGTTCACAATATCCATACCCATCAATTGAATTAAGTCGTGCATTTCTATTAAGTCATGCATTTTTAGGATTTTAGACTCAATTCTTATTAAGGACCTCTTAATAAGAATTTCAAATCCTACAATTGTCTGAAGATCACAACTATCGAGAACTCTCTTTGTATACTCTCTCGTTCGCCCCTTAAAGAAGCAGGCAATGTGGAGAAAGATCTCTTTCTCATTTTCATCAAGTCCATCATAACTCATTTTGAGCACATTATTAATGGTTTTGTCGGGAATCATAGAAAGTTTCATTAGTGTACTTTCCCATACATCTTCTGTTGTACCACATAACAGGGAACCTAGCACCTCAAGTGCTAAAGGAAGGCCTTTACAATAATTCAAAGCACTATCCACTAAATCTGTTTTCATTTGGTGTGTCTGAAAAGCATGTTTACTAAGTAGCTCATAAGCTTGACTATCACTTAGTGCTTCAACTTCATACACATGGTCTTGATATATCCCCTGACAAGTTAACAAATGTTTATCTCTTGTGGTAATGATGATCCTACTCCCATTACCAAACCACTTGCCTTCTCCTGCTAAAGCATTGAACTGGCGCAAGTCACCCACATCATCAAGGATGAGGAGAACTTTCTTGTGACCAAGTCTGTGTTGTATAATGTTAATACCTTCATCAACATTGGACACTTCTAATCTTGGTTGCAATAATAATATATCTTTTAGTAATATTTCTTGCAAAGTAACTAAACCCCTGCTTCCTTTTGAAGTTTCTTGAACATTTGCCAGAAAACATGAACCCTCAAATTCTCTAAACAAAGCATTGTAAAGAGCTTTTGCTAAACTCGTCTTCCCTATACCTCCCTGTCCCCATAATCCCACCATCAGAACCCCATCATCAGACTCAAGATTTAACATCAATTTTAGCTTAGCAACTCGGGAATCTATCCCAACAGGATGCTTAGCAACATGCAAAGGTGCTCGGTCTAGGTGAGTGGAGATCTCCTTCACAATTCTTTGTATAAGCTCTGATTCATCTCTGAAAAAACGCAAAAATAAGTTTTAGCATTGTTTTAGTAATTTGAAAAAGCGAATAATGAGCAATTACTAGCCAACAATGACAAAGCAGTTCATCCCATTTTCACATAATCGCATGTACAACAAAGTGTACTCCAACCCAGGCGAAATAGAACTCCAAGAGCTCCACACCAATCAAAGCAAGTTCAGGGTTCAACTTTTAGTCATCCAAGTGATTCATGCTCTTTTGATTTATATATGGTAGTTTACTTACTTTTCCTTTTGACTACAATATGTGATATATTTATACGCTTCATCAAAAAGCTATTTAGGATTTCGAACGGTGGTTAATATTTCGATTAGAAAACTATCAAATACCTAAAGCACAATGCCATTGCCTTACATGGTGTGTATACTCTAATTGTCCTGTATCTGGCATCGTGACTTTCTTAATCCTTCAGAGAAATGGGGTAAGTGAAATAACGCCATTTAACATTTTGTCTATTGGTAGATCAAGTGTTATCATTCTATACTTAACAATCATGTGTGTGTCAATTCATTTTTTTTTTTTTTATGTAAACAATCTTTAGACTCACTTGTAATGATTAATTTCTTACACAAAATATGAACTCTACTCAAACTTACCCATCATTCAAATGCCACCCAGACAAGCTACCAACATCAAAAAGAGCTTTCTTCCATCTCTTCACTTTCTCTGAATTCTTTCCGAACTTGGACTCATGTTTAGCCAGAGCTCTCTTATAACTCTCTCTCCCCCTTCTCACTTCTCTTGGGTCCACTTTATAAAACACCGGTAGAACACTGAGGTCCTTTTGCTCCTTGCACTCCATAATCTTCGCCACCTCTTCCAAGCACCATTGTGAGGAAGCGTAATCTTCCGAGAAAATGATGATTGCGATGCACGATTCTTCAATGGCTTTCATAAGCACCGGTGATATTTGGTCTCCCTTCCTTAGTTCTTCGCTATCCCGGAAAGTGTATATTCCATTCTGGACTAGTGCTTTGTAGAGATGGCCGTTGAAGTTGTTGTGCACATCTGTACCTCTAAAACTTAAGAAAACATCGTAAATCCTTTTGGGTTTTGATGAAGAAGCCATTGAATGATGGAGTTCAACAACTAGCAACTACTACTAGCTTGAGATTCGGCACATTGTTTTTCCAGGCAACTATTACTTAACTATGGAGCACAGACTCGTTACAAGTGCTTTCGTGTTGTGTCCAACATGTGTCGACGTGTCTAATATGCTCGGACACGCGATCAACTTTTTTCGATATGTTTCGACACAAGTGTCCGAAAGAAGATGGAGGGTGGAGGTGAGGGCGAGGGAGCAGAGACGAGGCCACGAGCGACAATGAGCACGCGACGGCGAGAGACGACTAAAGAAAGAGCAAAGATTGAGGCAAGGGCCGCCACTGTGATGCTGCGATGGATCGGCGACAAGGCTGTAGCTACGAGGGAGGAAGGGCCAGAGGTGAGGCGATGAACGATTGTGATGAGGATCGAGAGCAAGTAGAGATCGAGAGGAAGAGGAGAGGAAGGGGGTCGTGCGGCGAGAAGGAGGAGGAGAAGGAGGGTGCTAGCTAGGGTTTTTGAGAAGGAAACTGAAAAAGAATAAAAAAATGGGGATTCTGATGGACTTGGCGTGACTTTTCATTTTGGAGGAGGGGCAAGTAACGGCCTGTCAGGTGGTGGGGAGTGAAAGAAAAGTAAAATAAATTTGGGAGTGGGGGGAAAGAGACGAGGAAAAGAAGGGAGTGGGGTTGGGGGTGGACCCCGAGGGGGTTTTTTTTTTTTGAATTAAAAATATAAATAAATGAGATTAAAAAGTAATTTCGAAAAATGAATGTTGAATGGTGATAATTTTTTATCATTGTAAAAAATCATGGATTTATTCATATAAGTTGATTCTAATTTCTTGTTAGTCATTAGTTTTATAAAAAACTTTTGTTAAAGTTAGAAACATGTCTCCAAATATGGTTATGCATTAACTATGAATATGTCTTTCGAATTTCCAATGAATAGATTTATTAATATTATTAGTATAAATTCATTATAAGCTCTTTTTTAATTAATTATTTATTTATGAATTTGAATCAAATTAATTAAAAATAAAAATGTGCATTTAATATATAACGTGTCTCAACGTGTCGAAATTCTCTATTTTTGATAAATAACTTGTGGACGTGTTATCTCGTGTTGTGTCGTGTGTCCATGCTATTTAACTACTTGATCTTCTTGTCAATTTACTCTTTATATTGGAGGACAGAGATGCATGACTTTTAGTACTTCGGTAAATGGTGGTGCTTGAGGATGGACCAACACATCTAAAGCTGTGAACACATGGACTTTTTTTTCATTGAAGACCGCGTCGCTCTGGACCGTCTCATTGACACAGGCTTCTCTTTATATGTACAGGTCCTAGTGGACTCAATTTTGGCACTCACTGACAAACAACTTTGCTAGCTTCCTCGAAATTTCGTCCCCAAACACTGAGATGTTGCTTTTTCCTTGCCATGTAATAATTTATGACATGACCATTCAAGAAATATATTAATTACACTAAACAATCAAGTGTACTATCAAAAATAATATTAGATCTATTATTAATAGCAAAACTTTGAAAAAACATGGTGCATAAATATGGACCAAGACATGTACTAGGTATGAACAGGTGGACTTATTTTCACTGAAGATCGCATAGTGGCTACGAGGAAATGGCTTTGATCTGTTTAGTCTTTATTTTTCTTTTTGTAATTGAAGTACGTCATGTCATCAGGTTAGCTTTTGCCATAGGCTCACTAATTAAATGCTGGCTTCCACGAAAGGGCATTACCAATTCTCCGAAAAGTTCTTTTTTTCTTTACTTTTTTTTTTTGAATGATCAATAATAATTTAACATGCGACTACTCAAAAGATATATAATTAATGCAAAACTAAGTATATAATTGGTCTAACCTCTTTCATTTTTTTATACGCGCAATTACTAGCTTGAGCACAATGGCTTAAGACCCATAAAACATCTTCAAGTCCTTTAAATAAATTTTGGCCTTGTACGCAATAGCTTGATGGCTTTTACAACCACATGCTTAAGAAAATTTTTAATTTGGGCTGTCAAATATATGGATATCAAATCTTATCACTTGGTGAAAATGTGACCATAGAGTTTCTTGACATGAGTGGTTGACATTGATATTTGCTGCCTACTATATGGTTTATGTTATTTATGCATATTACGTGATACATTGACTTATGGAGAATATATGGAATAATCATGCCATTTGAGAATATTTATTGGTATTGCCTCCACGATGCATTATGTCGATACATATTTATAAAAAGAGCATTAATCATTTATTGATCTTCTCATCTTACCCGTCACTTTTTTTTTTTTTTTCGTCAAACGATGATTGTCGATTGCTGATCCCTCATTTTGCTTTCTCCTTATATTGCCATTGTCACAAGAACAAAGAAGATGATATGAAGCCATGTGGAGAGTGATATGAGGTGACCTAAAATGACATTTACCGAATAAATTCTAAGAAAGTGAGAGTTCATGCGAATTCCTTTTGAAAATGGTTTGGATATTTATAAGCTTTGTGAATACAAATTTTACCTGATGAACAATTTGATACGAAGTTAAATTTATGTGAAATGGTTATCGTTTAAGGCTTCATACTTTGTACGATAGCTGGTCATTCCCTATAATTCCTGTATGAATTTGGAGTATGATACATATGCAACTTTTTTGTGAACCTCTTCATTTAAAGAGTAACAATTGTAATTTATGGGCTAGGTTATAGTGAAGAAAGATATCCCAAAGCCATACCTCTATGTTGCTTATAAACATCTAATACAAGCTAGAAAGTAATGAATATTAAAAAAGCTTTATTGTGAATCAGATAACAAAGGGACTTTTCATAAAAGGACCAACTTTCACTTCCAATTCAGAAGAAGAGAGGAGGCAGGTCTAGGTTTTCTCACTTGATGTTGAAGATTTTTTGACTTGAGCATATTCGGAAAAACACTAAATTGAAAACAACCCCGCAAAGACAATACTTGTAAGTTCTCATGATGTGCAATTTACTCATGGGCTTCTACCATGTTTTTGCAATTATGGAGAACCAATTTCTCGAGATTTGGAGTACAAGAGAGGTCAGGCATATGAACCAAAGACTCGCAATTACTGAAATTGATGTACTTCAATTGTTGGAAGTCCTGCAAAAATAGCAAAACTAACATTTCATTCAAAGTTACTGTGAACTGATTTTTTAAGAATTACAAATTGTATTGAGAAATAAGTGAAAACATAGAAACTTTAGTAGTAACTATAAATCTACACATGTATACGGTAAGAGAGTGGACTTTTTATGATTGTAGATTTAGGAATACACCAGTAGATGGAACTTGCATATGAGGTCACTATTGATTTGGGCCGAGCAACAACCCTCTTTCTCTCCTACTCCATTTTTCGAGTTCTTTCAAACCTGCATCATTTTCTTTGTTTCCTGCCACCATCACTCCCTCTCCATTAGCTAAAGCCTTACCAGATTTGTTGATTACCAAGCCAAGCCCTTTCCCTCTTTATCTCTTCTTGGTATTGATCTCGCTAATGGGGCCAATTTTCAAGATTTATCGGACCGAAGCAGCTCTCTCTATTACTCTCCTTCGTCTTCTTTCTCGGTTGGAAGAGACTGTAGGAGAAGCGCCGAGAGAGAGAGAGAGAGCACAAAGGAGAAGAGAGAATGACGAAAAGTGGGCCCCACTATAGAAACGATACAAGGCAATATTTTCGACTTTAATTAGTGTCGAGTAAAGAAGATTTAATGGGCACTCCGTATTTTCTATTCCCTATAGTCTCTATATGATGATCCTGTATTTTTCAAATTATCTGGCTTTTATCTTCCACTTTGCCCATTGAAATTTTCTCTTTCATTAAAATATAGCTTTATCACTATTAAATTTATTACATGTCTGGGCAAATTTTTCTTTTCATTTTCTATTTGATTTAAATTTTGCAATGGTCTCATTTTAATGTTTTCAATTTGCAATCACACAAAACTTTCCCAATATATCACGTTCACAAATAATCCAAATATGTGTCCCTTTAAAATTGGGATTATATTTTGAGGTTTTGTAAGGAAAGGAAAATACACTTTTTATTTAAACTAAATTTCAAACGAACAAGACCTTGATTTGTAAGAGTAATGTCCGAGAAAATTCTTACCAAGTCTTTTTACCATTTACTACTACTATATCATTTTGTTTACAAGTTTTTTCTTTTGCCTGACTTTTAAAATGATTATATTTATATTATTTGAAATGTCAGCTCAATTTTAAGGCCAGTCATCCAAAAAAATTATCCCGCCACGTATCCATTTACATATACAGTCATTTTGAATTATTTTCTTCTTTTGAAAATCTCAAAAACATTATTTTAAGGACGAATGGAATCCTGATTGATTCTATCCTCTCACTCGCTTTGCGGTTCAACGTGACTTAGGGTGGTCCATGGAAAAACTTATAATAATAGTTGTCTAAACAGTTGATGTATCGATGGTTTTTAGGAATAATTACAGTGGTTGTCTCCACATTCCCTCCCCCCCAAATAAAAAGAAAAGAAAAAAGAACAATCGATTTCATTAATAAAGTATAAATTAGTATTTAAACGAATGGACCATGTTTCGAAACTCCATAAGAGTCCTCGTTTTACAATACACTAACTTTTCTCAAATATTTTTAAATATTGGTCCACTAGATATATCGAATATCTCGCATTTATTTAAATTAAAATTTTACTTGCACCCTACTCAGTACATTGATATGGTAAACGATACTTTATTGGCCATTAAATGCGATCAGCTTATTTAAAGGATTGCTTATACTCTATCGCATCACTTAATATACTGATTTCTTTTGCGCATTCGTGTATTGTAAACTAGTCTTGTTGTGGTCCTCCTGGGTTTGACTTTAAAAAGGAGCTTTATATCAGAGAGAGAGAGAGAGAGAGAGAGAGAGAGAGAGAGAGAGGGAAGAAGCAGGTCCTTGAGGCTCTAAAACCACGTTTAAGCGGCTCTTTGTATTGAGCTGTGATGACGCTGGCTTTGCATTAGAGACGAGCATCTGGCATGCTTTAAAAAGTTAAAAAGATGAGGATACATGAAAAAAGGTGGGAAGAGATCTTGTTAGTTCGCACCACCTCTCAAAATGTATTCATGCATATTGCAAAGTTTATAGGAAAATATAATATACATCGATAGTCACAGATCAGCCTAATAAGTTGCAAGGGACGGAAATTAGAACAGGACAAAAACTATGATTCGACTATTGCTGGAGGCTATGTAACTGCAGGGGCATGGAGAGAGAGAGAGAGAGAGAGAGAGAGAGAGAGAGGGGGGGGGGGGGGGGGGGCATTGAGGTTGGTGGTGGGTCATTTTCTCAGCCATTTCAGTGCGCCTTTGACTCCGCAAGCCGATGAGCTCCGAGAAGAAAGAGACTCTCGTGAGTTTCGATACGACGCGAGAGATCTTTTTCTTTAGAAGCCTATATGTGCGAATAATGGAGATGCATGCAAATAGAGCACGGGGAGAGAGCTGTCTCTTCTCATGATGCCTATACCGAAAATTGCCAAATTTCTCTTTCAAATGGCCTCTAACGTGTACTTTGTCCGCATTGTATGTTACGATGTGTCTAATTTATTTATTTCATCAATTAACAATGTCGACCATCATGCTTATTATCGCGCGCGTATGCGAGGTCCACTGTGCTGTGTGCAAAATGTACGGAGATGATGTATGAGTGAAATCAAGTGGGAAAGATTGATTAGTTTTTAATGAAGTAGATAAAACAAACCATTCTCTTAATTAGGCCACGATAATGCCAAGTTGGGTCTAACAAGTTTATAAGTGTCTAATCTATCCTATAGAGATTGCATTAAATGGGTCGATCAATCGTGTTTTTTTTTTTTTTCCGAGGGCTTCACCCAATTTACACCTTATTATTGAAATAAAAGGCAGGAAGTCTGAAAGTAGTACATACTTTCATCAAATAGTATTTGATTACTTAAGACAGTTTGAGTTCGGCTTGCTTCGACTCAAAACTGCTTTGTAGTATTTCCCGTGCAAGGAGGCTGATGCGGACATGCCATTCATCTTTGTTTTCTATAATATATGATCATGTCCTTTTATCCATAAGCAAAACCATCTCTTTTCAAGGTACATGCTTTCAAATTATTTAAGCTTTCTTTTTTTGACTAATCTTCTTTACTTAATCATTAAACACTATATCTCAAAAAAAGTTGTGAAATTTCGTGAGATCACCGTTAACTCGTTATAAAATTATAAGTTATTAAATATAAGTGTGATTTAATATTTAAGTATCCTAACACATGCATTTGTTTTCTTTAATGTGAGATTTTACCAAATCACTGCCAACTATTAGATTTATACAAGTTAGTTATTTAAATATTCTAACACTTCCCTTCACATATAGACTAGACTCTGGCCTTAGTCAAAAGCATAAAAATATGTAATTGGCAAGGCAAATAGAAGCCTGGAAGATTTAAACTCAGGACCTCATATTCCAATATCATGTGAGACTTTGTTGTACCACTATCAACTATTCTAGATGCTTAAGCTATTAGATGAATGTGTAATCTATTATTTAAATATTCTAACATTTTAAACGGAACAAAAATATCCTTCAAAATCACGTTTAATTTATTGGAAGCACGTAGGAATAAATTCCATTTTGCACAAGGACTTCAATTGCATAAATCACTCTTTGCACCAAAAGCATTTACGAGGCTTTGTTATGATCCCATGGATTATCCCACCTTTTAAGCATGCGGAAAGGGCGCGGGGTTATTCTTCATTCGGCATAGGTCGATCCCAACAAGGATAGAAATACTGAAAAGTCTGTATAAATAAAACATTCAAAGAATTATATTTTTCGTCCTTATATTTTTACTTTTTAAAATTTAATCTCTTTAATTTATTTTAATCAAATTCCTCTATTTTCACAAACTTTCTAACCAAATCTATATCAAATTTGATCAAATTCAATAGAAGTGGTTGTCGAGCAATGCTATGGATGCCCAAGTGAATGTGCACAGAAAAGTTTAATTTAAGTAAACAACGTGGGAGTATGATGTGGATAATTAAGAATGTTATCCACATATTAAAAAAGAAACTCTTTAGAGTGGTGCCGGCTATATCAAGAATGCTATAGTAAGTAATGAAGCATAATGTAATTAGGTCGTCAAAAAAATGGGTTAGGTTTGACCCTTAATAAAACTTCATCTCATCATTTTGTACATCAACTTTGTAAGAGCAGCACTTGCTTGCTCTCGATGCACATGAACCAAGAGTGTATTATCCATTTCAACAATGAGTCTCATAAGATTCAATGATTGAGATCAATTGGTTTTTAAAAGGATATTTTCGACAAAGTTATTTTGTTTTGGGTCATAAAGAGGGATAATGAATATTGAGAGACTGAATCTTTGATAGTTTTTTAATTATGTATTTAAATATTTTTTTCTTCTAATGATAACCTCAATTTTTCAAAATGGCTTATGTCTACCACATTACTGAAATTACTAATGTACCACTAACTCTGTTAAAACAAAGTAAAATATGTTACCGTGGCACTTTTACTGGGAAATTTTTTTTATCAACCAGCAATAAAACCACGGTGGAATCCATCTCACCACCACCACCAACCACCCAAGCGACCACCGCCCCCAACTTCAAACTCATTGTTCGTCGTCTCTCTCTGTGGCCAACAGTGGCGTAAATCTCAGAATTGAAGTCTCGTAACCTTGAATTAGAGGTCGCAACCTTAGACTTGAGGTTGCGAGACCTCGGACCCAAGGCAGCAACCTCGAGCGGAGGTTGGGGATGGTAAGAGAGATAGGCGCAAGCTCCAGTGTTGTGGCCTCATAGCATTAACAGGCGGCAACAATGGCATTGTACAGTGTGGACAACGGTTGAGCATGGAAAAGGATGAAAGGGAAAAAAATAAATAATAAAACCAGTTTAAGATTAAAAAAAATTCAATTAATTTTTAAATTGAGTTGGCACTCCTATAGCCAATGTGCATCATTCCTCGTTGATTAAGCAAGTCACCATAATGAGCTATATTTTAAAAATTTAGATACTCATTGGAAACTAATGAATGGTAAATTTATCATAAGTGTATCGATTTGGAATTTTTTGTGGTTAAAGAATTAATTTATGGTGAGTTTTAATAGGTTTATCAATTTAAGGTTTTTTTATGGTATCAACTCAAAAAAAAAAAACATGATTAAACAAAACTCGAGCTTCGAAATGATGGTCCCATAAATGAAGACGAGACAATAATTCCATTAAGAAGCAAAACAAATTTAGGAGGAGAGGCCAAAAAGACAAAAAAGGAAAATGAGAAAAGACAGAAAGAACGTTCGGAAGCAAAGGTCTCATGGTCGGCCCCTCCATCAATATCCGTGATAGAGATGGCAGTTTCGTCTCTCCCTGATGTTCGCTCATCTTCTTCAGCGAAAACGCTTGCATGATTGTTTGGAGACCAACCACGTTCTCATCAGTCACAAATTCATTCATGTGTTAAAATTCATTCATTCAAGCATATTCTCATATTATTAAAAAACAAATATGTTCTGAATGAGTGTGCTTAAAAGTTGATTCAATTGATACATTTCATTCGTGTGTTAATTGAAACTTAAAATCACAAAATTATCAAAAGCACAACTCTATCAGCCGCCTCTCTTTTGGCTGTTGGTTGCCGGTAGTGGGTGCCATGGTCGCCAATGCCGCTGCCATCTAGTGGTGCCGGTCATGGTCGCGATCATTGGCACTTTTCATCATCGACAAGAAGTATTATCCAATAAGGTCGCGACATGTTTGTCATCCATGCGATGAAAAAGGGAAGAAAGGCAGTGTCTCTGCCACTTCTCGCGAGAATCCTCCGGCTTCCGAAGCTTAGCCAAGTTCTACAAATTCCGATGCTCTCGTGCAAACTCTCAAGGTTAATTCTTTCTTTTGTCTGGTTGAGTTGAGACTCGCGAGAGATAGAGAGAGTCCATGGACACGATCGTGGCTTCGTCTAGCGCATTTAGCTAGCTTCTTTGGACTTGGATCTTCGAGCGACTTGCTCTCGCTCGATCACCAGTCCAAAGCTTGAGGTCACCACCGCCGGAGTCGTCGATTATCCCTATGGTGAACAGGTACTCCTCGAAGCAGAGTCCAGCTTCGTCATTTCATCGAACACCTTCCTTGCAAACTCGGTTCCTCCTCCACAGCCTAATCAACCCCAGTGGAACTCGGGAAACAGCGAGGGCAAAGCAGGAATGAACTGAAGTCATATCTACAATGTAATCGGATACAAAACGACCTGATTCAGCTGTGGGCGTCATCAATGAGTCAGCAAAGGCCACAAACGGCTTCAAGCCATAGCCCACAGAAACTCAACGCTGGGTACGCGCAATCCCGAGGCCGAAGCCCAAATTAATGCTGGAGAAGGACAGATGACGGAAGAAGAGGAGGCTGGAGCATGGTGCTTGAAGGATCTCGCGAAGCGAGCGTAGTCGGATCGAGATCGAGACCGTCACAGGCGAGGCGGTGATAGCAATGGTCGCTGGAGAGGGAAAAGCACACACGGAGGAGCCATGGACGGTGGCGGAGACATGCCGGGGGAGAGAGAGGAGCTGCGCTGGAGGAGGAGGCGGAGGCGGTGGCGCAGCGACGGCGAGTTAAGCCAAGTGTCCTGTCGGCTCGAGTTATGGGCTGATGCAATGGGCTGGGCTGCGCTCGTGGTCGGACCGGACTGCATGGGGCCGAAATTAAGGGATGGGCTGGAGCTCTATTATTTTTCTTCTCTCTCTCTCTCTCTCTCTCATTTTTCTTTTCTTTTTCTAACTTTTCATTTTTACATTTATTTATTTTTTCCATAAAAATGCGTTTAGATTTGTCAAGCACTAAGCATCTCACAAAGGAGATATTACTATTACATACGTATCACTACGTAGATGTGCTTTGTAACAAGATGCTGTGAAGTGCTTTCTATATGATGAGCTCACATATGTGTACGGCAATATAAATACCACAAAATTATGGAGTAATCTCTTAACATAGCTGAAGCTCTATCTCGATTTTATAATACATTAAAAAAATCGAATAATTTAATTTGAAATAAAGTCTCTGATTTATCAATTGATAGACCAACGACCAAAAAACAGGTGATAACTCCATTGCTGGTCAAATGCATTCTCTAGTACATGCATAATAACTTTGAAATTACACTCAATTAAATGGTTTTTAAGATTGGAAACAGCATCACAAAGCTTCCTCATGCATCTAAAAACCTAACGACATCCAATTATTAGGATTCAGGTGCCTTGAATAGATTTCTTTGAAATAAAGATGCGAATTGATGTACATTGTAGAGCACAACTCATGAATTGATTTTGAGCAGTAATAAGTAAAATTGTTGAATTGCACCAAATGATTTTCGATTCTCTTGCTCATACCGAAATCTTCAAGTTGGAAATTCTTGATGCACAAATTAAATTAGGCACTAAATTTACAGAGCATAAGAATCCTTGCATGAGTAACAAAACCCATAATTTAATTGGCCAAAATAACAACCAAAATGGTCAAATTGCAAAATATCATTTTCGGTTCACATGTCTTTCAATATTTGATATTTTCGGGTCATAGACCGAGATATAATACGAAATTTGCCAAGAAGATTTGCCATAGAATGGGTGACTAAAATCCCATATCAATATCTAAAATGAGCAATCAAAAGAATCAAATTTCCTAACTCGCCCATAAACCATAAAATATACGCGGTATCCATGTAATGACATTGAGATTATGCATCAAGTAACTTCTGAAACTATATACAGCTGCTTTTATATCACATTCAAGAAATTCAATGATCTAAAACTCGTGTAGAATTTACACTACCTAGCCTTGGAATAAAACACACGCACCTAATTTAGCCAATTATCATCTTTCAATTGAGCAATAATGGATAAAGCCATACAAATTTAGGACTAGGCTTTTTTCCCTTTCATCTTCCTTAGACAGCCGTGATGAATAAACCATAGGTGCATGGGATTAGGAGGGGAATGACCAATATTTTAATAAAGACCTATAATGGATAAGTTTATTAAAATATGCTACATAAATAGGTCATGGTAAGCGCTATAAAATGACAACATATAACCATGATTGGACAATATAATATTCTCATATATTATAATAATATTATAACAGAGCATTTTTCAAGGATCAAAATATTATGCAATCAATGTTAGCCCGCACTTCGTAAAATTTCGAACACATTATGGTCAAAAATTACAATCTTCTTATTCATGTTAGACTATTGGTTTTTCAAGCAAAAATTTTGCTATTTTAAAATGTCTAAACAGATTGGGTTATGATATATTCAGTAGTAGCTAGAAAGAACTCAAATTAGACATTTTATAACTGGACCATAAAAGGTCTCTCATGGAGGATGGAGGAGTGAACAATACAAAAAGCACACTTAGGGAAAAACAATTGCTAATTATCTCTTGACCGAGCAGAACATTGAGATTATCGTGTACTCTGCAAGCCACCACTTGACTATCTAAACCAACGGGATCACCATGTGACCAATCAAAGCATTGAGATTTTGCCACAATTCTTATGCTAGGCAAAGTCAGCAATGATCACCACATTAACTGGCTCTACAATATTATATATTCAAGAGGTTTATGACATAATTGGTACAATCAATAAGCTTAAATCTATCAATGCATTCTTTGCCACAAAATCCATGTGAATCACATGCAGATTATATACAACTTTATCATCGTTAGGGATCACACATGATGTAGTCCAAACACTGGTGCTCAAACACATAAATTGCATGCCTAGAATTAACTCAAAGTTCAAAAAACTCATGAAAGAAAAAATCAAGCAGATTACAAAATATGTGGATGGCAAAAATTAGCATAAAAAAGTGATATCTACATAGGGTTGTGCCATAAATTATCTTAATGATCTAATAATTGAGTTAAAGCACGAAATGAACTTGTGATTGTAGCTGCAATCCTCAGTGAAACACATGACCATCCAGGCGAAAACTAATCTGGACAAGAATCGGGCTTCTTCTCTCAGGCCCCTTGAGGAAATTCTGTGATTGGAAAAGTAGCATTGTTAGAGTGCATAAAATCATTTAAAGCTACTTTATGGAATGCTACATGTTTAACTACATCATCTTATCACAAAAAAGAATTCTAATCATCGTCAGTAATATTCAAACAAGTGTCTATACTAAAACAACCATTTGTACATTTGTGATAAAATAATTAATTGTTTCTGATATCACACACAAACAGGAGAATATTTTATTATGCTAGAATCAGCACCAATGATATCTCATCCAGATTTCTGCTTCATATGTAGAATATAAAGAGTCACAAAACTATAGTTCACAAGTAATTTCTTGATGAGTTCCCCTCAGGAATGGGAACTACCTTAAACTGCAATTTTGACTTAGGTTATAGTCAAATAAAGAGATTAACTAACAGGAATAACAAAAATGAACAATAAAATCAGAATAAACCAAGAATCAGGAATGGAGAGCAAGGATGTTGTCTAACTTCATATTCAAGACCTTTATGGTGTCCCCGTTGAAAATGACCACTATCATACAAGGAAATATATAGCTAAACGTATACTCCCATCTTAGCATGGGCATCATATCCTACTGCCACGGCAAGAAACATTGCCACAGTGCCATAATCCATCCCATTCCCTTTTAACAGGCTATCTATAGAAGGTCACACCATGCAGCCCACTTATCATATGCACAAGTAACTGACAATCATTCGACATGCAACATGTGCAAAGCCATGAGAGGATTCAACAGGAAGAACCAAAGCACACAGATTTAGTAAGAAGCCCAAGTAACCCGCGACCTGTGAGGCTGTGGAGCTGAAATCCAAATATTAGCATTCAGTATTTATCTACAATATTTAAACAAATCATAGACTGCACAATGTCATAAACAGCAAATGAATGGAAAAGGATGGGAAAATGGCGAAAGAAATGACATTCAAGTTACAGGGTTCCATAAAACAGAGAAGGAAGACAAATTCATTTTATAATTGCCTAGACAAAGTATTTCAAGGCCATATTTTTCTGTATGTAATGAGTTGCCAAAGTGTACTAATTATCTTAGAAGCCTGAAAAGGTTAAGGTCAGATTAGTCTCTTGAAATATATGCAACTGAAGAGCTCAAATTAGAGAATTGCTCAACCAAGAACATATATGTTAACAATTCACAATAAGGATCAAGAAGATACTTATCTCGATGAGTCTAACAAAGGGATTAGCTATTAAGATACTGCACTTCATCTTTTTCCTTAACCAAGGACATAACGTCCCATTTCTTAAATGACAATCTAGCTAAGAATACCCAGTCTAGAGGAAAAAGCCACGTTCGATAAACAAGGCATCTGAAAATTGGCCAAAAGAAAAGACTGGGTATCTATTACTATTACCTTTTGTTACTAAGCAAATTCTACACTCATTCTTTACACTCATTCTTTGCAACCGCTATATGGCCGAACACCATTCCACTAAATCAACTATATTTGGGTGCATTTGATCTAGAATTTCCATTACCGCAAGAGAAACAAGAAAAAAAAGTTGGAAACATTCATAAATCACGTAGACACTTGAAAAGGGGAAAAAAGATTAAATTTCTGTGGAAGCAACCAACTATTTCTGATGATTCTGCATTTTGACCAAGCTCATCGGCTTGAAACCCAAAACTGATTCTATTTGAGAAACATGTCCAAATACCACGCAAGAGATAATTTAACAGACTAATTGACAATGCACTTTGCAAAAGAAGGCATCATCCAAGCAAAAACAAATTGGTGGATGAAGGAATATGCTTAACTTAGGAATCTCACATTTTGGTCCTAAGCATATCAACTTTAAGACATGTCTGAACTGCAGAAAACAGATATTCAGGCAAGCAATTCATCTAAAGTGTACCATTTAAATCAATTGACAGTAACTAGGCTATACACCTTGGCAAACTTCTTGCATCATATTAAAAGAGGTTTTGGATTAGCTATGGCCTAAACCTAATGTCCTTGGAGATCAAACAACATGCTGGAAACAGTGCATACTTTAAGGATTTTAATAGGCAAGTTCTCTCAGAGTTATTGGCACTAGTGATCCGATTGAGAGAAGATTTATAGATGACTTGTATACTAATACTGGTTAGGATGGGTTTCAATCAGCTACATCTTCCAAACATCACATATGAACCATGCTCACCGTTAACAACAGTCTCATTCTCTCTATCATGAAAAAATGCAATAATTAGGGCTAGTTTTTGAGCTTCACAAAGTGGAAATTGAGTAAGGTGGTCCTTCATCTACAAGAAGCATCCTCTTGTCGGATTCAGGAAGGCAATGCGCTACTTCATGTTTCCCACGGTACTTTTGACTTATAAGCAGATTATTAAGAGCAGCATATTGAGCTTCTTCATTTAAAACTAATAATCCAACAGACATAAATTGTCTGTAATCTAGATTAGCTAGCCTTTGCACTGCTCCAATCACAATGAAACAGATCCTATTTCACTAAGTTTCTAAATTTTATGTCAAAAAAATCTGAGTAAACAATTGATGAGTTCTGAACAAGCTTAGGAAACATGAAATGTCAGATCATGGCAGCATCAGACAGATGAAAAATCATACTGGAAACATAGGCCATATGCCACAATTTAGGAAGCACATGCCCTCATGTATGCAAGAAGAAACAATTGCAACTAATAAACAAGAAAAGAGATTTTCTTTATTGAGTACATTGCCCATGGCATATCAGAAATTCCTCATAGTTAAAATATCACATTTCTTTGAAGAAGCTATGCTTGCTAAATACTGGAAACACATGCCATACACCACAATTTAGCAAGCACATGCCCTCAAGATGATTGCAACTACTAAACAAGAAAAGAGATTTCTTTATTGAGTACATTGCCCAAGGCATATCAGAAAGCATAAATTCCTCATAGTTAAAAAATCATAATTCTTTGAAGATGCTATATTTACCGTTCTAAAAACATTGAAGACGTCAAAGAATCTCGCTGGAGTGAAAAAAAAAAAAAAAAAAAAAAAGAAAAGCAAGGAAGAAGAGATGAAGAAACAGGGGGAAATGGGAAAAGGAAAGAAAAAACTAAGGTTACCTTAACATGTAATACTTCCCAAAATGTAAATTTTTAGGGCAAGTTAAAAAAAAAGGGAAATGTCTAGCAAGTCACATTGATTTTAAATAAAAGGAAACAAAGCAGGGAAAGGAAGAAATAATATTAACTTGACTTCTTGAAACTTCTCGAAACTCGAGTTTCTTAAATTCAGATGTGGAAAAAAACAGAAATGGCAAAACATTAGCTCCATAAACCTCCATTTAATTACGTGGTTTCGCATTGCACTATTCAAAGTGCGACAACAGAATTACTACGAAACCACATCCATCATTAAGCAAAATAAGGAGTCATAAACCTCCAGTAAGCTTTAGTTGTCAATTGACATATGTCACAATTTCAGAGTGGGGCTAAGGAGATATGAAATCAGCAACAAAAGCAAGTTCCAAAACTGACCTAATGCATGCCTCAGAGCTACTTGAATGCACATGAAAGTATTGAGCCACAGCCTTTGAATATACCATTTGCACAGCCATAATATACATCCTTTACACCTAAAAATGGCTAAGAGTCATCTAATCATATTTTAATAAGAACATTTTATGATAGTTTAGTTTTATTTCAGTATGACAAATGGATTTACCAATGATTGATAATGCTGCTGCACACATTATGCATGGCTCACATGTCACATCAAGGGAGCATGCTGAAAACTTCTCTGCAACTTTCTGCAGATGAAAATCCAGTCCACCACCACTCTTCAAGAAGAACATCAAGAGCTTCCATCTTTGCATGTTTTGTTGCCTAGGAAAGCACAAGGAGAAAAATAAAGAAAACTTTGGAGCTTTGTCAGAGAGAAAGTTGCTGTTAGCATAATTTCAACATAAATTTAGGAAATGCATTTCATGAAACATGTTTTCTCCTCCATGTTTATTTATTTATTTATTTTTACAATTGCTCAATGTTTGAGTCCAATAGTTTATCTTTAAATCGGTGCATCCCTAAGTGTTGTTGCTTTCTTCCTCTTCATGTCAAAAGCATTAGTAATGCAAATAAAAAATAGTTCACTGAAGCAAAAAATAGCAACATGTCTATAACTCATCCATTTCCTATTTAAATCGCCTCTTTCGTATTTGCTCCATGTTGATTATACTTTCAAGGCTTGAATCATTCATCCTTAGCTTGGTATGTAGACAAAGTGAGCAAGATTGTTGTAACCTCGGGACAGGATTTTTGTCAATGCCAACTGCAGTAGATCATGAATCCTATTGGAAAAACCATTGTCTCCAAGACAGAATCATTGATACACCTCATCCGAAAAATTCAGTTCTTTCTTCAAATACCCACAACACCAAGAGTCTAAGAGAAGATCTTATGCGTGAAGCATGGACAACTCTCTTTGCTCCTCAACGTCAAGATCTGGACATTGTTTGAAGAGCATTCTCCTTACTATTAGGTATCCAATCTAATTTATAGTACTCAATCGTTATATCTCTGGAATTTTATGTGAAATTGCAGTTATCCTCCCTATACCTGAGATTTTGCAAAATCTCTTAACTGACTTCCCATAACTGTAGAGCTTTGCATCTCTCACTATGCTTTTTTAATGAAGAGCGGCGAAGCCACCATAACAACTAGCTCTCATGTAATGTCAAGCAATACATAACTAGAATCATCTATAAATTTATGATCTGTTGAGACGATCAAGTACTAATTAACATATTCAAGCATGCAATACAACACAATCTATGAGCACTCAACATTCTGGTCCAGTAGCTTGCAATGGCTTTATTTCTATTCAAAAAATAATTATCATTCCTCTATTCTCCCTGTCCTCATTGAAGCTCTTTCTTTGATTGTTCTCGGTTCAAATTCAGACAGACCACAATGGCAAATGTGAAATGCGAAACATTATACATAGTAAGGCAAGATTCTTGCCATTGTCAGCTGCAATCGTATTTTATGAACGAATGGGAACAAAACCATTTACAGCCTAATAATGCATAAAGAATTCCACTTTTTAACAGATTTGTTCAGCTATACTATTTTATAATATATCAAAGAAATATTTAAGGCGGAAACACAAAAAAGATTGACAACAAGTACGGGTGGATAATGTGAGGGTATCAATTCAGAATGACAACAAAGTTCTGTTGGCCAAAATTTATAGAAAGGGGGTGGAGAAGCAATGATAGACATACATTCTGTGTCTTGTTAATCTTGTTTCTTCCTGCCGCAATAAGGTGCCCTTCCTCAACAATTACACCTCTGTTCAATCAAGTTATAATATAGATAAAGTACAATGTGAAATCATCTACCAATTAAGAATGACAATACTAATAATTTTAATTAGAAAATAAAGTAACATATCTGAAATGCACCTGGTTACTGAAATCAGTTTCTTAATCAACTTGAACTTCAAGGCCGTACAAAGCAAGCTTTGCCTTACATGAAAAAGCAAATAGGTCTTGTTACTTGTTAGGAGGAAAAAAAAAAGAGTATAAGAGTCAAAATTTCTTACATACTTGCATACAGGCAATTCAAGGGAAAATGAAGATCAAGTCGCCAGCAGTAGAAATATTCCGGTATCAATATGCAACTACTAATGTAATGAATCCATATCCCGTAGCTAAAAGATCAAGATTTTGCAAGTCCTGTATAATAAACTGGTCCAAATTTCCAAGTAATGATTATTAAAACATACTCATCCTGTAATCAGATACAAATCCCACCTAACACTCAAACTGATATGGCTCTAACAACACTAAAGCAAAAACAGCAACTAATTTGAGAAACTACATTAATCAGGTTTCACTAAAACATTCAAGAAGCATCCAGGAGTTTTAGCTTCTCGGTCATTTTCCTCCATAAAAGCTATGGCAACATAAGGATAAAAAGAGAATCCTAAACTGTTGCGAAGGCCTCAGAATTCAGAATCGACAATCAGCTACTTGTGCTTTTGTCTCTATCCTATTGAACAACTCATGTAGACTCCGTGTTTCTGGTGATTATTTGTTTTTCATATCCACAGTCCACAAGGCGAAAGAAAATAACTACTTAACCAGTTATCCATGGGCACAACCGATGTTCATATTACTCTCACACTCCAAGTAAATTTGGTTTTCAAGAAGTAGTCAAAGAACTCATCTGTCAAGCAACCTTTCCCGGTCGCTTGCCATCTCTTTGCATCTTCTTCATTCCTCTATGGTTTTGCCTCTTCAAGTCCCTCATAAAAAATGGAGACAGAGCCCTATCCCAGTGATCGAAGTTTCTCACAATTCAATTCTCCCAGCAAATTGATCACCCGCTGCACATCTGTATAATAAGCACGTACTACACATCCACATTTCCTAGACACCTCAAAAGCACCCAAATCCATCCCTCCGTCCCTCCATCTCAACCTACACAGCACCCGGATTTGCCCAGTTTTTTTGCCTGAAAGGGGGAATGAACCAACCCATGTACGCGCTGCTTTCCATTATTTCACTCCTTTGAACCCAGGCTTCACCTACTTCTTTCGATAAATTGCCACCTATGAAAACAGCAGGAAAAAAAAGCTATACCTTCCAAAGACTGTCGCCGATTTTGCACCCTATAACGTCGATGACCCATGAATTCACCATCGAGCATCCACAGACAGAAGTCACGATTAAGCACTGATTCAGAGTCTCTCGAACAAATTCAACCGACATATTCTTCAAGTTCCCGCGCAACTGCAGCACCAACTGAATCGAATTCAAAATCCATCTCAAGCATTACATCAACTTAATACACGCAAGCTGATCTATAGCAAAGCTGCACGAAGCCCAGAACGAACCTCAGGAGAGAATCGTTCAGCCCAAGCAAGCTACGTCGCCAGTTTCCAGGGCTTCGGTCGGCGGAGGTAGTCCTTCGCCTCCGCTGTGCGGTCTCCGTCGCCGTCCGTTCGTGACCTCCGTCGGCAGGTGGCGATCTTCCATTCCGTCAGAGCTCACTGTTGGCGTCGTATGGAAGATGAAGGAGCTTACCAACAACGGCGAAAATCAAAGAAAATGAACGTAGAGAGGATAGAATTACAGAATTCTATTTGGGAATAAAATTGACTAGCTAGGGTTGAAGGGGATTTGAGCCAAAATAAAAAGGAAAAGGTAATTGATCATTTTAAGCAAACGATCATCAAAGGTAGATTATATTTCCTATTATGATGGAAGGGTACTTCGACAATGACGGAAAATCAATTTTGATAGGCTCCTTTTGCTTCATCAAAGATTTGATATTGATAATTTTCATTCTTGACCAAAAAATGAAATAATGAAGCAATTTATGGCCCAAATTTTAAAGATATTTTAGGAATCATATTTGAAACCGTTTACAATATAATTGAGTGAAGAAAAAACGATTGAGATCGCTCCGTGATTTCATTCTTGAGTATAAAGTGCACAGATGGGACTCGGATTGAGAGGATTATTAGTGAAATTCACTAAGTGCAAGTAAAGGTAGGTGTACCGAAATTGAGATTGCATTGAAAGGGAAAAAAAAATTGAAACGAAAATGCACAGAAATGAAAGTGGCAAGAGGCAAAGGTGCAAGTGCAAGTGAAGAAAAACGTCAAAAAAAAAATTGAAAAAACAAAAAGATAGATGAAACTAACGGAAAGAGTATTCTTAGGTGGGCTCGTCTCTCTTCGTCCCTGATGCCTCGGTCCTTCGTACTCCATGGAAGTTTGTTTGTGCCTTTGTCTTCTCGAATTCTTTTTAACCTCCACCAGCATCGAATCCTCATCCCGCGTTGATAAACCTCACGGTAACTTCGCACTTCTTTTCCATGTTCTGTCCAAATATTCATCATCGATCGTCAGGACCACTTTCCATGTTTGCATGCTTTGCCACATGTAAAAGAATACGCTGCGATCTTCTTCTTCTTCTTCTTCCTGTTTGCCCGAAGCCTCGTCACGTGACTCACCCAACACGACCTCCGCATACTTTTCTTGGTCGAACTCATCTCCTCGATATTAAGTTCGACAAGGAGGTCGAGCCTCTCTCTATTTATTGAGCTCTCGCCCAGGGCTGATCATTTTCCTCCTTGGAGCTGGCAAAATCAATGCTAGTTGAAGTAGACACGTAAAAAGTACCTCAATGTCAATATATGGGTGAAAGTGGGTACTAGTTACAAGTTGTTCTGAGAAAAATAAACGAGAAGAACAAGGAAGAAAGAAGGCATTGTAATGAAGATAAGCTCAATTCACTCACCTACGAATTGCTTCATTACCGAGTTTCTGGTCCTCCCAATTACAAATGCAGCCAACCTTGAGGGAGAATAAGCTCATGTTTTCTCTTCAATCCTCTTTGACTATGCTCCTCATACTCATTTGACAATCTTGAAAGTTTTTTAGTAGGTCTATTTCCATCAAACTATGTGAACGCTTGGCTTCTAGACATGATACTATTTCATGCACATGTGAACGCTTGGCTTCTAGACGTGATACTATTTCATGCACATGTGAACTCTCGGCTGCTAGATCTGTTGATCCATGACCAACCTCATAGAGTAAAGCTGGTTCTATCAGCTGATTATCTCGAAGTTCGGCCTTAAAATCATCCCCTAGATACTTGCATATTATTCGGAATCCCCACTTTTTCACGACTCTACCCCCTACTTCAATACCTAATTGTATATAGGGCCCATCAATTTGAGCAAAATCGACTGCTCCCCAGAACTCATATGAATATCCAATGGCGACATGATCCAAATCCGACAAATTGTAACAGTGGTGGTCGGGATACAGCATTTCGCCATTAACAAACCAAGCAATAGAATACAAGTTGTTCTTACCCTTTTCATCATTTTTGAGAATGGTACAATATGCTACTCCAATAATCTTGTCATACAAGTCCTTTGAAACCATGAAAAATACGGAATCTGCTTCAATAGGAAAGACCCACTGTGGCATCTCTCCTTGAGGGAGAATGAATGTTGGCTTATCCTGTTACAAAGATAGACTGGTAGTAAATATCCAAGTTTGTATCAGTACCCAAACGAGAAGATCTAGTGATCCTTGTGTGCATTAATACACAAGTCTCATGCAATAGAAATCATTCCATAAAAAGTATGGCGGCCACCGATGTTACATTCATATACGTGCAGAACCACTTCATATTAATTTGCTTTTCTTAAGCCTTCAATCTTGCATTCTTTGCTATTGCAATATATAAGCACACAATGGACCCAGCATATACTCTATAGTGATATGGGTAGGTTTGTGTGCACAAGAGAGAGAGAATCTAACCTCAAAAGAATCAACCGAAATACTTGAACCTGCACGGAGAATATGATGAATTGGGATTGGATCTTCTTTTTTTTGTAGAGATTCACAATTCTCCGCAAAAAAATGTGTCAAAAATGGGGGGAGCTCTGGAATCTCTTGTAATTGATGGCAATTTGAAAGATGCAACTTAGACAAACTATCACGCTTATTGATGGATGTAGGAAGGGTGGTAATATTATTCTCCCTTATAATTAATTCATTCAAGAGGCACAAACAGGAAAGATTCTCAAGAAACTCTACTTCAGACATATTACATCTCTCAAGTGTCAAAGAGCATAAATTTGAAAGTCCGGCCTTCATGCAGGGATCAGCTGAATCCTCGTATTTTGGAAACCCAATCAAATTTGGGCAATCCCGAATCCTCAAATTTTGAAGGTTTTGTAACTTGTAAATGCTAGACGGAAGGTGTTTCAAGTTCTTGCAATAACTTATATCGATTGTCTTCAAAGCGACAAGATTTTCTATTGATGTAGGAAGTTCTTTAATAGCGGTATTTGAAAAAGAAAGGTCTTCAAACCCTTTGAGTATACGTGGAATATCAGGGAACCTTTCAAATTTCGTGCCAGAAAATCCGAAATATCGCAGATTTTCCGAATTGAGCACATTAGGAAAAACACTAAGTTCATAGCAGCTATATAAACTCAACTCCTCCAACTTGTCAAGATATGCGATGGACTCATGGGCTTCTACCAAGTTTTTACAGAAATCAAATTTCAACTCCTTGAGATTTGGAGTACACGAAAAATCGGGCATGTGAACCATCGAGTTGCAATCCCTGAAATTAATGTACATCAAATTTTGGAAGTCCTGCAAAAATAGAGAAACCAACTTTGATAAACACTCTGAAATTATTATATTTTAGGTCGTTGATACATGGAGCAATATGTTTATTTAAAGAAGTGATCTGCTGCAGAGTCTACAAATAGCCCTATGTAAGTTGTTGTACATAGATGGGGGAGTCAAACTCGTGAAATGATGATAATGTAATTTTGGACGTCATTCACGTTATCCATGGTTTTATGTATTCATCATTAATAATATCATAATTTATTTGAAGGGACTTAGCTTGATTAAGGCTTATAAAATTGGCTACATAAAACGTGTGGGAGATTGGGTTTCTCAGGGAGGAATTACATATCCTTGACTATTATATAATTTATATATTGACCTCATGTATATGTCATAATTACATATGCTTAGGCTACTACACTCTTTATGTGGAAGGAAGCAAGGAGCTCCGGTAGATCAGACAACTCAGTACCTCCTATTCAGGTTTCTAAGTAAATGTCTTAACCTATTAATTAACTTTTCATTCAAAGTTTCTACAAACAGATTTTGTGAGAATCAAACATTGTTTTGAGAAATTACTAAAAACTTGAAAACTTTACCAGTACTTAAACACGCATAGATTAGCAAATTAGAGCTAACTCTCATCATTTTACATTTTATATATTATTTGAAAAAATCGAAAATATATAGATACACAAGACAAGAAAGTACACAAATAAAATTGGGTTAACAATTATTTAAAAAATTAAAATAAATACCATTAAAAATCCCAAATCAATATGCAAATTTACCTTAATTAATTTTTGATTCACAAAAACCCTTAATAAGTATGATAATGAAACATTTATCCCAAACTAAGTTTTTCTAACAAAAAATCCCAAATATGTACTCCTCATCCAAATCTACCCTCCATTAGCAGACACAAATTAATTTGGGATAAAACTGTGTTGCGTGTCGTGCATGTGGCAATCACAAAATTCAAGTGAGGTGTCCTGTGGCGAGCATGCAAATGTAGGCCACATGACAAAACTATGCCACACTTCATGCCACGTGACAACCATAGAAGCATAGTAAAGTGCCACACAACGAGGGCGGATTTTAGCCATGTGACAAAACTGTTCTACGTGTGATGTCATATGACAATCACAAAAATAAAGAGAAGTACCATGTGACGAGCATAGTAAGGAATACTCTACTAGGTTTGGCTTTAGCTATACATCAGATGAATGGGGGATTTAAATACTTTTACAACGAGCTTGCATAAAGATTAATAATTTTTTTTTTTTTGGAAGTCATCAAGGACAATGAAGCCAACTTTGAAAAGAATTTGGAAGAAAATAAAATTTCCATATACTCAATTCAAAATCTGGTTCTGACTTTCTATTAAGAAACTAGTGGAATGCCCTGTTGGATCACTTATATTGATTTAGTTGTGCACACGTTACTGGCAAAGTTCCTAATAAATGCTCTATTATGTCCACTTAGAAGTGCTGCTCTTAAGAAATGATTTAAGCAACTAACAATGCCTTACTTGCATTCAAACCTTCGACTTAGCTAATTTTTTTGATGTTGGATAAATCCTCGCCATTTAAGAACATGCATTTGGTATGGAGCCTACCAATAAACCAGCTACTTCGGTGTTTTTACTTCTACGTACATGTCAACAGGTAGATTTGTCATATTTTTATTTCCCTTTTGTTCAATCGCTATACAACTTTTTTTGTAAAATAAAAACTTCATATGTAGACAACCGACAACAAATTGCATGTTGAATTTCTTCACTAGGTAGATTTGATCTGCCTTGAAATATATCTATGTCGATAGTTAAAGATATTAGGTTTTGAAAGTATGTAAACTTTATCTGTACTATTATATAAGTAAAGATGATCTCCTACTTTAAAAAATTTCAATCTTTTATATATATATATATATTTCTTCCATCAATTATCCTGAAGTGCTTATTCTACTGCTATTATACCTTGGACAAATACATGAAATTGATTATTTAATTTTTTACTTTAAAATGCAAAATTCTCGTTAGAGCCGTTAAGTTTAGAAAGTATTCGAAAATCCATCCATATTATTACATAAAATAAAGACATAAAATAAAGATAACCTCTTACTAAGGGATTTCAATTTTTTTCCCATTAATCATCGCCAACAAATATTATCCTCGTGGACAGATACATGAAATTGATTAGTATACTTTATCTCTCACATATTTCATATTAAAATTTGAATATTTGATGATGGGATAACCTTCATAAAAAAAATTTAAATATTGAAATATCTTGCTTTATCCACATGTCTTCTCTTATGATTCAATGACCATCACCCAAAAAAAAAAAAAAAAAAAAATCTTGAGCCATTTTTGTCTTTCCTCGTATATCTATCGATTTTTTTTTTTTTGGGGTAAAGTCTATCGAATTTCTTTGTGTTGTGTATTTATCAACATAACGTTTTCATTAGTATATTTAACAAAGTTGATTCGCTTAATTTTTCAAATGACAATTTTGCTACACTAAACAAATCGCTAACGCAAGTAGTTACCGGTCATTTTGAAAGAAAAAGATAAGTGGTTTCTAAATGAGAGGACCACCACTTCCCTTTGGTACTACTACTAGTACCTATGTACACAAATGAAGTAGATAATAAGAAGGTCTATGTAGCTAAATGCTCACCTTAAATTGTTTTGGCGCTATTGTGATCATGCTTTTGCTCATATCAAGTCCAACCAATTTTTTTGGACCAGGGGAATCTGGAATCCATGGAGCACCAGGCCACTCCCACCATCTTAGCCAATTAGGAAGATGCATAGGATATTGGGAAGAATTGCGCACATTGCGCAAGATGAGCAATCTCAACCTTCTCATTTTTGTAAAAGCATTAGGACAGATACTTAATTCTTTCAGCTCAGGTGGCTCCAACACTATGGCTTTTATTGCACAATCTTCCTATATATATAAGACAATTTAAGTAATGCATATTTAGTAAGTAGAATCAAAGATAAGGAGTAGAATTTTGATGGTATTCACAAGTCTTACCATGTCATAGGACAGGACATCCAAAAAATCATCATATAGCCATAGTCTACTATGTCTCCAGGGATCATCGCGACATCCTTGCTTCACAATATTCCTTCCCATCAATTGAATCAAGTCATGCATTTGTAGGGTTCTAAATTCAATTGTTATCAAGGACCTCTCAATGAGAATTTTCAATCCTATTGTTGCCTCAAAATCGCAACTGTCAAGAACTTTCTCTATGTACTCAATTTGTTGCCCCTTAAAAAAGCAAGCAATGTGGAGAAAAATCTCTTTCTCATTTTCCTCCAGTCCATCATAACTTATTTTGAGCACATTATTAATGGATTTGTTAGGAATCTTAGAAAGTTTATTTAATGTACTCTCCCATTCATGTTCTGCTCTATCACGTAACAAGGAACCCAACACCTCAAGTGCTATAGGAAGGCCTTTAGCATAATTCAAAACATCATCCACTAAATTTGTCCTAATTTCAAATTTTTGGCCTGTGGGAAAAGCATGCTTACTAAGCAACACATGAGCTTCCCTATGAGCCAGTTCTTTAACTTCATACACATGATCTATCCCATGAGCAGTCAGCAAATGTTCATCTCTTGTCGTAAAGATGATCCTACTCCCGTTACCAAACCAATTGCCTTCTCCTGCTAATGCATTTAATTGGCGCAAGTCATCCACGTCATCAAGGATAAGGAGAACTTTTTTGCAACGAAGTCTTTCCCATATTAAAATAGTTCCTTCATCAACGGTGGACACTACTAATTCTTGTTTCCGTAATAATATCTTAGATAGTAATTCTTTTTGCAAAGTAACTAAGTCCTTGCAATCTTTTGAATTTTCTCGAACATTTGCCAAAAAACATGAACCCTCAAATTGTGTGAAAATATCATTATAAATGGCTTTAGCCAAAGTCGTCTTTCCTATGCCTCCCTTTCCCCATAATCCCGCCATGAGAACGCCATCATTAGACTCAAGGTTTAACATTGATTTCAGCTTAACCACACGGGAATCTATTGCAACCGGATGCTTAGCAACTTGCAAAGGTTTTCGGCCTAGGAGAGTGGCGATCTGCTCCACAGTTATTTGTGTATGCTCCAAGTCATCTCTGACAAAAATGGAAAAAGAAGTTGTAGCATCATTTTAGCGATTTGAATAAGAAAATAACAAGTAATCACCAACCAACGATGAGAAAGCAGTGTGTCCCATTTTCGGATAATCACAACAAAACAAAACGTATTCCCATCGAGTCAAATTAGAACTCTGAGAGCTCCACAACAATAAAAAAAAAGTTCAGGGTTCAACCTTTAAGCATCCAAATGATCATTTTTTTTTTAAATATTTTCTACATGACGGTTTACTTTTTTTTTCCTTTGTGACTGTTACATGTGTTGGAAAAATATGGCTTCGAAATGGGTTGAACAATGAAATCGGATCGAGTAAAACAACTCGGACTTTGAGGCGTGATATCACTCTCTTTTAAGGATTTATTTGCCCCACAACGTTCTTTATGGTCACCGCAATAATCCTCCAGGGATACAACAAAGTCTCGGGTGAGAATCTTGATATGAATTCTAGTATATCTCCAAGGTCTCTCTAGGAAAACAATCGAAAATTTTGGCTGCAGTTTTTCATGAAAGAAGACTCGAAAATGATCACCCACTTTCTTCCGAAAATTGACAAGTATATATATATGAAACAGTCTTGCAACTATTCGTGAAAAACTGCCAAATAATGAACAAACACGACCTTTAAAAAATTGTTCGTATAAACAAACGCAACTTTTCGGAAGAAGTCTAAAACCGAACAATTACAACCTTTCAGAAAATACAAAACCGAATGAGTAATTTGTTCAAAGGTTGTCTTGAAAAGACACAAATAAAATTCGGAATATTATTTTATTTTAATTTTTTAAAATAAAATTTCAATTTTCATTTCCGAAATTCTCAAATTAAAAGGCAACATTTGAATAAAAAATAATAAAAATAAAATAAATAGCAATGGATTAATTCTAATTAAACCGCGGGGCGCGCAGGCGTGCTAAGTGCGCCAAATAATCGCGCAATTATTCGCGCACCCGCACCCGGGTATGGTGGGGTCTAGCCCCACCCAATCATTCCTTTAACTACAAAAAGGAAAACCCACATTTTTAAACTGACCCACTTGCTCCCACCTTTTATAACCTTTTATATGTGGGACAAAGTAAAAAGCACTCATTTTGTTTTAACAAACAAAATTCCAACAACATGTGGTTTAGTTACTTTGAACGGTGGCTAAGATTTCGATTCGAAAATTATTAAATACTCCGAAACTCGATGTCCTTGCCTTACATGGCCTATACACACTAATTATCCAGTATCAAGCATTGCGAACTTTGCGATTCCTTCTAAAGAAATGGGGTAAGTGCAATAACACTGCTTAACATTTTGCTCTTTTGTGGCTGATCCAGTTTGTAATTACAATTTTCAGCCGATGAGGTCCTATTGTCAAATTTTTTATTACTGAAAAAAGGCCATGTGTCCATGCTGTGGTCGGGCAAATGTGATTTTTTAACTCAAAATGCCACCAATAACGAGCTCAAGACTCAGTTAACATATATTGAAAATCTGTATAACTCAAATGACCAAAATTAAACGGGAAGAACTCAAATAGCTCACAGACAAAACGTTTATGACTTTTATTACACTTCGAGGAGGCCAACAAGGATCCAAAATAAAGAGCCATTGACCTTACCCGAATGAAACAGGGCTTACCAAAAGCCAAAGGCAGAATCCTATTGTTCCATGCCCAAAAATAGGATTTGTTTTTTCCGTGCCAGTGAATTTCAATTGTTAGTGAAAAATAAAATCACTAACATTTTCCTTTAAAACTTATTAGCAACTTATCAACCCTTCTATAAAATTACCAACCCCCTTTTTTTTTGGCAAATTATCAATTGTTGTACTAGTTCTCCAAATTTGATTTTTAGAACTTACTGCTTCAAATATACTAATTTTTAATGAAAATACCAATCTAAATGGGAGTGACTTGCCAACTTTTGTCATCTTAAATAATTACCTACCAATTTTAGTTTTCCAACTCTCTCTTCAGCTACTTACTAGTGTTGTTCTTGTAATTTACCAACTTTTTGAATTGGGTTACCAACTCTTTTCAGAACTTGTCAGCTTTAATTAGAGTGACTTACTAATTTTTGTACAATTAAGTTACTCACTAATTTTTTAGTATCAACTCTCATTTGAGTTACTTGTCAAATTGATTTATCTTTTAATTACCAAGTTATCTTATGTTTTGTCAAATTTCATTTATTGTTCTTTATTACATTTTCAATTTACCGACTCCTTAAAGAAATAACGAATTTTAACTAAAGCAACTTATCTACTTTTCTGCAGCTACGTTATCAATCTGGATTACTAACTCTTATTTGACTTTGTTGCAAATTTTTAATTAGTTTTTTTTGTCAAAAATAAGAGAATTTGGGAATTTTAAAAACAAATAAACGTTGAAAAATATTCAAAAAGTTGGTGAGATAGGACAATAAAGAAATTTGGTCTTTTTTCTTTTGGTTAAATGATGGTAAGCAACTAAAAATGAGTGCTCGTAATATAAAAATAGTCGCTAATTTACTCGTTGGAAAATTTAATAATTCAAATGAACGAATGTTGCTAAATTATATAATAGTCTAAATTAAGTCATATACTTACAATCATGTGTGTGTAAATTTATTTTGTTACTCTACAAACAGTCTCTACTTTTAAAGATGAGTTTTTTACACAAAATATGACTTCACTCTACTTACCCGTCCATCAAATGCCACCCGAACAAGCTACCAGCTTTAAAAAGAGCTTCTTTCCATTGTTTCACTTTCTCTGAATTCTCCCCGAACTTAAGTTCATGCTTAACCATGGCTTCTCTATACTTCGCTCTTGGTGTTTTCACTTCTCTGGGTTCTACTTTGTAAAACACAGGAAAGACCTTAAGGTGTCTTTTCTCCTTGCACTCCATGATCTTTGCCACCTCGTCCAAACAGCACGATGAGGAAGCATAATTTTCAGAGAAAACAACGATCGCAATGTACGATTCCTCGATTGCCTTCTCAAGTTCCGGCCATATTTGCTCTCCTTTTCTAAGCTCCTCGCTATCAATAAAAGTGTAGATCCCTTTCCAATCAAGAGCTCTATAGAGAGAATTGATAAAGTTATTGCGGACATCCGGGCCTCTGAAACTCAAGAAAACATAATAAATCCTTGGGGATATCCATGAAGAAGCCATTAGACGATGGAATTCAATAATCAGAAACGACTCTTAGCTTAAGATTTGGTACAGTAATTTCAGGTAGTTCCTTCACCACTTGATCTTCTTGGGTTTTATGCTAAGATAACAGAGATGTACGACCTTTTTTTTTGTATTTTGGAAAACGATGGTGCTTTAGGGTGGACCAAGACGCCAGAAGATGTGAACACATGGACTTATTCACCTAAAGACTGTACACCACCGCGTTATTCGGACGGTGTGAATGACGCAAGGTTCTTTGTGGCCGACAAAAGTAGGGAATAGTGCAGATCAGTACTGGCCCTAGCGTTTTTGTGGTTGACAAAAGTAGTGAATGGCCTACAAAAGGAGTGAAAGTGTAAATTAGTACCGGTCCCAGCAGACTCAATTATTGTACACACCCACAAACAACCTATGAAGCACGGACACGTTGCCGAAGCTTCCGTATCATATCTGACACGCTTAAATACGTTCGGACACACGATCAACATGTATCCGATTTTCTAACACGTGGTCAACCTTTCTTGACACGTTCTAACGTGGTTGTCCGAGAGAGAGGATCGTTGAAGAAGACGATTGAGGGTGGAGGCAAGGCCGAGACAGCGAGGGAGGGCCAGATCATAGATTGAGGCGATCTAGAGGGCCGCGATTGCGACGTTGCGATGGAGGGCTAGCGGCAAGGCTGCAGCTGTGAAAGAGGAAGGGCTAGAGACCCTTCGGTGAGCGATTGTGATGAGGCGATCGAGAGAGAGTTGTGCGACGAGGAGGAAAAAGAGGCTATGGTTAGGGTTTTAGCAAGAAGAGGGGGAGGGTGGTGGGGGACGATGGAAAGAAACCGAGGCCAGAGAGAGGGGTGGCGTGGGGTGGGGGCAGAGATAAACCCAGGGGGAGGGGTGGGGGAAGAAACCAAAGGGGGTGATTGATGGGGGTGGGGTGCAGGTTCTGTCGTGGGGGAGGGAGAGAGAGAGAGAGAGAGCAGGGAAGAAATCGAGAGGAAGATTTTGGGGTGGTGTGGGGAGAGGTGTTGTGCAGGGAGGGGGGGGGGAGAGATAGAGCAGGGAAGAAATAGGGGAGATTTTGGGGGTGGCGTGGGGGATAGGGGGAGAGAGAAATGGGGGAGGGAAATGATTTTTGGGGATAAGAGTTTAGAGAGAAAAGAGAGGCAATGATTTTTGGGAGCTTTTTCTGGGGCAATAATTTTGAGGGGCAAAGTTATTTTTGTTACATTGGGAGCACAAGAACTATAGTCTTCAACTCTTCATTGTTTTCAATTTGTTTTTGGTTTCGATGAGTTAATAGGAGCTCGTATTTTAACTAGATCAGAATTTTTAGGGTAGCGACCCTGCAAATACCTTAAAATTTTTAAATGGATTAAAAAAATTATTCTAAAATGTTTTTTATTTTTTTATTTTTTCCCTTTCATCTTCATCTTCTTCTTCTTCCATACTCAGTTGCCGTCCACACTGGTACAGTTTGTAAAACACTAGTAAAACACTGGTAGAACGGTGAGGTCCTTTTGCTCCTTGCACTCCATAATTTTCGCTATCTCTTCCAAGCACCACCATGAGGAAGCATAGTCCTCGGAAAAAATGATGATTGTGATGCACGATTCTTCAATGGCCTTCATAAGAGTCGCCGATATTTGGTCTCCCTTTCTTAGTTCCTCGCTATCTCGGAAAGTGTATATTCCATTATGATCTAAAACTTGGTAGAGATGGCTAAGGAAACTCTTACGCACATCCATGCCTCTGAAACTCAAGAAGACGTCGTAAATACCTTTGGATTTCAGTGAAGAAGCCATCATGTGATGGATTTTAACAAACAACAATGAGTATTAGTTGAAGGTTTGAAATTGTGCTTTCCGGTAGGTCGTTCACTACTTGTTCTTCTTGTTGATTTATTCTCATATTAGAGGACAGAGATGCACGACTTCCTCTAGAACTTTGGTAAATGATGGTGATGGACGAAGTTATCTAATAGGTGTGAACACGTGGACTCATATTTACCAAAGACTGCGTACCACCGCGTAATTTGAATTTGCTGATTGACACAATTTTCTCTATGGCCGACAAAATTATTGCACGGACGAAACTCCAGGCTGGAAGATTCTTGTGATCTAGGTCATAGGCTCACTCATGAAAACAATTCTGGTGGTCTTCCTCGAAATTTCATCCCAACCTTCGAAGAAGTAGTTTTTGTCCTTGTTGTATAATAATTTACCAGAAGACCACTCAAGAGATATATAATTACACACAATTAAGTGTTCCAGCAAAAAAAAATAATAATAATAAATCTATTAATAATGGTACGACTTTGGAAAAACATGGTGCTTAAGTATGGACTACGATATGTAATAGGTGCGAACACCTGGACTTATTTTACCACCGCGTTACTTGGATTTGTCTGATTGACACGAGCTTCTTCGCGGCTGAAAAAGGAAGTGGAGGCTCACCAACCAGAAAAAACTTTGCTTGCTTCCTTGAAATTACATCCCCAACTTCGAGTGATTTCTTCTTCATTAAGTAGTAATTTAACACATGACTACTCAGGTAACATATAATACATGTGACGACAACAATACTTTTTAATACTAAGATAATCACAACATTACTCACCAAATGTCAAAAGAGTCCGTTTTTTAAAAGTTTATACCTCTAACCTTGCATTGATATATAAATTTTTTGCTTGTAGTCCTTTCATTCATTTCATGAGAAAACTAAGAATCGAGTTCGTTAATAATGGTGCTACTAGATCCTGAATAATAATAGAAAAAACATTTGCTTAGCTGAGTCCTACACTAGCATCTTTTAATGCATTTCTCTGCATTCAGACAAAATACACATTTATGTTTAGGCACAATGCATTTGAATTAAACAAAGCTTGTTTGTGTCAAATAAAACAGGGGCTCAATTACGAACTTCTTCATTTTAAGCGGCCCACTGGACGACTCGACATGCAAGATGAACGAAAAAGGGAAAACAAGGTGGGAATAAAGCTCAAGAAGTTACAAGCCAAAGGCTACGAGACAGAAAAGCAGAAGACTTACCCTTTCATGCTATTCTTTTAAACTGCAAAAGAGATAGAAAAGGTCTTCGTTTCAAGAAAGCATTTTTACTCTTGTCAGAAACGACTCCTAGAGGGGTAAAAGGGGCTTCATTGCAGTCGCCAAAAATTTCTTGGCCCTTAGATTATTTCGTCACGGGGGTGGTTCAGAGCGGTTTTGGATTCTTCTGTCGGATTCGAACTGCATGGAAAATGCACAGAGAGAGAAGCTAAATTATCTATTCATGATGATGGAGCGGAAAGGGAAGGGATGAGGCTTTACGGACGCGAATGATAACTATTATGTTTGGAAATTAAGTTTTAAAAGATAAATAGATTTTTTTTATTTCTATTATTGAACGAGTTTCTAAGTAAAATTACGTGGTTAATAACGACACAAAATTTTTATTTATGGCATAGAAATTCGTTTGATAATGACATAAAAAATTTTCATTCCAGACGGTGAGGGATGATGGCTAGCAGACGACCCGCCAGCAGCAGTGGGCGGTGGCGGATGGCGACCGGTGGACGACGGCCATCAACCGGCAAATGGCGATCATTGCTAGCAGTGGCTGGTGTCAGTCGATAGATAGCAACCGGAGGACAGTGGACGGTGATCGGCAGCGGCAGATAGGCGGTCAGTTAGCCTCTGCTAACTATTATTTCAAACCTGTTTATGGAGTAAAAAATTATTTTTATGATATAGAAAAATGAAGTAGTTTTACTAAACAAATTTCTATTCAAATAACAAGTCTAGAACAGAAATATAATGATTATCATGCGCACCGTTGGTTGGTGCAAGCAACAAAGCAAGTCATAGCGAGGCTGCATCAGCTCCCGGACAAGGAATAGGGCCTCTTTGATATACGCGGTTGGCAATGGTTATCCTGTCAGGAACCCCATGTTGGACCAATTTTTTCGGTATCTGCCTCTCTCTCTCTCTCTCTCCATTCCTCCGTTCACAGATTCACTCAACATTCACCTTGGGCTTCCAACTGTACTAGAGAGAACCTCTGCATGTTTACATATATACCAAGGACTCGCAATTTTCGTTACTGGTACTTGGTTTTATCTCTCCCAAACTAACATAAATATAGAGTTATTGGACAACTCCAAGATAGTGGAATTGGTCCTAATTCCTTACTATAGAGTTTGATATCATTCGGACAAGGTATTTCATGAATCCAATAATTGTGGCAGTTTGGATCAAAGATATTTGAGATGAGGATTAGAGAAGTCACGGCCAGCCAAGAGAGAGGATTGTTACGAAAAAAAACCGGTTTTTGAAGGAGCAAAATACAGTCATGAGATTTGGATTACACAAAAATCCAATCCAGTTGTTGTCGGCGACCAGTGATGATCGGCAGCAGCTGGGGGACCACGGGGAGCAGTGAATGGTGAGTAGGTGGCTGATTAGTGGAGAGGACGAGCGATGAGAAGAGTTTTCATTTATCATTTTTTTCTCATTTTTATTCTGAAAATAGAGAAGTAAAAATTTTTAACTTCTTATTTTTATTCCAAACACATTTCTTAATTAAAAATTTATTCTTGCATACCAAATGAATTTCAATTTCAAAAACAAGTTTTGAATATTGGAATGGAAATAGAAGGGTTGTCATGTGCGTCTTTATGAACTGTGGAGACAAAATGAAAAAAAGGATTCGGCGGTTCTTTTTGGACAAAAGAGATAAATGCGAGAGATGGGGACCCTTTGAAAAAGTAAAACCGATCATGAGCTTCAAGCGCGGGATGGCTTTCGGTGATGCCGAAAGAGAGATTTGAGCGTGAGTTGGAAAGTGATGGAAAATCAGAATCAGACAAGTTTCGAAAGCGGTGCGTGGAAGAAAAGGCTGGAGAGTCAAAAAGGTGTAGGATTCGGTGATCTTAAGGAGGAACAAGAAGCCAGCGACGCACGCAAGGAAACTACAATTCACACACTCTGCTATCCGCTCATCATGGTAAAGCTTGCTGCTTCCTTCCCTTTCTTGTTCATGAAGATCAGAACCAAATTCCATGTTTGCCACTCTTGCGATTTATTCTCAGAGTCCCAAAGCCATGCATGTGTGAATACTAAGGTGTTCGTGTGAAATAGCACGAGTTTGGAATTTCCATACTCGTTTCTAGATTCCACAATTCGTTTCTCAATCTATTTTGATATGAAATTCACTATGTGTTAAACCTTTTAATAAAAAACATTCTTTTGCATCATTCACAATTATTTAGATATATATTGAAAAATCAAAACGTAGAAATTATGTATTGAAGCTTAAAATCACTAGTTAAGGTATAGAAAATTTACCATCATTTCAAATTCTTCAAAAATCATTTCAACATCTTCCTTATGTATTATAGTATCCATACTATTTGTTGCAGGATTTGACTTTCATATATTAGTGTTTGTGAGGGATTTGCAGACTTAAACAAGGAAGCAGTATGTATTCACATATTGCACTTGATCAAGCAAGCAACTTGATGTTTAAGCATTGTGAAATAAAGGCTTCGTGCATGTTAAAAATATACTACATGATAAAAAATAAAAAATTGTGTTGGTTTAAATTAAAAATCTCATTAGAGTTGTCTCTATATGTGGTGTATAAAAAGTTTACATTTGCTTTATCACATAACTTTTATCTTTTGAAGATTGAAATTCTAAATAAGAAAAGTACTGTGGACTTATATGGAAAATGGTAATATTAATTGGTTAATCATACATAATGCCTTATGCTGAATTATGTGGATCAACATTGTTGACAATCTATAGTTTTTCCTCCTGTTTATATTTAAATTCTCCATTCTCAATCATAGAAATGAAACGAGTAAGGAGATAAAAAATCAGACTAACATAAAGTGACAAGTATTGATACTTTATAAATGAATACTCAATGTCAACCAGTTTTTCAAATGAATGAGCTAGCAACAGCTCATCCACAATTGTTTAGTTTGTTTTTTGTGAGAAAATATTAAGACGCTTTCAAAGCATCATGTCATCAACCACGAAACTAAGTTTTCAATATCAAGCGCTACGAACTTTCAACTTTCCTCTAAAGAAAAATATTATAAATGAATAATTTATAACCTCTCATTAATAGTGCCGCTTGACTTATATTTTGGTAAAATATGCCATTGACAAAATGTGTTGGATCATCGGCACGATAGTTGCTAAGCTTGAGCAGTTCTTGAGAAGTGGTTTTAGCACCGAAAGCTGGAGTCTCCTACATTCAACGGTTCAAGTCCAAATTTAGCTTATGCACTAATTTCAATTTAGCTTCTTTTCTCTTTAGCACCCAAATAAAAGAAAAGTGATGACTTTTAAGTCAAGCCTATGAAACTTTACCAAAGTGGGAGGAAAAAGTTTCCAACTTCATTTGTTAGAGGAGTCACATTCCGCGATAGCCATGAAAAATGTGAACGATCATGAGACGACCATGTGGATTGTCCTGATCCTTTTGAGCAATAACTTAGAATATACTTGCATTATGTTCTTTTAAAGTCCTGTTGTTTATTATGTGTGCAATTGTCCTGGCATCAATTACTAGTATAACTTTAAGTGTAATGACCAATTCTAAAGGTGATTTTTATGAACGTGGATTAAAAATTTAAAGAAAAAAGTGGTAGGTCCCAATTCCAAAGGTAATTTTATGTTAGTCCGATTTATTTGTCAGTTATCATATGCATTTCCCTAATGCAATTATTCTGTCTTCGATCTTCTTTACTCCGAGTCTGAGGTGCTTTCCATGACCAAAAGTCCCACTTGGGGGCAGTTATGTGCATCTAATAAGTAAGAAATTATTAAATGGAAAATATATATGATAAACTAAATCTAAACTGCAAAAATTGAAAAAAGATTCGTTTAGAGTCCACAGTTTTTGATGGTTCAAATTCAATTTGGTTTATATCCTAAGTTCACTCGATAATTTTTCTAGATAGAAAACTGTGGCACTACTTTTTAATGTGTACGAGCTATCTTAATGGAATTAATACCACTTGCGTAATCTTGATCCGGTAAACCAAATCCTTGATAAATTTTTGATCCAATCATCCTTGATAAACAAAATTCATTGAATAAATTTTTGAAATAAGGGGGATGATCATTAATGGGCAAGCGGAGTAGATGTTTAGCTGTGTTCCTAATCCCTCGACTGTAAAAAATGATCTTGTGGGCTAGATATGGTGATTGATTCTCACAATCTTGGGTAAGAAAAAATCAGCGATGACTTATTCTTATAGTAGTGGATAGAGATGCATGACCTTTTTTCCAGTGGGGTGGGGTCAACATTGAATAATGTCAGAATTTCAGAAAATGATGGTGTTTACTTAGGGACCAAGATATCTAATAGGTGTGAATACACGGAGTTATTTTCATTGAAGACCGCATATATTCCGATTGTTTTATTGACACGAGTTCCTTCGCTCGATCGTTTGATGTAGAATCTATTTGGTTATCGATTAAGGAGAATCCTTTCGTGAGCTTAAGGGGGGATGGCTTTCGGTGGCCGGGAATCTAAAAAGGGAGATTTAGGTGAGAGGTGGAAAGTAATGGGAAATCAAAATCAGACAAGAGGAACCAATCAGATGAGAAAGTAGTAGGTGGAGACGAAAAAGACAAATTCTGAGTGGAAATCGTGGGTGGAAGAAAAAGCTTACAGTCAAAAGGTTGCTGAGGAACAAGAAGCCATCCTTTCATGTTTTGGCATGATAAGAATCCGACGCACGCAAGCGGGCCACGATTCACACACTCGGCCATCCGTTCATCCTTGTAAAGCTTTCTGATTCCTCCCCTTTTCCGCTTATCTTTTGGTATGATCAGAATCCGATTCCGTGTTTGCCACTCTTCTGATTTGTTTGCAAAAGTCCCAAAGCATGCATGTACGATGAATCATAAGGTGTTCCTGTGAATTAATACGAGTTAGGAATTTCCACACTTATTTCTAGATTCCATGATTCATTTCTCATAAAATTTTGATATGAAACTCGTTATGTCTTAATCCCCTTCGCATTAACTTGGCTATGGATGAATCATGTCACCTAGTTGTTCCCTTTGCATGATTGGATTGGACTGAGTATGTTTCGTCCGTGTTCTACCCCTTGAAGTATCCCAGAGTGACTTCGTTGTTTGCTTGCATGATTTCGCTTCATCCACCATGTTCCCATTGCGTTAGATTTGCTCTTACACTAAATTCAATATGTGTATAGTTTATTATTTGCAAGTTCGTCGATTATACATAGTGTTTACCTACGCCCCCACCCAAAAAGATTGAATCTTTATACTGTTTTGGTCATGCATATAGCTTTACTTAGTTCCTAAGCATTTGATTAGCTCTTATTTTATTCACAAGCACTTAGGTAGATTAACTCATAATAGTAATGAAAAGAAATCATAAATATATAATAAAAAGATGTAGATGGCATATTAGATGATTATTGCATCACGAGGTTCCTGTCCCAAAACTTAATAGTAAGGTGTTGCATAATATTGCCTAATATAGCTTGGGCTATTTCTTTCCTCATCTTCTACATGCTTTGTTATAATTTGGTCGGATTTTTATTTGTTTGAGTATCCATACGTGATTATTTTGATTTCTTCAAAAAAAAAAAGAAAAAAAAGAAAGGGGAAGATGGCATGCAAAGCCTTTTATAAAAAAGAAAAGGGTATCCATAATAGGAGTTAGATTTATTTAGCGTAATCAAGTCTCTGAGCTTATGAATCTTTAGTTTGGAAAAGTAAACTGTCTCTCGCGTCTTACTCAGCTCCTAACTTTAGTGGCAGCTCTAGTTAAAATCAATTAACTAATTAATAAGAAACCAATTTCCCATGGGTAGGGCTTGGGAGAGACTAGTTCTTCAAATAAGACCATCTTGCAAGAGGCTTATTTGCGCTTGCTTAGCAATCTGTTAATCTCCCTTGGGTTCACCTTGGGAGGGTCACAACACTTTGAAACAAAACCTAGTTCTTCAAATAAGACCAAAATGAAGTGATGCTTTGCACTCATAACAACAAGACTTCTCTAGAAAAAGGGAAATTTTTTTGGAAAATTCAAGTCATGAGCTTTCTGCGAACATGAATATTGAGTTAATCAAATGAAAGAGAAACGAGGGGTCAGAGCGCACGTGTGTATGTATATGTATTTATGTATGTATGTATGTAATAAGTGATTCTTCAAAGAAAGAGAAAACTAGTGCTAGCTGGTGGCTCGCCCAATCACAGCATCTCCCAACTAAGGCTAGAAAAGCCCAGACCAAGGCCATTTGGGCCCTGCGCTAGGGCTGGGCGCACTCTAGGCCATTTGAGTCTAGTATTAAGTTGGAATGTGGAGTCTGATTTTGAGTGGGAATGTTGAATTGGAATATTGAGAGTTAATATCGAGTATAGATGGAATCCCCGATATGATTGATCGCGCTTGATTATGGGATGAAATTGTGTGACACGAAATGTGACGTATTATAATGGTTTGGCCTTATAATCGGGACTCTTGCGGATTGTTTGATTGAAGATGGATTAATGATGTTGACTCAATTGATTGACTAAGATTGAATGAGATATTCCAAAGGCCCGAGTGTTGTTACTGCATGTATATGATATATGAATTGTATTGACCTGCAGCGTGTAATTGAGGCGAGGTAAGTCCTCTATACTAAATGCGTGATGGTGTGGTTAGGACGCTTCTAGGCGTATTACCCTGCTAATCAGGGTTTAAAGTGTGGACTTGCTGAGATATTGTCTCATTGGTTATTGTATAATCATTTTCAGGTCCTTAGAAGGTGGTCATGGAGGACCAAAGCCCCAGAGTCTGTGGAAGTCAAGTCAGAAGGATTGGCGTTTGGGTTCGACTAGTATGTCATATGACAATACCTTTGTTTTTTAGAGCTGACCTTCTTGTAGACTTTTGACTAGACTCGTTTTGTATCTAAACACATTGTTTATAAAAGCATGTTTGTTTGCGAATGTGTTGTCTTGTTTTTTTTATCATGAGATGGTTACTGTCAGGGGACTTATTATTCGCTTCCGCATGTACAATAAAAAGAAAGGGTCGGTGACTTGTCTTGGGAAGTCGCAAAATATTATTGACCAGAGAGCGATGGGCACGGGCTCGAGGATCGGGGCGTGACGGATGAGGCTAGGTGATGATCGATAAAGGGAAAAAAAAAAGAAGTAAAATATTTATAAGATAAAAAAATTGCAAAATTGTCCATGTCAATGTTGTAGTGTCATATTGGACAGCCGTGGCTAACTAGATAGTCATGTCAACACTTATTAGGTAAATTTGGTTGGAATGACTAATTTGACGAATTATTAAAAGGATTATGAATAAACTAACAAATCAATAAGAAAAATTAGGGTTAAATTGACTCAATTGAAATATTTTGAACTTAATTGGCCATCGTATGATAAGTTTAGGACTTAGGCTACGTTTGGTTTAGCTTTGGAAATGGGCCTTAAGGAAATGCAAGTGTCTTTGGCCTAAAGGTTTTGAGGAAATGTAAATTGCGCTTGGTAAAAAATTCTTTGCAAAGCTATTCTGGCGTAAATAGTATTTAGCAAATCTTTTTTTTTATAAAAGGCATTTGGATTTCATTTTTTTTATTAAAAATATTAAACTCTTTGCCGACTCTAGTGAAGGTGAGGGTAGTTTTGAAACAATGAAAGTTAAAACCGAAAAATTAAAAAAAAAAAAAATTATGATGGTAGTTTTGGAAAGAAATAATAGTAGTTTTAGCATTTGGCCAAATGTTGAAAACCATACTAAAAACCCAAAACTGGTCCCAATTAGCATTGGGTTTTCAGCTTTCTCAAGATCGGCATTTGACTGAAAGAAACACCCCAGCATTTGTCCAAAAGGCTTTGGAGGTTGAAAGCCTATTGGGAAAATTGAATCAAACGCATCCTTAATTGGACAATTGAAAGGTTTTGGATTAGATTGGCCGTTGTATAATAGGTTTAGGACATTTTGAACAACTTTTCCAATTTTTAGCCATGTCCCATCTCTCAATCGTAATAGATCATAATCACTTTTTTGATCATGGACTAAGACTGAGTTCCAATTCAAATCCCATGATCCTTTTTTAGAGGTGTAAGGGGAAGTTGTCCGGCGAATACTGTAAAAATTGACTTAGTTGAGCGGAAGGTTGTGAAATCTTATTAGAAATTCTAAACCATGAATTTCTTTTAAACAATTCCAAGTTGAGTTCGAACGTTTTAAGTGTCTTAATTTCTTTTCAATTTCTTTGGCTTCGATAACCGACTTCCTTCAGTCGCGTTTCGGGCTATAATCTGGCTTTGGTAATTGGATTTGAGTTGAGCTGAGATAGACTGACACGTTCAAATTTGATTTCATTACTAGAATGTGTGTAAGTCCAGTTGATAACCACTGACCCCGAAGAGAGCGAGAAGCAGGAAGTTTAGAATTTTCTCTTCTTTTAAAGACGAAAGGCCTTCGCCCATGAATTAGGATTCGCGGTAGAAATACAACATAATTCCAAAGACAATTTGAAGGATAGCAAGGGGGCAGGAAAAAAAAAATACAAAAGAACAAGGCGGCAGTACAAAGCTTAAATAGAAGGGAGGGTGTCAACTCTAGATTTGTGGCAGAGTGAACACAATTTATTTGAAATAATTTAGGGAGTTTTGACTTAGTATGCTCTGATCGAGTTAAGTTAAAAATGGTCTCATCTGATCAACCCCTAACATTTTCGTTGTGGGCTTAATGTCAACTTATGCCCTCATGGCATGGGCCTGCTAGCTTGTGTCCTCACATGGTGATACTCCATTTGTCGATTGTCTTCTATTTAGGGGTGAGCAGCGGTCTAGGGTCGACCTGGACCGACCCTGGACCGCCCAACCCCCGCCGGTCCCTGGTCCGGTTCCCAAGGGACCCAGGTCGGTCCTTTGGCCTCGAAATTCCAGGGACCAACACGCGCGGCGGCCATTGGTCCCCGGTCACCTAGTTTTAGGCCATTCCAACCCCTGACCAACCCCGTATATTATATTATATTATTTATAATTCTTTTATATATTCAAACCTAAGTAAAATGTATGTTATATTATATTATATTGAGATATTTTATCAATAGCACTAATAGTAATTTCAATTTAAAACTTTTGTTGAGTATTAATTATGTGTCGTTTGTTTTGTTTTTAGGTGTTTAGAAGTTCAAGTGAATTAACAAGATGTAAAGTTATATATTTATGATTTCTATTAAGTATTTTGAACTTTTTATGGTTTAATTGTATTTTACTAATGAATTTTAGCTGCACTTTGCTTTTCAATTTGTATCAAATAATAGAAGTTTTTGAAGAGTAGAGTAGTACTACAGTTGCTACGATGATTTGCTAGTTAAGTAATGTGAAGCTCATTTTTTAGTTGAGTGGACTCTACATGATCAAATGCTAGTCAAGTGGTGTGAAGTTCATTTTTTGGTTGAATGGACTCTACATGATCAAATGCAAGAAAACGCTTTTGCATATGGTGTTATGAATATTAAAGATAGATGATTACAAGAATTTTCAATCTTGTCCCATATCTCGATAAGCGGTTAGCGGTACGAAATTTCTATTATTGTGTCATCTTAAATTTGCTAAATATGTATTGGTATTTATAGTTTAGTTGCACAATGCTGTATTGTCGATGGATGTGTAATTTGTATTTGTAGGTTTGCTTTTTTAGGAGTATAAAAAATAAGACGAAAAAAATTATTGATCGGTCCCCGTTGACCACCCCGGCCGGACGAACCCATTGGGTTGGTCCGGTCCTTGGTCCCCAAGCTCAATAGGGTCGGTCCCTCTGGTCCCTAAAATTGAGGCGACCAACACTGTACGGTTGGTCACCTAGGGTTAGGGGTGGCCGGACCAACCTGGACCATGCTCACCCCTACTTCTATTTATGAGGAAATAAGTCACGTTAGCTTAAAAAAACATGACATGGCATGAAAGGACCACATTGAGCTATATTTTAAAAGTTCCAGTACTCAATTGAACAAAAGAAAAGTTGAGACACTGGATTATAAAATAAACAAAAGTTTCAACTATTTGCAGTGTTATTACACCTAAAATATAATCATATAGTGAAAAAAAAAATTCTTCCAAATTGTTACTTACATTTACTTTCCAATGTCAACTGGCTCCTATTAATTTATCGACCATTGCAATACATATTCAAGGAAACCAAAAGCAGGTTGAAAACAATGAAGAGTTGAAGACTACTCTTCTTGTGCTCACAAAGATCGGGTGTTCTCTCGCGCCCATAGTGAATCATTCTTTCATATGCAGCTTTCCCAACTGGCAGTTTTGCGTCAAGTAAGAGAACTCACATGGGAGATATTCGGTGAAACTCTCAAGCAGCACTTGTCCGTGCCTCCATTTCTCAAGGGCGACTGTCGCTGTGATTCAGACCTAAAGGCAAAAGTACATAAGGTATATATGCAAAAGTAATGTCAAGAGAGATACACTTTCACAAATTCGGGGAACAATAATAAAAGAAAGTTAACAGTATAAAAAATATAATAGAGAACATCAGCCACAGACACAACCAAGGTTATTGCATCTCCTAATGAAAATCTTCTACATGTACTTCAAAAAGCTGCAAAGTAACATGCTTCTCTTCCTATTTATTGCAGAGGGAAAGGGTGTGAATTACAATAACCAAATAACTCTCCAATGAAACCTCTTTTATCATCTCACAGTGCAAAAGATAGGAGATAGATCTATGTGACTATTTTGTGAAGACTTCATTGAAGGTAACCATTATAATTTTTGGGTCATGTGGAGCGAAGAAAGAAATCACAAAGTCATACCTATATTCTGGCTTATAATCATCAATTAAGAAAGCTTAATTGTGTATCGGATTACAACGTGACACTAACTAAAGAATAACAAGTCTAGACCTCTTGGATATCAATCATACTCACATGCACCGAAATGAGAGAAGTACGTCTTAACCTACATATGACAACAATAGTTTCTAATAGTAAAAAATCACAACATTTTTAACCAAATGTCGAAACGGAGTTCTTCAAAGCTTATACCTCTATCCTTGAAAAAAACTAGTTCTTGAAAAAAGACAAGAATGAGGTAATGCTTGTATTCATAACAGCAAGATGAAAAATTAACTCAAGGACAAGGAGTGTTTCGAGTAGCATTGGAGGTACCTAGTAAAGAAGAAGAAGAAAAGTTTAACCAGTCAATGTAGACATTTGGGAGAAAACTATCCAAACCCTTTTGAGATGATATGCAAGTTTAAGGTGGCAAAAGAACATGAACAATCCAACAAACACAGTGATATTTTATCTTAATTCATGACAGCTTCAAATTTACTGCCAAGTGCAACTTCCAATTGGGAATAGTGTTAAAATTGGCGGCACAACCTGAAACATCCAACAAGCAAACTTAATTCAAGTATGGTTCTTTAGGACCATGAATTAAAATGCACTCTCAAATCCAACTTCCATCCATAGGAAAAGGGAATCCCACAAGATAGTGCCAGTATTTTACTGGCAGAGATACTGTGAAATTCATTTCAGCATGAACAAGACTGGTTCTCCATTGTGGTCAGGAAGACTCGGGCAATTAGGAGCTTGAGCCACATCTTAACAGGACATGAGAAAATATATAGCACAAAAATTATCGAATTAAACCTCACACAACACAAATTCATCCATAGTATACCAAAAAAAAAAATCTTAGGGAGACAGACCTTTAAGGATAGTGAAAACTGCAAAATGAAGAGTTGACTAATCCCTATTTAAAGAAATAGTTTCCACTTTTCGTGCCATAGATACGCAAGCATTGATAACTGAGTCAAATGTGGTAGTCCATTGGAATTTTATTGTGCTTTTACAACTACGAGTTTCTATCACTAACATCTGCTCAACTTGAACAAGACAAAGAACATGAGAGTACTAATTTTGGCACTACAAGTAAACAAAACTCACTTGGTACTGTTGATTTGTTGAAGAGATCAAGCAAAATTGTGAGAGAACATTAGGTGAAGTCAATTTCCATCCAGAGATGAAGAAGCTTTTGTTAATAGAGACAGAGAGAATGTTAATAGAGGGGTGGAGGAGAAGAGTTAATGGAACTTTACAGGAAAGGAACAACTTTCAATTCCAAATCAGAAAAGAGGAGGCAGGGCAGGTACCTTTCTTTTGTTTGGGCGGGTTTCTTTTCTTTTACTAGGCAGTACTTCCTTCTCCCTGTATGCCTTAATTTCCATCTCTCTTTAGAGATGGAAATAGCTACTTTCAAGGCTCTGGGTTTTCTCACTTGATTTAATTCTGCAGGGATATCTTACGTATGAATAGTTTCTTTTTGCGTAAAGGCCATAAGCAAAGTAATAAATACTCACTTCTGAACAAAGATCCCTACATGGATTTCGAAATACTTGGACTCCTTTAGCCTCCTAAACTAAACCAACGCTGACAAAAAAGCCATGGATTCCACATGAATTCATTGTCTATTACGTCGACAATATAAGTAAGCCCACATAAAATTAGTGCTTGTGTATGTGCTCCACTCTCATCAATGCTTAACATGATGAGCAATTTCAGGATGCTTGCAGGTTCATTACAGAAGAAATAACCTCATGCCCTTGGTACTAATAATCCCCACAAGAGCAAATGCCACCTCTAAAGTGATGAAAGCGACCAGAATTTCTCACAATAATCTCACGATTATCAATCTTTGCAATAAGTAAAATTGCAGAATGACAATCCCCACAAATGCGAGGATTCTCATTACAGTTACCACACTATCCTCAACAGTACTAATCAATGCAAATGGAACAGCAAGCCTTTCACTATGGTAAAATAATGACTTCCTGCTATTTGTCTTTAATGTCATGGAGAGAGAATCTGTTATCCGGAACATAACCCAATCCCTTCAACTTCATTTTTAACCAATCCAGCTTCCAATAGATGCTCTCACTCAAAGGATGAGATTTATCACCAGAATGAAATAAATGCTTTTGCCTCTTTATAGTAACCCGACTGCTACCTGGTTGCTTCACAAGCCCTCTATCCCTCATAGTCACTCTTAATCTTGAGACATCACCCTACTATTAGTAGAAGGATAAAAGTTGGTAAAACATAAGCAACACTCAACGTGGTTCTAAATCAAGAATATAGTTTGCAGTTTTTTCTGCCAAATCTAGGTTAGAATGCATCTTGCAAGAGCTAAGCCAAACAAGCCATGCATGCAATGGAGTTAGTTTTAAGGAGCATGTTTCTTACAAGATCCTCTGCTTAGCACATCCACCATGCAAGCATGATGCTTGTGAATGGAAGTTTTCTCACTAAATTATCTGAACAAGCATCTCCCCTTTTGTAACAACCCAAAATGACAACTGGAAGAAAGAAGTCCCATGAGTATGATCTTATCTAGTTCTACTTATCTTCTTATCATTTGGCTAAATAACTCCATAGCCCCACATCCCTTGGCCATCTTGTGCCCACCTGCAAACAATGGCATTACAGGTGATAATGTTCTTCTCCCTGAGTCTTTTGAGCATTGCAACAGCATTATCAACCACTCCACACTTATTATACATGACTATAAGAGAATTGCCAACAAAAACATTACTTCCCAATTTCAGTTTTACAGCTGATGCATGGACCTCCTTACCTCGATCAGAGACTCTAAACTACAATGCAAGAATTTAAAGCACTTACAAAAGAAGATTGATTAGGAAGAACACTTGTTCTCATCCTGTCACTGAACACTTTTGGGTTGCTTTCTCAATTCACTTGCAGTAAGCATTGAAAGTGATGACAGAAGCACATAAAATATGCTAAGGTAGAATCCTGACTTGAAAACGTGACCATAAATCTGCACACCAAGAAGAAAAGACAATGCATTTGCACAGGCACTCAATGCACATGTTAAAGTACTCGGTACAACACCAAAACTTGAACATTCTCTCAAAACAATTAAAGCGTCTTCACTCTTACCATTTTGGTCAAGCCGGCCATTCATTGAAGTCCATGAAATGACATTTCAAGAAGGCATTTGCTCAAACACCTTCACAACATTGTCCATCCTCACATCCTCACAACACCCACGAACCATCACATTCCACGCAGCGAGATCTCTTATGGGCATCTGTTTAAAAAATACCTCTGCCCACTCGACCTGTCCAAATCGAAAGGACGCATCTATCATCGTCGTCCACGAAAAAACACTTGGTTCGGGCATTCAATTGAAAAACTCTTCCGCCGTCATCAAGTCCCCGCAGTCTAAGCAGCCTTTGACCATCGTGTTCTAGCAAATTGCATCTCTCACGGGCATTTCATAGAACAGTTTCAGGACGTCATCAAGGCGGCCAGTTTGCTTGCAACCCACGATCATCTTCGTGAACGAACGAACATCTGGGCATTGAAATATGTCCAGTACCTCTGGAGTTTCATCTGGCTTTTCGTCCTTAAGGTGTGCAGAGACCGCGGGATTGTCACGAGTTGCATGACTCGCGCATTTAAAGAAGCGCTTGGAAAGTTGGGTGTAGGTTTCGGATGAACCAAGCCATGAAGAAGAGAATGATTGCATGCAGGAGCATCTGAGGATTCGGAAAGATGGCACGAAATCTTATCATAACAACGACGAGCTTATCTACTCCTGTTGTCCCGGTGGGAGGACGCGGGACAGCATCTCGTGAACTTTTAAAACTGTCGCCCGATCAAGGCCGATGTAACGAAGGCATTTAATTCAATAAATTGAGATTTTTTCGCTTGCTGTTTCGAGGAGCATAAATTTGACGGTTGCAATTTGTCATGCGGAGGAAAGCTTGTACCACTACTACTCACTCTCTCTCTTAGTTCGATTAGTCGCCTGGAGAGCTTCTTCAAAAGTTTCTTCAAGGACTTGAATTTGATATTTTTATAAAAAATATACTGAATGGTGAATTTACATATATTGTTTGGGTATATATATATTTTGACAAAGTTTGGGAATATATTTAAACATGTGTTTTTTTTTTTACATAATGAGATAATGCCATTTTTTTTAATAACGAATCTTTATATTATTTTGCCTTAAAGCAATTCTCAATATTGAAATTGAATCCTGATAAAATAGAGTTGATCTTTTGTTGGATATCAGGATGGATACGGTGCTGAGTTTCTTCAATTGAGTGGTTTTAAATGTTGGATGTTGTCTGTCAGGGGTTAAGGGTTCTTCCTTTTATCCCCAGTAGAGAGTCCTTTCTCTCGGAATATAGCATGCACGCTTAAGAGGATGTGGTGTTAGCAAGGCGCGACCCAGCCCACTTGGGCCAGAAACAGGATCGTGCCTAGGCTCGGCCTGCTTGGTAGCAGATCGTGCAACGTTTTGGGCTTGGGCCGATTTAGGCCCATGGACTCTAATGGGCTGGCCTTGGCCCAATTCTCATTTTCCGGTCCAGCCTTGGAGGCCCAATCCAATAATGGGGCCCAACTATGGGGAACTTTTGGGGCCTCGGCCCCAAAAATCACTTTAGTGTTGATGTGGGGCTTGCATGGAAAATTATTATCAAGTGGCAATTTAACCAACGTGGAATCGGGCCTCTCCCTCTTTGCCCACCACTATTACCAACACTGTCCACCACGGCTGCAAATGCAACCACAAGCAATAACCCACTCCACCTTTGACCGCCATAAGCCAACGTGACCACCGCCCCCAACCAAGAACGTATTACATTTCCACCACCATCAACCACCCAAGCGACCACCACCTCCATTGCCATCTCTCTCTGGGACTAGCTGAGGCAGAGATATCGGACTCAAGGTGACAAACTCAAACGAAGGTTGTGACATCCTGAAATTCGACCCCGTTTCGATAAAGTGAAATGTGCATATCGCCGGCGCGCCTATGGTCCTTTTTCTCTAAGCTGATCACTCACGAGTTAGCCAACCTATTGAGTGAAGCCGTTAAGGGATATAACCGCGGTAAAATCCCTAAAAGCTACCTAATTGGTTGGATTGGACTAAAATCGCGTCCGGTCGATTTTAATCATGAAATTTAATTCGGTTTTGGGAATCGAATATTCGGACGTGTCACAATTCATTTTTAGGACCGTCTCATCGTCCATCAATTTATTGCCGAGTCCGAAATCTCAAGAAAGAAATTATCGGAGGAAAAATCGAAGACCGGAAGAAAATAAAAGGGAATGAGAAAAGGAAAATAATAGAAATAAGAAAATTGGGTTTTCTTATTAAAGTATTATTTTCTTTCCCTTTTTTTTTTTTTTTCTCTCTCTCTCTCTCTCTCTCTCTCTCCCTCGTGCGATTCCCCACCGCCCACCTTCTCCCTCTCCTTCTTACTTTGACCGGTCAATGTTCATCCTCTCCCCCTCTTTTCTCTCTTCTCTCTTTTCTCTCTCTTCTCTCTTCTTTCTTCTCCTGCACGACCGAACCAGCTCTTCTTCTCCTTCTTTTTTTTTTCTTTCGCGTGCGAACCAGAAGCCCGGAGCAGGAGCGGCGCAGCCCGTCGCCGTCGCGCCGCCGCACCGCCGCACCGCCGCTCGCAACCGCGCCGCGCTCGAGTGCCCGCCGCTCGCCGTCGTCCCGCCGTCCGCCGCTCGACCCCGCCGCGACCAGCCCCTGTCTCGGCCTCCGTCCAGCCATCCCCGCCATCTCCGGCCACCGCCCAACCCCGCCGGACCACCCCCGTGACCCCCTCGCCCTCCGCCGCCTTCCCCGCCGCCCTAGCCGCCGGAACGGCTCCGTTCAGCCGCGACCAGCAAGACCCACGAAGTGGGTTTCACCACTTCGGGCCCGCTTTTGGGCCGTTTCCCGCCCGAACCCGAGCCGTGCTTTGGGAAGTATCGTTCCTCGCGTCGCCGCCGTCGGATTGATCCGATTTGCGCGCGATTTGGTGAGTAATCTCACTAATCCTGGATTAGTGGCTAATTTATGCTTAAGGTTGGTTTAGATTTAATTAATCATGTTTAGGTTGTTAGATTAGATTAAATTAGCATTTATTAGTCAATTGTGATGTGATTTAGATAAATTGATTGCGCAATTAGCAAGTAGACGTGGTCTACTAATTATTGGAAGTGCCTCGGGATTTTTCCCGACCCTTCGTGGGCTTTAATTTGGTGATTCGGGCCTAAGTGGGATTTTTGGCATTTAAATATAAATTTTCGGAATTAAATTAAATAATTATTTATTTTCCGAAAATTCAAGGGAGATGGTCTGGAACCGGAAAATTATGCTGATGACCGTGGTGAAGTCCGTTTATTTAATCGGGCTTTAATTTGAGCTAAATTGAATTTTAATGTTAATTGTTTAATTTTCGAAATTTATTATTTAATTATTTAATTATTTATTTTTCGGAAATTAAGGTTGAGATGGCCAGTGACCAGAATATTATGCTGATGATCGTGGTGCAGCCCGTTTATTTAAATTGGCTTTATTTTGAACTAAATGGAATTTTTAATAATTATTAATTAATTTTCGAAATTAATTAATTATTTATTTATTTTCGGAAATTAAGAATTTGATGGCCGACGACCAAAATTTCGTGCTGATCATCGTGGCGCAGTTCATTTATTTAATTGAGCTTTATTTTGTGCTGAAGTGAATTAATTGTGATTACAATATTATTTTCTGGGTTAATTAATTTGGAAAATTAATTGGAAAATAACCTAGGTGTCGGTTGACAGCACCAAAAGTGTTTTGGTGAACGCTAATAATGGTGGGAATTGTGGAATCGAAATCATCATATTTTGGCTAGGGCCAATCGTGTACTAATGCACGATATGTTATTAATGATGATAAAAGATGAAAAGAAATGCTTTGTGTGAAGAAATGCTTTGTGTGATGTGGCTTGGCGATTATTACATCGCTTTGGCATGTAGGATGCCTTAGAGAATGCCCATAAATTGTTGAACATTGATCATGCCTATGTGGCGACAATTGATCATGCCTGTGTGGCGATAATTGATCATGCCTGTGTGGCGGTAGTTGATCATGCCTGTGTGGCGATAGTTGATCATGCCTGTGTGGCGATAGTTGATCGTACCTGTGTGGCGTAGATCGTGCCCGTGTGGCCATAATTCTGTGTATCGAGTATCGTGCCCATGTGGCTGAAGGAAAGTGGAATGCCTAAGAGTATGCACATAAAATGTTTATTGTACATTACCTTGGCGAATAGACGCCCGAGAGCATTACCGTAGCTCGTGACTGAGTGTACTATTGGGGATTATATGGTGTGGAGTGAGATGACCTAGAAATGGTCCAAATGACATGTAATCGACGATGTCGATTGATCATTGTTTTGATTTGATGTTGTGAATTGATTGACTGAATGGAAATGACCGTGAGTGGTCTTGTTGGCTTGTAATCGAGTAGGTTGATTTGATCGATGCTTCGATCGGTGATATGATTGCTTGAGTGCCTATTGTAAATTGCACTGACTTGCAGGTGGAATCGATGCTAAGGTACGTCTTCTAACCTATGCGTGTTTAGGCAGCCTTTAGTATAATAGTTTACTAATCGGGCTTAGTGGGGTAGAACTCGCCGAGACGTAGTCTCATCCCGGTTTGGGAAAACATTTCGATCCCGACGAGGAGCCGAGGAGGAGGGATTTGTGAATGAGAACTCGCAGTGAAATTGAGGAAGAGAATGATCCGAGTGAAGAGGAATCGAAGAGGGATCATGATGATCTCGAGTATGACTTAGACGAGGATTGGAATCCCATCTCTTTGTGAACCATTTTGTATATGTGTAAATAGACTGAGACTCTGAAGTTGTGAATAGTTTATGAAGTGCTCTGTCTAATGCCATGTATAAAGGTTTGGTTGTAAATTTCAATATGAAAGATATAGCCTGCTTTTCTATCCCATTGTTTTATTGTCTGGGGATTTATAACTGCTTCCGCATGTGCTTAAAATTGAAAGGTCGGCGATACATTGTCCTGGGATATCGCATTATAAAATCGACCAAGATTGAAGGATGTGCGCGTGCCTAAGGATCGGGGCGTGACATCCTGTTTAAGTGGTATCAGAGCGAAGTTGAAGATTGGAGTGATAAGGAGCGTTGACCATAGGATAGTTAGTAGGAAAGGCCTTTAAATTCATGCTGGTGCATGTCTATGTTAGCTGAATGCTAGAATTGTTTGTTGTGTGTGGATTGCTCATCTTCTAATCCGGTGTGGATTTGGAAGACGGATTTTAGTGGAAAGACTGAACCATGAGCGAGTAGGAGCTGAGAACTCCTAGTAAGAGGACAATGTCCTCTGTGACTCGGGATAAAGCACTGACAAAGGTTGGTACCCGAGGTGGTTGTGGCAGAGTGTTGGCTTTAGCCAACTCGAGTGTAAGAGTACCACTGCAGGTTGGTACTAGTGTAGCAGCGTCGAATGATCCTAAGTTCGATAGGATTGTTCTGATGCTAGTGTTCCTTGGGAAATGATGAGCCAGCAAGCTCAGGATCAAGCCGTTGTTGTTGTTGTTGCTATCTCTACCGTCTTTGTTGTCTTACCTGCTGAAATCCAGAGTGGAGATGTGATCCGGGAGTGAGTCATTGCATTCAAGCCGAGGTATAAATCCAGTTCAGGCAGAAATGGAAATCGGTCAGGGAAAAGATCAAGGTCGAGAGTGGTCCTAGTAGACCGATGGGGCAACCAAAAAGAGTGTGTCTTTGTCACTTGAAAGGAGATAGAAGACTCACCCGATAGGTGTCGAATTGTAGAAGGAAGTATGGATAAATCCAGTGTCCGAGTATGACTAGAACATGTTGTGATGATAACTAGCATGGCCATCAGATGAAGGATTGTCAGTGGAAGTCTAAGGTAGCATAGACATTGCTACTGCAGCTAGAACGCCACTAGGATGGCGAAAGGAATGGGAGTAAAATTGATCTTGCATCGATCAGAGAAGAATGTGTTGGAGGTGATCTTATCAGAGTAACGTAGTAGAGTTTTGTGTTGAGTTGGTATAACTTAAATTGTTGAAGTAAAAGTGACAGAGGGGAAATCATTAGCAATAGTTGTGCTTGATTAGTTGCTGAAGTGTGAATTTGATGCCACATGAGTAGTGTGGGCTCATGGAGCATCTAGTGATAATGAATCACGATCTTGGAGCAATCCAGTTTAGTCCATTAGTATGTGGAAGTGTCAAGATGATTAAGAGTCGAAAAGAATTTTCGATTTTATTAATCTCGTTGGCTAAAGATAATCCGTTTGTTAGACGGAGGTTGCCAAGATTGATTTGACAACTGTAGTGGATGTGTCAGTTGAGAAATAGAATGTGAAGAAGGTGGTCGTGATACAGAAAATTCCTAAAATGCTTCCAAAGGAATTGCTTGGGTTATCGCCAGAAAGAGATAGAAAGTGCGATCGAGCTAGCACCAGAATAGAGCCACTCTTGAAGGCTTCTTACCAGCTGTTGTTGTCTGAATTGGTAGAATTGAAGATGCAGATGTGAAAATTGATGAATGAGGAATTCGTGCATATCAGTGCATCACTTTGGGGAACATCATTTTTGTTTGTGAGAATAAGGAAAATGGTTTGTTGCGAGTGTGCCTCGACCATCGTCAACTCAATTAGGTGAAGATCAAGGACAAGTGCTTTTTGCCAAAGATCAATGAATGGTGTGACTAGTTATAAAGAGTATTGATGTTTTAAAGGTCGACTTGAGATTATGAAGTCGTCAGTTACGAACCAAGATGGAGGTTGTACGAAAGTCAGCTATTCGTACGTGATATGGTCTTTACTAAAGTATTATAAGATTGTTTGGCCTGATGAACACTCCAGTTGCTGTTATGGATTTGACAACCCGAGTGTGCAAGAAATATTTAGATTGGTTGTGCTCGCGTCTTTTAATGGCATTTTGGTGCATTCTAAGAATGCTAAGGAGCATAAGAGACATCTAAGAATGGTGAAAGAATTTCCGCGGACTCGATGAAGACCAAAACAGTTATCGGTGAAGTGAGATCTATAGTGAGGTGTTGTGCGGAGGACTGGTGCGCATCGATGCAACATGATGAGATCATTGCATATGCGTTTCGCCGCCTGAGACCTAATGGGTTGAATATAAGATGGTGTCGTGAACCGAACCTTGGCGGGACTAGGATGGTGCTATTTGGTATCACCCTGGGGAAAAGAAAGAAGTCACTGATGAAGTCGACTCACTGTATCACCGTATGGAAGGATCTTGATTGGAATAGACATGCAGAAGTGTATGTGTGTCAGATAGTTTGTCTACGTGGGTACCAAAGGACGAACCTATATCGATTTAGAATTAAGGATTCCCGGTTTCAACGATCGCCGATAGTTCCTTTTGAGGCGAACGGAGCGAGTGTACGTAACTTCGCCTTTGTTGAGATGAGATCGAGAAAGAAAGATCACAGCCGAGACTCAATTCAGCGGGTGATTGCGGTTGTCGTGATCGAACCAGATTATAGACTCGCTCAAAGCCGCCGGAAAAATTGTATTATTGAGCATTGAAGGCCCCGAAAGTTCCAAATTGGTGATTACATCTTTTTGGAGGTGTCACCAATGAGGGATACCTTGCGCTTAAGAAGGAGGGGAGAAATCGGAACCAAGGTACGTAGTCTCCTTTGAGATTCTGAAAAGAATCGGGATCCTAACGTATTGTCTTGCGTTGCTGCCGGGGTAGGCATAAATGCATGACGTCTTTCACATGTTGAGGTTGAGGACGTACGAACCTGACTCGACCCACGTGCTCAATTTCGAAGAATTGGACGTGGATGACCGTGTGTCATACGTGGAAAGCCCGGTTCAGATTGTCGATCGTAAAGAGCAAGTTCTGCGTACAAAGACCATCCCGTTAGTCAAAGTGGTCTGGCAACACCACGATTCTGAAGGAGCGACTTGGGAGATTGAAGAGTCGATGAGACAATTATACCCTCGCCCTTTTGAGCAAAGTGTGTAAGGGTTTAAATTTCGAGGACGAAATTTTTATAAGAGGGGAAGAGTTGTGACATCCTGAAATTCGACCCCGTTTCGATAAAGTGAAATGTGCATATCGCCGGCGCGCCTATGGTCCTTTTTCTCTGAGCTGATCACTCACGAGTTAGCCAACCTATTGAGTGAAGCCGTTAAGGGATATAACCGCGGTAAAATCCCTAAAAGCTACCTAATTGGTTGGATTGGACTAAAATCGCGTCCGGTCGATTTTAATCATGAAATTTAATTCGGTTTTGGGAATCGAATATTCGGACGTGTCACAATTCATTTTTAGGACCGTCTCATCGTCCATCAATTTATTGCCGAGTCCGAAATCTCAAGAAAGAAATTATCGGAGGAAAAATCGAAGACCGGAAGAAAATAAAAAGGGAATGAGAAAAGGAAAATAATAGAAATAAGAAAATTGGGTTTTCTTATTAAAGTATTATTTTCTTTCCCTTTTTCCTTTTTTTTTCTCTCTCTCTCTCTCTCTCTCTCTCTCCCTCGTGCGATTCCCCACCGCCCACCTTCTCCCTCTCCTTCTTACTTTGACCGGTCAATGTTCATCCTCTCCCCCTCTTTTCTCTCTTCTCTCTTTTTCTCTCTTCTCTCTTCTTTCTTCTCCTGCACGACCGAACCAGCTCTTCTTCTCCTTCTTTTTTTTTTCTTTCGCGTGCGAAACCGGAAGCCGGAGCGGAGCGGCGCAGCCCGTCGCCGTCGCGCGCCGCACCGCCGCACCGCCGCTGCGCAACCGCGCCGCGCTCGAGTGCCCGCCGCTCGCCGTCGTCCCGCCGTCCGCCGCTCGACCCGGCCCGCGACCAGCCCCCTGTCTCGCCGCTCCGTCCAGCCATCCCCGCCATCTCCGCCACCGCCCAACCCCGCCGACCACCCCGTGACCCCCTCGCCCTCCGCCGGCCTTCCCCCGCCGCCCTAGCCGCCGGAACGGGCTCCGTTCAGCCGCGACCAGCAAGACCCACGAAGTGGGTTTCACCACTTCGGGCCCGCTTTTGGGCCGTTTCCCCGCCCGAACCCGAGCCGTGCTTTGGGAAGTATCGTTCCTCGCGTCGCCGCCGTCGGATTGATCCGATTTGCGCGCGATTTGGTGAGTAATCTCACTAATCCTGGATTAGTGGCTAATTTATGCTTAAGGTTGGTTTAGATTTAATTAATCATGTTTAGGTTGTTAGATTAGATTAAATTAGCATTTATTAGTCAATTGTGATGTGATTTAGATAAATTGATTGCGCAATTAGCAAGTAGACGTGGTCTACTAATTATTGGAAGTGCCTCGGGATTTTTCCCGACCCTTCGTGGGCTTTAATTTGGTGATTCGGGCCTAAGTGGGATTTTTGGCATTTAAATATAAATTTTCGGAATTAAATTAAATAATTATTTATTTTCCGAAAATTCAAGGGAGATGGTCTGGAACCGGAAAATTATGCTGATGACCGTGGTGAAGTCCGTTTATTTAATCGGGCTTTAATTTGAGCTAAATTGAATTTTAATGTTAATTGTTTAATTTTCGAAATTTATTATTTAATTATTTAATTATTTATTTTTCGGAAATTAAGGTTGAGATGGCCAGTGACCAGAATATTATGCTGATGATCGTGGTGCAGCCCGTTTATTTAAATTGGCTTTATTTTGAACTAAATGGAATTTTTAATAATTATTAATTAATTTTCGAAATTAATTAATTATTTATTTATTTTCGGAAATTAAGAATTTGATGGCCGACGACCGAAATTTCGTGCTGATCATCGTGGCGCAGTTCATTTATTTAATTGAGCTTTATTTTGTGCTGAAGTGAATTAATTGTGATTACAATATTATTTTCCGGGTTAATTAATTTGGAAAATTAATTGGAAAATAACCGGTGTCGGTTGACAGCACCAAAAGTGTTTTGGTGAACGCTAATAATGGTGGGAATTGTGGAATCGAAATCATCATATTTTGGCTAGGGCCAATCGTGTACTAATGCACGATATGTTATTAATGATGATAAAAGATGAAAAGAAATGCTGTGTGAAGAAATGCTGTGTGATGTGGCTTGGCGATTATTACATCGCTTTGGCATGTAGGATGCCTTAGAGAATGCCCATAAATTGTTGAACATTGATCATGCCTATGTGGCGACAATTGATCATGCCTGTGTGGCGATAATTGATCATGCCTGTGTGGCGGTAGTTGATCATGCCTGTGTGGCGATAGTTGATCATGCCTGTGTGGCGATAGTTGATCGTACCTGTGTGGCGTAGATCGTGCCCGTGTGGCCATAATTCTGTGTATCGAGTATCGTGCCCATGTGGCTGAAGGAAAGTGGAATGCCTAAGAGTATGCACATAAAATGTTTATTGTACATTACCTTGGCGAATAGACGCCCGAGAGCATTACTGTAGCTCTGTGACTGAGTGTACTATTGGGGATTATATGGTGTGGAGTGAGATGACCTAGAAATGGTCCAAATGACATGTAATCGACGATGTCGATTGATCATTGTTTTGATTTGATGTTGTGAATTGATTGATCGAATGGAAATGACCGTGAGTGGTCTTGTTGGCTTGTAATCGAGTAGGTTGATTTGATCGATGCTTCGATCGGTGATATGATTGCTTGAGTGCCTATTGTAAATTGCACTGACTTGCAGGTGGAATCAGATGCTAAGGTACGTCTTCTAACCTATGCGTGTTTAGGCAGCCTTTAGTATAATAGTTTACTAATCGGGCTTAGTGGGGTAGAACTCGCTGAGACGTAGTCTCATCCCAGTTTGGGGAAAACATTTCAGGATCCCGACGAGGAGCTGAGGAGGAGGGATTTGTGAATGAGAACTCGCAGTGAAATTGAGGAAGAGAATGATCTGAGTGAAGAGGAATCAGAAGAGGATCATGATGATCTCGAGTATGACTTAGACGAGGATTGGAATCCCATCTCTTTGTGAACCATTTTGTATATGTGTAAATAGACTGAGACTCTGAAGTTGTGAATAGTTTATGAAGTGCTCTGTCTAATGCCATGTATAAAGGTTTGGTTGTAAATTTCAATATGAAAGATATAGCCTGCTTTTCTATCCCATTGTTTTATTGTTTTATTGCGGGATTTATAATCGCTTCCGCATGTGCTTAAAATTGAAAGGGTCGGCGATACATTGTCCTGGGATATCGCATTATAAAATCGACCAAGATTGAAGGATGTGCGCGTGCCTAAGGATCGGGGCGTGACAAAGGTCAGGGATAGTGAAAGAGATAATCACAAGCTTTAGCGCAGCAAATAGCAACGGCACGTCATGGCCTCATGGTATTAACGAGCGGCAGCAATGGCATTGTGCCAGTTTGGATGACGGCTGAGTATGGAAGAAGATTATGAAGATGAAAGGAAAATAATAAATAATAAATAATATTTTTAAATTAAAAAACATTTTTTTAATCCATTTTCGAGTGGGCACTCCTATTTATCAATGTGCATTGTTTATAATAAGCGAGTCAATATAGTGAAATACTGAAATTTTTATTTTCTTCTAAATTGTTATATCTACTTTATAATTTCAATTAGTCCTATTAATTTCTCAAAAATTATACTGCATTTTTAAGGAAACCAAAAACTAGTAGAAAACAGTGAAGAGTTGAAGATTACTATTCTTGTTTTCCCTGTGCAACAAAGATCCTGCGTTCTCTCTGCCAAAGCCAGCTCCTCCCGATGCTGCAAGCAACTACAAAAACATCAACCTCTCACACCAATTGTAAGTCATTCTTTGACTTGTAACTTTCCCAAACGGAAGTGGTTGCTCGTGTCTGGTCAAAGAACTCTCATGGGAGATATTAAGCAAAACTCTCAAGTAGCATTTGCCCATGCCTCATTGCTAAAGGGTGACTGCCACTGTGATTTGGACATATAGCTAAATACGTAAAGTATATAAGCAGAATTACAGCCAACAGAGATCTACCTTCATAAAATTAGTGGAACAATAAATAAAGAAACTTAACAGTAAAAGCATATATCAGAGAAACATCAACCAAAGGCAGAGGCATGGTTGTTGCATCTCCTAGTGAATATCTTCTACACGTATTTCAAAAGCTGTGAACTAACATGCTTCTCTTCCTATTTCTTGCAGAGGAAAGGCCGTGAGTTTAGCCAAATCGCTCTCCAGCGATACCCCTTTTATCATTTCCACTCTGCAAAAGACAGAAGATAATTCTTTATGAATATTTTGTGAAGACTTCTTCCTTGAAGGGGTTATCATTGTAATTTATGGGACATGTGGAGTGAAGAAAGATACCATGAAGCCATACCTATATGTCAGCTTATAAACATCTATACAATTTAGGAAGTAATACTAAGAAAGCTTAATTGCGAATCAAATCACAATGTGACGCGACCCTGGCGTTCTCCATATTCACATGTAAATTAATAAGAGAACTCTGTTTTACCCTATAGATGACAACAGTACTTTCTAGTAGTCAAAGAATTGCACCATTCCTAACCAGATGTCAAAACAGAGTTCTTCAAAGCGTTTTATACCTGTATCCTTGAAAGAAACTACTCTTCGGATAAGACCAGAATGAAGTAATGCCATGTACTCAAAGCAGCAGGATGAAAAGTAACTCAAGGACAAGGAGTGTTTTCGAGTAGCATTTCAGGTAACTAGTAAAACAGTAGAACAAAAGTTCTAACCAGTTCATGCAGATATTTTGGAAGAAAATTATCCACTCTCTTTTGACACAATGTGCAAGTTCAAGGTGGCAAAAGAACATGAATAATCCAACAAAAAACCATAACATTTTCTCTTTAACGCACCACAGCTTCAAATTTAATGCCAAATGCAACTTTACTTAGGGTAAAGTGTTAATCTTCCCATGCACAAACTGAAACCTACAACAACCAAACGAAGTTCATGTGTGATTAGGTCTATGAATCGAAATGCACTCTCAATTCCAACTTTCATGCTTCCAAAAAAAAAAAAAAAAAAAAGGAATCCCACAAGGTAGTGCTGGTATATTACAGGCAGAGGTATTGTGAAATTAATTTCAACATGAACAGGACTAGTTCTCCATTGTGGTGAGGGAGACTCAGGCAATAAAGAAAATAGATAGCACGAAAATTATGGACTTCAACCCCACACAACACAAATTCATCAACAGGAAATGTAAAAGAATCTTAGGGAGACAGACCTTTTAGGATAATGAAAACTGCAAAATTAGAGCTGATTAGTCCCAATCAAAAGAAATAGTTTTCACTTCTTGTGCAATACATAAGCAAGCATTGATCATTGAGTCAAATGTGCTATTCCATTGAGATTTTATTGTGCTTTTTATGGCTACCAGATTCTATCATTGGCACCTGTTCAACTTGAACAAGAAAAAACCTGAGAGTACTAATTTTGGCACCACCAGTAAACTAACCTCACTTGGTACTATCGATTTGTTGAAGAGCTCCAGTAACACTGCGAAAGAACATGAGGTGAAGTTGAATTTCATCCAAAGGTGAAGAAGCTTTTGTTATTTCTCATAGACCTAATGAAAAAACAAAGAGAGGCCATGAGAATGCTAATAGAGGGGTCGAGGAGAAGAGTTGATAGGACTTTATAGAAAAGGACCAACTTTCAATTCATAATCAGCAATGAGGAGGCTGGGCAGGTAACCTTTCTTTTGCTTGGGTACATTACTTTTCTTTCATTGAGCGGAACTTCCTTCTCCTTGAATGCCACAATCTCTCTCTCTCTCTCTCTCTCTCTCTCTCTCTCTCTCGCTAGGAGAGAGAGAGAGAGAGAGAGAGAGAGAGAGAGAGAGAGAGAGTAGCTATTTCCGAGGCTCTAGGTTTTCTCACTTGATTAAATTCTGCATAAGGGATATTTAACCTATGAATAGTTCATTCGTATGTTTTTTTTTTCTTTTTTTTTGCCTGGTCTATGCCCATAAGCAAAGTGAAACTCACTACACAACAGAAATGCTTGCATGGAGCCCATGGGTGGCAATGCCATCCAAAGCAAGAGTTCCTCCCAAGTGTTCCAACTTTCCTCCTGCCCAACTCATACAGCTAAGAAATACTCGAATGCCCTAAGCCTACTAGACTGAACCAATCAATAGAAGGACCCCATATTAAATAGTGCCAGTGTAGCTGCTCCACTCTCCTCAATGCCTAACACGATGAGCAATTTTAGGATGCTTTCATGTTTGTGACAGGAGAAATAACCTCATGCCCTTACTATCGATGATCCACACAAGAGCATACGCCACTCCTAAAGCGACAAAAGTGGCTGGAATCTCTCACAACGATCTCACGATCAACAATATTTGCAATAAGTTTAATTGCAGAATGACAATCTCCACAAATGCGAAGATTCTTCATTACAGTTAGCCCACCGCCCTCAACAATACTAATCAATGCAAATGCAACAGCAAGCCTTTCACTATGGTAAAATAGTGACTCTTTCTTCTGTTCATCTTCCATGTCATGGAGAGAGAACCTCTTATTTGGAACATACATAACCCAATGCCATCAACTTCATTTTCAACCAATGCAGCTTCAAATATATGTTCTCACTCAAAGAGTGAGATTTAGCCCCAGAGAGAAATAAATGCTTTTGCCCCTTTATAGTAATCCAACTTCTACCCGGTTGCTTCACAATCCCTTCATCCCTCATAGTCACTCCAAATCTCGAGATATCACCCCCTCTATTAGCAGAAGCATAGAAGTTGGACAGCAAAACATTAGCAGCACTTCAAAGTGGTTCTAAGTCAAGAATATAATTAGCAACTCATTCTGCCATATGCATCTTGCGAGAACTAAGCAAAGGCCACACTATGGAGTTAGCTTTAAGGGGCATGCTTCTCACAAGATCCTCAGCTACCTCTTGCTTCCCACATCATCCTAGCATATCCACCATGCATGCATAATGCCCGTGCTTCAACTTAATGGAAAAGCTCTCACTAAAATATCTCAACAGGCATCTCCCTTTCTGTAACATCCCAGAATGACTACAGGAAGAAAGCAGTCCCCTGAGTGTGATCTCATCTGGTGGTACCGGTCCACGTATCATTTGGAACTTGGAAAATAGCAAGGGCAAAGCAGGAATGGCCTGCTTCAAGCCATCATTAAACGCCATGCCGGCATGCAATCTCTAGGCCGAAGCCCAAAGCAACACTGGAGAGGGACAGATGACGGAAGAGGAGAGGGAGGGAGGCGGTTGGGGCTTGGTGCTTGAAGGATCGCGAGGCCAACGTAGTCAGATCAATATTGATATCGTCAGGCGGTGGTAGTGGTGATCGCTGGAGAGGGAAAAACGAAGCGGATGAGCCATCGACGGCGGCAAAGGCATGCCGGCGGAAGGAATGGCAAGTTGAGCTAAAAGTGTTTCAATTGGCCGGAGGGATGAGCTGATGCGAATTAAGCTAAAAGGCCTGGGCTGCGCTTGTGGTCGGACTAGGCTGCATAGGGCTGAACTTAAGGGATGGGGCTGGAGCTTTATCTTTTCTCTCTGTTTCTCTCTTCTTATTGTTTTTTTTTATTTTATAAAAATGTATTTTTGACTAGTTGGCAAAAATTCAGGTGTTAATACTCCTCAATCGATACTTTAAAAAAAAAAAAAAACATTTTTCAGCACTAGACAAAAATTCAAGCTTATACATCCTTTGTGGATCAAGGCCCTATTATAATTCTTTTACAGAAGATGTTGCAAAAGTAGCACTCCTACTAACACCACTTAACACTAGTTGATATGAATTGGTTACCTAAGTTCCAAAGGTCTTTAAAGGCATTCAACTCTCTAATCGAAAACACAATATTGTCGTCAAATCTTGAAATCAAATATTGAGAGCATCAAAATCTCAATTTATTTTGAGTTTGACCATAAAAGAATCTCTCAGTAACTTCAGATACAAGAGCATAACATTTGTGAAATTGCAATCACATTGATTTTAATCAAATGTCAATCAACCTTAATTTGTGCCTCAAGTACATGTGTAGATCATAAAATGAATCCATGCTTTACAAGCCAAAGCATCTCAGAAAGGAGATATAAATTATGCATCATTAAGTTTATAAACTTCCGTCTCACATTATCGATACTATCCAAGATCTCACAATTCCATTTAACACTACAATGGAGACAATCGAACAAAACTTTTACAGTTTTGGTGTATTCTTGTACAAAGTTATCTCTAGGTGGATAATGCAACCGACAACTAGGAATTCTCTTTTACCAATCAAAACAGCACATCTTACACTGCAAAAATATCCAACATGCCAAGTGTGCACTACTGATAAGACTGATATTTCATATAAATTACTATCGTTGTGATTATGATAAATTTCCCTTTATGATAGAGTAAATAACTCGTCATTTGGAGCCTCTCAACGAAGTTAATCATGAGATAATATTGGTCCAAGAAAGCTTATTTCCTGTGGACAAACAAGCCTCCTGGACTTTGGCAACCAATTGTTTATAATCATACTCAAATCATCAGCGTACAACATATAATAACGCTCTTGGGAATGTGATTGTATATCATATGATATTAAATTCCCATAAAAAAAAATGAACTTTGTGAGTGCGCCACAAGTCTCATTCTGTGAACCACTTTGATGGTCAAATACCCATATCACATTGTGTAAATATTCTTGAAACTGGGATGTAAAGGATAGTCCATAGTTAAATGAGCAATTCCACCAACCTCAATATGTGAAGCACTCTGGTGCTCAAGCACACATTAAATTACGTGAAATCTCCAAATAAGAATATTGCTCAAATGACATGAGAAAATTTTACATGACACCACAAGTAAGTGACTTTGTCAAACAATTGCTCATAGTACAATATGAAACTTCCTATATTACAGAAAATAATAAATAAAGTCCAATAACCTTAAATTTCTGCATTACAGAAAACACTTCCTACATTACAGAAAATAAACTTCCGACGTTCAAACACAGCAAATTCGACACTTTTGGAGTGCAATTAAACTTTATTATGATTTTACTAAATGCCAATCAGTGAAAATCCTGATAAAATTCTATTGTTCAAAATAAAATCTCTAATTTATTGAGAGATAGATCAATAACCAAAAAGCTTGTGAATAACTCTATAACCAATCAAATGCATTCTCCTGTAATTGCATAATAACTCGAAATTGCACTCAATTAAACTATTCATTAAGATTAGATATAGAATCAAGAATATGCATCTAAGTAGCCTAATGAGGGTCCAATTATGAGGAATTTCTACCATTAACACTCCGTAAAATTATGAGGAATTTTACCCAAGTGCCCTGAACTGGATTGGTACGAAATAAAGGTGCAAAATGGCCAACATTGTTGCGGGCAATATGATTATGAAGCCAATTTGGACATATGAACATAGATCAACATCCAATTTGAAGCTTGTCTACTACATCAAAAGGTAATTTATTCCAAAAATTTCATAATTCCCACGACCTATATCATATCACAACATAAAATTAATAAAGTAGAACTAATATTTAACATAGAAAGAGAACCCACACATCTATAAAAAGTTCTAACAGATTATTTTAGTTCAAAAACACCATCTCCCGGTTCATTTTAGATTATGGTCTTTTGGGCAATGGTTTGGTAATTTATATGTTTCACTAGACATGATAATATCATAATCATTACGAGCTTAAAGAAAAAACACTCAAATTCGACATTTTATCACTAAAAGAAAAAAGGTCACTTCAGGATTAAACAAAGATGAAAGCACACACAAGGAAGAAGCAATTGTCAATGGCCCATTGACCTAGCAAAACATTGAGATTTTCTTGTACTTTTCGAGCCACCACGTGCTTATCTTAACCAATAGGGGTTGCCATGTGATTGCTCAAATCAATGAGACCTTCTCAGGATAATATGCTAGGCAAAGTCAACAATGATCAAGACATTAATTAACTCATCAATATTATAAATTCGAGTATCTACGAGATAATTGGTACAATCAGAAACGTTAAATCCACCAATTCCAATTCTTTGCCAGGGAATCTACATGAAACACATGCAAATCATTGTCCTCTTTATTGTCATTAGGGATGACACATGATTTGGTTCGGAACTCTGGAGCTCAGAGACATCAATAGCACACCTCGAATAACTCAAAGCTCAAAAAAGTCGTAAAAAGATAAGCCAGATTACAGAATACATTGATGACAAAAATTAGCACAAAAAAAGTGATGCCCACACCGTTGATGCCGTAACTTATCTTAACAATCTTATAATCAAGTTAAAGCATGAAATGGACTTCCAATCACAACTGCAACCCTCTGTAAACATATGAACATCCTGGCGCAAACTGATATGGACAAGTATCACGCTTCCCTTCCACAGGTCCCTTGATGAAATTCTATGATTGGAAAAGCAGTCAATGACACATGCATTGTCAGTGCAAGACGTCAAACTCCATCCCCTTACAATGAAAAAGAATGCGAATCATCACTAATATTCATACAAATTTCTATACTTAAAAGGGTTGTGAGAGCCTCTGTGATTATTAAATTTTGTAGAATCTTGAAATAAAATAATTCACTATCTCTAACATCACACACAAACGTGAGAGAATCTTATTATGCTAGAATCAGCACCATTGATGTCACATCCAGGTTGGCGCTTTACATGTAGAATACAAAGAGTCAAGAAAACTGTAAGTCAAAAGTATTTTGCGATGAGTTCACCTCAAGAATGGGAACTGCCTTGAACTACAAGTTTAACTTAGGTTATAGTCAAATAAAGAGATTAACTAACAAGAATAACAACAATGAACAATATAATCAGAATAAACCAAGAATTAGGAATGAAGAGCAAGAATGTCGTCTAACTTCATCTTGAAGAACTTTAAAGCATCCTCATTGTGATTGACTATTATCATACAAGGAATCTATAGCTATAGGTATACTCATTCTTAGCATGAGCATCATATTCTACTACCACAGCGAGAAACATTGCCATAGCACCATAATCCAATGCCCTTTTAAAAGGCCATACCATGCAACCCACTTGTTTCATGCACTAGCAACTGACAATCGTTAAATATGCAGCAGAATTGCATCATGATACTTTACAAGATGTCCACGTTGTTAAGAGAAACGAGAATCATAATCCAAAGGTCTTACCTATTCATGCAAAGCCATAAGAATATTCAACAGGAATAATCAATCCACGCAGATCTAATGAGAAGCCAGAGTAACCCGTGAATTGAGAGACTTTGGAGCCGAAATTCATGTATTAGCATTCAGCATATATCTATAATACTTAAACAAATCATAAATTCCACAATGTTATAAACAGCAAATGAATGGAAAAGGAGGGGAAAATGGCAAAGGGAAATGATATACATGTTACAGTGTTCAATGAAACAGAGAAGAACACGAAATTCATTTAATCATTGCATAGATAAATTATTTCAAGGCCATCTTTTCAATATGCAATGAGTTTCCAAAGCATACTTATTATCTCAGACGAATGAAAAGGTTATGATTTGATCAGCCTATTTGCAACTGAAGAGCTCAAATTGGAGAATTGCTTGACTGTGAACCATACATGTTTAGTTATTCATGATAGGGATCAAGGAAGAAAGTACTTCTCCCAAAGAGTCTAACCGACAGATTACCAACTATTAACTTCATCTTTTTCCCTAACCAAGAAAATGATGTCCTATTTCTCAAATGGCAATCTAGCTAAGTATAACCAGTCTGGAGGAAAGCTATGTTTGATAAACAGGACATCTGAAAATTGGCCAAAAGTAAAGACTAGGTATCTGAAACTCTGAATGGCCGAACACCACTCCATTGAAGCAACTATACTTAGTGTCAATCTGGATAATTGTACCCACCATCTCAAGATGTGCACCTTATCCTTGATGGAGCAAACTTCTGAATGGGTTCTTATGCAACCAATGACCCACTAGTTCTATGCTTCCAATTTCATTAACCTTTATAATTACAAAAAATTCCAATGGGTTGGCTTTATCTACCTGGGATATGGGTAGATAATTCTCCAGACCAAGGATACAACAACATAATTTACTGAAAAAAAACCATTCACATATGGACCAGTGTGCGTGTGCATGAGGGGGAGAGAGAGAGAGAGAGAGAGAGAGGGAGAGAGAGAGAGAGTTGTCCAGCAAGATCTGCAATTACCGAAAGCCCCAGCTACAGTTCTCTCTAGCTGGGTGACACTTAATTGAAAAGTAGAAATAAAATGAGGCTTCCTGAATTCTTCTCAATCAATATAAATGGGGATGAGTCCTTGGAAGAACATAGCATTAGAATTTAAGATAGCTTTTCTGGGAGGGTTCTTTAGGAAGATGTTGCTAGCAAACACAATGCTCAAGTTCATTGATTGTTAAAGTTAACTTTGGCTCAAAAGCTAGAATTGCTCTATTATGCTCATGAAAGCCTCTTAAAGAGTGTATTAACTATGTGTCCATTGAAAAAGAAGGATCATTTCCCTTAGGTTGTCTAACGTAAATAGGTGCTAACTGCAGTATTATAACATTATTTCAAACAGACAATTCAGCTCGTTAAAAAGGTAGATCGTCGTCATACCATTAGGCTTTCCTCATTCACAAAAATCTTGCAGAAGAGAAATTGCCTCTGATGCCATTATACCTCCACAACATATTTCCATTACTGCAAGAGAAACAAGAAAAAAGTTGGAAACATTCATAGATCAGGCAGGCACTTCAAGGGGAAACATAGACGAAATTTCTGTGAAAGCCACCCAATATTTTTGATAATTCTACATATTTACCTAGCTCATCAACTTGAAAACCAAGACAGAGTCCATTTGCAAATCATGTCCAAATATCAAGCGAGAGATAATTTAGCAAAATAATTGACAAAGCACTTCGCAAATGAAGGTACCTTCTAAGCAAAAACAAGTTCGCTGATAAAGGAAAATGGTCAAACTTAGGAAAATTACATTTAGGTTCTAAGAATATCAATTTTAACAAATGTCTGTGCTCCAGAAAACAGGTTTTCAGGCAAGTAAATTGTCTCTGAAGTGTACCATTTACTTCAATTGACAGTAACTAGGCTCTATGCCTTGGCAAACGTCTTGCATCAGATTTAAAAGAGGAGTGTTTGGGGGAGCTATGGCTTAAACCTAATGTCCTTGGAGAACAAACAGTAGCTATAAACAGGGGATACTTCAAGGCTTTTAACACGGATGGGCAAGTTCCCTTCAGAGAGATATTGGCACCGGGAATCTGATTGACAGAAGATTTGCAAATGACTTGTCCACTAATAATGGCTAGTATGGGTTTCAACCAGCTACATCTTCCAAACATTGCATATGACCCATGCTCACTGTTATAACAACAGTCCTATTCTGTTTAACATGAAACTACGCAATAATTAGGGCTAGTTTTTTAGCTCTGCACGGTGGAAATTGAGCAAGGTCGTGCTTTATCTGCAAGATGCATCCTCTTGCTTGATGCTGTATTCAGAAAGCCAATGAGCTAGCTCGTGTTTCCTACAATACTTTTGACTTCTAATCAGATTCTTAAGAGCAGCATAAGTATAAATCTCTAGCTCTAAAAGTCAAAGTTCTCACGGCTTATTTTTTTCCCGTAAAATTTTTCACTCAATACTCTTGTTTCTTCCTGATAATCAGAATATTAAGAGCAGCATAACTATCAATTTCTAGCTCCAAAATTAAGAGTTTCATGGCTTATATTCCCCCCTAAAATTTTTTACTCGTACTCTTGCTTCTCCGCAACCTTGCCCCCATTTCCCTGTACTTGAGCTTCTTCTTTCAAAACTAATAATTCAACAGAAAGACATTGTCCGTAATCTATATTAGCTACTTTAAGTACTGCTCAAATTACAATGAAACAGATCCTGTTTCACTACATTTTTAACTTTTAAGTCAAAAAAGTCAGTTAAAAATTGATGACTTCTGGACAATCTCAGGAAACATGACATGTTAGATCACGGTAGCATCCAAGAGATGAAGAATCATACTGGAAACACATGTCATATACCCAATTTAGCAAGCACATGCCCTCATGTATGCAAGAAGAGACAATTGCAACTAATAAACGAGGAAAGAGATTTCTTTATCGAGAACACTGCCCATGACATATTAGAAAGCATAATTTCCTTATAGTCAAATCATATTTCTTTGAAGATGCTATATTTCCCACTTTAAACTTGATAACATCACAAACATCAAAGAATCTCGCTGCAGTGGAAAAAGGCGAGGAAGAAGAGATGAAGAAACAGGTGGGAGAAGGAAGAGGAAAGAACAAACCGATGTTACAGTAACTTGTAGTACTTCCCAGAACATTAAATTTTTTTATGGCAAAAAGAGAAAGGAAATGTCTAACAAGTCACATAGAATTTGTTTAAAAAGGAAACATAGGGGAAAGAAAGAAATAATATAAACTTGACTTCATGACACTTCCTAAAACTCGACTTTCTACAATTTAGACATGGAAAAGGATAGAAAATGTGGAAAATTAGTTCCATAAACCTCCATTTATTTTCACGGTTATGTGTCGCAATATTCAAAGTGCAACAACAAACGGAAGTACTATGAAACCACATCAGTAAGTAATCAAAATAAGATTCATAAACCTCCAGTAAGCTTTGGTTGTCAATTGTAATATGTCACAATTTCAAAGTGGGGCTAAGCAGATACGAAATCAGCAATAAAAAGCAAATTCAGAAACCGACCTAATTCATTCCTTGGAGCTGCTTGATGCAACAACAGTATTGAGCTGCAGCCTCCACATTTATCATTTGCAGTCATAATACACTTCCTTCATACCTAAAAATGGCTAAGAGTCATATATAATTTATGAGTAAACAAAATTTACAAAAGTTTAGTTTTAATTCAGTATGATCAACAGATGTACCAATGATTGATGATGCTGCTGCAGACATTATGCATAGTTCAGGTCACATAAAGGGAGCATGCTGAATTCTTCTCTACAACTTCTACAGACAAAAATCCAATCCTCTGCCACTGTTCAAGAAGAACATCAAGAGCTTCCATTTCTGCACATCTTGTTGCCTAGGAAAGCGCAAGGAGAAAAAAATAAGGAAAGCATATCCAACTTAGGAGCTAGTCAGAGAGAGAGTTGCTCTTAGTGTACTTTCAATGTAAATTTAGGAAATGCATTTCATGAAAAATGTTTTCACCTTCACATTTATTCACTTATTTCTTTTACTCTTGCTTAACGTTTGAGTCCAACAGTTTTTCTTTAAATTGACGCATCTCTAAGTGCCATTGCCTTCTTCCTCTCAGTGTTGAGAGCATTAGCAATGCAAATAAAAAATAGTTCACCAAAGCAAACAATAGCAACACATCTATAACTCGTCTATTTCCTCTTCAAATCACCTCTTTCGTATCTGCTCCATGTTGACTATACTTTCAAGGCTTGAATTGTGTTCATCCTTGGCTTTGTATGTAGGCTAAGTGAGGAAGATTGTTGTATCCTAGGGATAGGATTTTTGTCACAGCCAACTGCATTAGATCATGAATCCTATTGGAAGAACCACCGTTTCCAAGACAGAGTAATCTATGCATCTTATGCAGAAATTTCAGTTCTTTCTTCAAATACCAACAACACTAAGAGTCTAAGAGAGGATCTTATGCGTGAAGCATGGACAACTATCTTTGCTCCTCAATGTCAAGGTATGGACATTGTTTGAAGAGTATTCTCCTTACTAATAGCCATTCGATCTAAGTTCTAGTACTCAAGCATTATATTCTCTGAAATTTTATGTGAAATTGCAGTTATCCTCCCTATACTTGAGATTTTACAAAGTTCCTCAACTCGCTTCTCATAACTTTAGAATTTTGCATCCCTCACTACACCCTTTTAATCAAGACAAGTGAAGCCACCATAACAACTTGCTCTCAGGTAATGTAAAGCAATAAATACGTACTCAGAACAATTTATACCTTTGTAATCTGTTGAGGTAATCAAGCAATTACTAACGTATTCAAGCATGCTATACAGGACAATCTACAAGCACTGAACATTCTGGTCCAACAGCTTGCAAAGGCCTTATTTCTATTTAAAAAGCAAATATCATTCCCCTACTCTTTCTCTCCTCATTGAAGCTTTTTCTTTGACTGTCTCCGGTCCAAAATTCAGACAGAGAACAATAGCAAACGAGAAATGTGAAACATTGTACAGAGTAAAGCAAGATTCTTGCTATTGTTAGCCATAGTCGTACTTTATGAAAGAATAATGGGAACAAAACCATTAAGAGCCTAATAATGCATAGAAAATTCCACCTTTTAGCAGATTTGTTCGGATGTACTATTTAAACACATATTAAAGAAATAACTGCGATATTGAGGGTATCAATTCAAAACAACAACAAAGTGCTGTTGGTCAAAATTTATAGAAAGGGGTAAAGAAGCAATGATAGACATACATTCCGTTTCTCATTAGTCCTGTTTCTTCCTGCTGCAATAAGGCACTGTTTCTCACCAATCACACAGCTGTTCAATCAAGGTATAAAATAAATAGTGTACAATGTGAAATCACTTACAAATTAAGACTGAAAATAAAGTAACATATCTGAAATGCACCTGGTTATTGAAAATCAGTTCCTTACCCAATTGGAACTTCAAGGCTGTCCAAAGCAAGCTTTGCCTTATATTAAAAATGCAAATAGGTCTTGTTACTTGTTAGGAGGAAAAAAAAATATGGGTATAAGAGTCAGAATTTCTCTCATACTTGCATACAGGCAATTCAAGGGAAAATGAACATCAAGTAGCCAGCAGTAGAAATATTTCATCATCAACATGCAGCTACTAACAGAATGAATCCATATCTCATATCTATAAGATCAAGATTTTGCAGGTCCTGCGTTATATACTGGTCCCAAACTTCCAAGGGATGATTATGAATACATACTTATCTTGTAATTCAGATGCAAATCCCACCTAACACTCAAACCGATATGGCTCTAACAACAATAAAACAAAAACAACTAATTTGAGAAACTACATTAATTAGGTTTCACTCAAACATTCAAGAAGCATATAGGAGTTTTAGCTTCTTGGTCATTTTCCTTCTAAAAGCTATGGCAACATAAGAATAAAAAGAGAATCCTAAACAATTGCAAAGGCCTCAGAATTCAGAATCGACAATCAGCTACTTGTGCTTTTGTCTCTATTCTACTGAATATCTTATGTAAACTCCGCGTTTCTGGTGATTATTTCTTTTTCATATCCACAGTCTACAAGGCGAAGGAAAATAACGACCTAACCAGTTATCCATTGGCACAACCGATGTTCATATTACTCTCACACTACTAACTAAATTTGGTTTCCAAGAAGTGGTTAAAGGACTCGACTGTCAAGCAACCTTTCCTGGTGGCCATCTCACTGCATCTTCTTCATCCCCTTATGGTTTTGCCTCCTTCAAGCGCCTCATAAAATATTGAGATAGAGTCCCCTATCCCAGGGATCGAAGTTTCTCAGAATTCAATTCTCCTTGCAAGCCGATCACCTGCTGCACATCTGTATGATAAGTACATACACATCCACATTTTCTCTAGACAACTCAAAAGCACCTGGATGGGCTCAGTTTTTCGCCTGAAAAGGGGATTGAACCAACCCATGTACACCCTACTTCCCATTATTTCACTCTCCCTCGCTTGTTTTTCCTTGGAACCTAGACTTCACCTACTTCTTTCAATAAATTGCCACTTGTGGAAACAAAGAAAGCAAAGCCACACCTTCTAGAGATCGTCGCTGATTTTGCAGCTTGTAACGTCGATAACCTGTGAATTCACTTCGAAGCATCCACAGACTAAACTTACGAAGAAACACCGATTCAGCGTCTCTCGAACAAATTCAACTGACAAATTCTTCAAGTTCCCGCGCGATTGCAGCACCAACCGAATCGAATTCAAAATCCAGCTCAAGTATTACATTAACTTTAAAAAAAAAAAAAGAATTCGGACGTGCCAGGCGTTACCTGATCTACAACAAGCTACACGAAGCCCAGAACGAACCTCAGGAGAGAATCGTCATTAGTTTCCATGGCTTCAGTCGCCTCCGCCGGCCGGTCTCCGTCACTGTCAAGTTCAATAGGGACGCCGTTTCAGGAAGACGAACATCTTCTTCTTCTTCTTCTTCCATTTCGTCGGAGATCGCTGGTGTGGGAATGGAAGATGGGGCGTTGGTGGAGTTGGAAGTTTTGACTATAGCGGAGGAGAAGAGAAAAGGAAGAAGCTTTACAACAACGGGGAAAATCAAAGAAAAGGAATAAATAAAAAAGGTTTAAGAAGGGACGAGGAAGTGCATAATTAGACGGAAGGTTAATAGTTGAGAAGGATGAAAATCGATTTCGATACGCTCCTTTTATTTCATTTCGCAAAAAATTCAATATTTATAATTCTCAAAAAATCAGTTTTCCAGAAAAAAGAAATGATATAGCGAAAATAACTATGCCCTCAAGGTTGTTATGAAACAAGTGTTTGAATTTATTCACTAATAGTAAAGCGAAGGGAGTGTAATTGGAATCACTGCATGGTTCCGCATCCGAGTATAAAAGTGGGGAATGGGGCTTGGATTGAGTGATGAATCTATGAGATAACGAACTGCGAAGAAAAGCGGATGCACTGGAAATCGAAATTATAAATAAAGGAAATGAATTGAACCGAATCGAAAATACACGGCAATGAAAGTGCAAAGAAAGAAAAAATAAAAATGAGAACAAAGATAGATAGACAACTCACCAAGAGTGCTGTTGGATGCGTGCATCTCTCTCTTCTCTGATGCCTTCGTCCTCTACATTCTCTCGTGGAAGTTTGCATCTTTCTCTTCCAAATTGCTCCTCCACCCCACCAGCATGAAAATGCACATCCCAAGCCCCCTCAAGGCTGACCATTTCCATCGCTGTAGCTAGCAAAGTCAACACTAGTTGAAGTGGACGCATAAAAAACCTTAATGGATGTATATGAGTAAAAGTCAGTACCAACAGCGTGTTATTGAGAAAAGAAAACGGGAATGAAAAAAAGACGCATTGTAATGGAGATCAGCTGAGTTCACTCACCTAAGAATTGCTTTCTTGGTAAGTTCACATCGTCCTAACAACAAAAGCAGCGAGCAAACACTGCCATACACATCTCTGTCAATTGAATTAGAAGTCCCCATGGTCTTGGTTCGCATGCCTCGAGGGAGAAGAGCTCAGGATTTTCCTTTGGTACTATTTGACTTTGTTCCTCACCACTCACTTGACAATCTTGCAAGTCCTCATGTAGATCTGCTTCGCTCAAATTATCTCCGTGCATGAGTGAACTCTCAGCTATTGAATTTGTCGATTCATGACCAACTTCGTAGAGTGAAGCTAGATCTATAAACCGATTATCTCGAAGATCCACCTTTAAATCATTCGTACTCATTTGGCAATCTTGTGAGTCTGTGTGTAGATCTGTTTCCATTGAACTATCTTCGTGCATAAGTGAACTCTCAGCTTCTAGCTCTGTTGATTCATAACAAACTTCATAGAGTAAAGCTGGATCCATTAGCTGATTGTCTTGAAGTACAACTTTTAAATCGTCCTCTAGTGATTTGCATAGTATTCGCAATCCCCACTTTTTCACACTTTTACTTGATACTATACTGCTAAACCGTATAAGACTCCCATCAATTTGACTAAAATCAACTTCTCCCCACAGGTCGCATGGTATGAGATACTCAAGCGAGATATGATCCGAAGATTTATATGAAGTATGTACAGAGTAATCCAGCCTTTTGCCATTAACATGAGATACAACCAAAGTTTCCTTTTCCGATTCATCATCACAGAGAACGCAACAAAGAGCCAAGGCAAGAAACTTATCATACAAATCCTTAGAAGCCATGAAAGATATGGAACCCTCTTCAATAGGGAAGACCCACTTTGGCATCTCTCCTCCAGAGAGAATAATCTTGAAATCGTGAGGCATCTGTTTTCAACCCCAGTCATAACCAAGAAAAACAGTTAAAAAGTACCCAAATTTGTTATTAACGCTTAGAATATTACCAATTTGAGTTTAGTAAGTAGTCCCAGTGAATTCCACTTCAAACTAGATCTCTATAAATTATCCATTAATCTTTACTTGCATTAACATACAAATCTCATGTAATACAAATTATTCCTAGAAAGGAATGGTAGCCAATTCCATTACATGCATATATGATATTTCTTGACTTTTCTTAAGCCTCCGATCTTGCATTTCGCTTTTGTACAATACAAGTGCTCATTGGATCCAACATATTCTCCACATCGATTCGTGTGTGTGTGAGAGAGAGAGAAAGAGAGAGAGAGAAACCTCGCCACTTGAGTAAGTATCAGCCATGGTCAACCCTCTTCGGACAAAATGATGAAGTGAAGTTAAATCTCCATTATTTTTCAGAGATTCACAACCTTCCGCATAAAGGTAGCTGAAACTTGGTGGAAGTTTGGGAATCTCCCGTAGTTGATGGCAATGTTCAACAATCAAATGGGACAAATGAGCACGCTTATTGAGAGATGTGGGAAGGCTAGTAATATTATTCCCTGTTAGCCGTAACTGTCTCAAGAAGGGAAAACAGGAAAGGTTTTCAAGAAACTGTACTTCAGATAGTTTACATCCCTCAAGTCTTAACGATTGCAGATTTGAAAGTCCAATCTCTGAGCATGGATTAGCTGAATCCTCGTATTTTGGAAACCTGGTGAAATTCGTGCAACCCCGAAGTGCCAAGTCTTCAAGGTTTTGTAACTTGTAAATGCTAGATGGAAGACTTACCAGGTTCTTGCAATTATCTAAAAACATGTTCTCCAAAGAGACAAGATTTTCTATTGATGGTGGAAGTTCTTTAATAGCAGTCCCTAATAACCAAAGCTCTTCAAAGTCTTCAAGTTCATTTGGAATATCAGGGAACCTTTCCAATTTTGTGCAACCATCAAGACGGAGAGTTTGGAGATGTTTTGATTTGAGCACATCGGGAAAAACACTAAGTTCAGAGCATCCCGTTAACCTTAACACCTGTAACTTGTCATGATATGCAATTGACTGATGTGCTTCTATCAATTTTTTGCAATTCATGAGATTCAATTCCTTGAGATACGGAGTACATGAAATGTCAGGCATACTAACTAGCGACTCGCAGTAACTCAAGTTAACGTACTTTAATTGCTGGAGGTCCTGCGAAAACACCGAACAAACGCTGATAAACATTCTGAAAGGAGAAAAAGGATATATGAACGATACCGGGGCCACTTTCAAGGAAATTCATAGTTAGGAAACAAGTATCTTCACATGGAAGGAAGCAAGGAGCATTGTTAGATCAGGCAACTTGGAACCCACTATTCAGATTCCTGATTAATTTTCTTAACCTATTAATCAACTTTCTCATTCAAAGTTACCATAAACTGATTTTGTGGGAACTATATATAGTATTGAGAAATTACTAAACACTTAGAAACTTCAAAAGTAATTACAAATCTATATATATGGTAAAGCTTGAACGATATTAAGCCATGCGGCATACTTACGAGTGAGCTTTATCTAGTAATTTAGTTTTCATGAGTACTTTAGTAAATTAAAGATAACTCCAATCTTTTTATATTCTAATTTTTTTTTAACAAATTGAGTAAATATCGGTACATAACATAGAAAAGAATTCCAAATAAACTATGTAAAATTGGGTTAATACCATAAATAAATAAAAAATCTCAAATTGGTTCACAAATTTACCCCAAATTAATTTTATCTCACAAAAATCTCATAACACATTTACTCCAAACTAATTTTTGTCTAATCAAAAATTTCAAACAGGTACCACTGACCCAAACTTACCCTCCATTAGTAGACGAAAATTAGTCTGGGCTAAAACTTTGCTATGTCTCATGCCATGTGGTAATCATAAAAGTAAAGTGAATTGCCGTGTGGTGAGCATGTGAATGTGGGCCAAATTGCGAAACTATGCCTGCTATGTGGCAACTTAGAAGCAAAGTGAACCATGGTGAGTATGCGAATATGGGTCATGTGAGAAAAGTATGCCTCGTGTCATGCCTTGTGGCAATCATGGATGCGAAGTGAAGTTTTGAGTGATCGAGCATAAGAATAAACACTTTGTTAATAAATGAATGCAGGATACTATCAAATTGTAAAAGCGCAAAACTCAACAAACATAATAAATAAATAAAAATTAAGTCATGCAAAGACAAAAAAGCCAAATTTGAAAAGCATTAGGAATAAAATAAGGATTTCATATACTCAAGAACCGATTTAAGCAATTAACAGTATAAGAAAATTACTCAGGAATTAATGCTTTATTACGTCAACCTAGAAAGATACTCCTTAAGAACCGGTTTAAGCAAAGCACGGTGCATTCAAACCTTCGACTGAGCTAGTTCGATTGTTGTAGGACAAATCCCACCTTTTATGCATGTGCATTGAGTAAGGAACCATCACTCGATGATTATACAACCTCTAACGTTATTTCGAGAGCGAGATGCTATGATTAGGATATTTGATCTGTCACATGACACCCAAACCAAAAACTTGACCACGTCGCCAGCTACTCCTTGGGTGTTTTTACATGTTACATGTTAATGGGTTCACTTGTCATATTTTTGTTTCCTATTTATTCTATCATATACTATTTTCTGTAAATTAAAAAAAGGCTACATATTAACAATTGACAAAGTTAGAATTAGGTTATTTAGCTTATGCCAGCAGATTTGCATTTTTAGTTTCTTCACTAGGTAGTTTTGATATGATTTTGAAATATAACAATGTCGATCGCTAGAGATATTATGCTTAGAAAATATTTGAACTTTGTCTATATTATCACATTAAGTAAAGAAAACCTCCTACTTCTTAGGGATTTTTATTTTTTCCATTAATCATCCTCAAGTACTTATTTTATAAATATTATCCTCATGGAGAGACACGTGAAATAAGTTATTCTATTTTATCCCTTAAATTTTTCGTATTAAAATTTGAATTTACTTATGATGTAATAACCTACCTAAAAAAATTAAAATCTTGAAATATCTTTCTTTTTCCACACATCTTCTCTTATCATTCAATGACATTTTAAAATCTGAGTTATTTTTCTCTTTCCACATATTTTTATGAAATGTCTTTGTATTGTATATTTTATCAACAAAATGTTTCCATTAAATATAACAAAGTTTTTTCGCTTAATTTTTCAAATGCCAATTTTGCTACACGTAGAAGTATTTTTAAGCAAGCAGTTAGGGTCATTTTGAAAGCAAATAGATAAGTGGATTCTAAATAAGAGGACCACCACTTCCTTTTGGGTACTAGTACATATATGCACAAATCAAATATATAATAAAAAAGGTCTATGGAGGTAAATGCTCACCTTGTATTGTTTTGTCACTATCGTGATACTGCTTTTGCTCATACAAAGTCCAACTAATTTCTTTGGACCAGGGGAGAATTCTGGAAAATATGGAGCCTCAGGCCACTCAAACCATCTTAGCCAATAAGGAAGACACACAGGACCTTCAAAAGAATTGTGCACGTTGCGCAAGATGAGCAATTTCAACCTTCTCATTTTTGTAAAAGCATAAGGATCGATACTTATCTCCTTTAGCTCAAGTGGCTCCAATACTATGGCTTTGACTGCACAATCTCCCTATTTATACAAGACTATTTAAGTTATGCATATACAGTAAATAAAATCAAAGATAAGGAGCAGAATTTTGATGGTATTGACAAGTCTTACCATGTCGTAGGATAGAACATCAACGACATCATCATATAACCATAGTCTACTACGTCTCACAGGATCATCGCGGCATTCTTGCTTCACAATATCCATACCCATCAATTGAATCAAGTCATGCATCTGTAGGGTTCCAGACTTAATCGTTATCAAGGACCTCTCAATGAGAATTTTCAATCCAATTGCCATCTCCAAATCACAACTGTTGAGAATTGGTTTTATGTACCCAATTTCCTGCCCCTTAAAAAAGCAGGCGATGTGGAGAAAGATCTCTTTCTCATTTTCCTCTAATCCATCATAACTTATTTTGAGCACATCGTTAATGGATTTGTTAGGAATAGTAGAAAGTTTCTTTAGTGTACTTTTCCATTCGTGTTCTCTTCTACCACATAAGAAGGAACCTAGCACCTCAAGTGCTAATGGAAGGCCTTTAGTATAATTCAGAACACCATCCACTAGATTAGCCCTGATTTTTAGTTTTTGGTATGTGGAAAAAGCATGCTTAGTAAGTAGCTCATGAGCTTCACTGTCATCCAGTGCTTTAACTTCATACACATGATCTCGATCTATCTCATGTGCAATTAGTAAATGTTCATCTCTTGTAGTAAAGATGATCCTACTCCCATTACCAAACCACTTGCTTTCTCCGGCTAAAGCACTTAATTGGCGCAAGTCATCCACATCATCAAGGACAAGGAGAACTTTTTTGCGAAAAAGTCTTTCTTGTATTAGATTAGTACCCGCATCAACACTAGACACTACTAATCTTTGTTTCCTTAATAATATCTCATGTAGTAAATTTTCTTGCAAAGTAACTAAGTCCTTGCAATCTTTTGAAGTTTCTCGAACATTTGCCAAAAAACTTGAACCTTCAAATTGTGTGAAAATATCATTATAAATGGCTTTAGCCAAAGTTGTTTTTCCTATACCTCCCTGTCCCCATAATCCCACCATGAGAACACCATCATTAGACTCAAGGTTTAACATCGATTTCAGCTCAAGCACACGGGAATCTATCCCAACTGGATGCTTAGCAACGTGCAAAGGTGTTCGGCCCAGGTAAGTGGCAATCTCCTTCACAATTTTTTGTATATGCTCTGAATCATCTCTGACAAAAATTGAAAAAGAAGCTGTAGAATCATTTTAGCAATTTGGATAAGCAAATAATGAGCAGTCACCAACCAACAATGACAAAACAGGGCATCCCATTTTTGGACACACCAACACAAAAAGTATTCCAATTGAGTTGAATTAGAACTTCGAGAACTTCACACCAACCATAACAAGTTTAGGGTTCAGCTTTTAGTCATCCAAGTGATTCATGTTCTTTCGATGTGTACATGACGATTTACATTTTTTTTCTTTGTGACCGTCACAAGTGATTTTATTTATATGGTTAATCAAATTATTTAGGACTTTGAACGGTGGTTAAGATTTCGATTCAAAAACTATTAAATACCCCGAAAAGTGATGTCATTGCCTTAGATGGCTTATACGTACTAATTATCCTGGATCAAGCATTGTGAACTTTCTTATTCCTTCCAAAGAAATGGGGTAAGTGCAATAATGCTACTTAACATTTTGTCCGTCTGTACTCCATCAGGTTTTAACATTTTATTTTGTTCAAAAAAGTCATTAAAATTTTCGGCCGATGGAATCCTATTGTCAATTTTTTTATTACTGGAAAAAGCCACGTGTCTATTTTGTGGTTGGGCGCATGTGATTTTTTGAACTCAAAATGCCACCAATAACGAGTTCAGGATTCAGTCGACCAATATTGAAAATCTGTATAATTCAATTAACCAAAATGAAAGGTGAAGAACTCAAATAGCTCAGTGGAAAAACGTTTATAACTTTTATTACACTTCGAGGAAGGCAACAAGGATCCAAAATAAAGAGCCATGGACATTACCCGAATGAAACGGGGCTTACCTAAACCAGAGGCAGAATTCTATTGCTTCGTGCCCAAAATTGGGTTTTTTCTTCTTCTTCTTTTTTTCTCATGCCAGTGAATTTCAACAAGTTGGTAGGTTAAAAAATATATATATATATATATATTCGTTGGTGAAATATAAAATCAGTAACTTTTCCTTTAAGCAGCTTGTCAACACTTACATAAAATTACAAATTTTTTTTATTTTTTATTTTTTTGCAAATTACCAAGTGTTGTACTAGCTCACCAATTTTGATTTGCATAACTTGCTGCTTTGAATATACTAGCTTTTATATGAAAATTTTAATCTAAATTAGAGTGACTTACCAACTTTTGTCATATTAAATAATTACCTACCTTGTCAAATCTCACTTAAGCTACTTACCAATGTTTAGGTGTTCTTTTAGTTTATCAACTTTTCCAATTGTGTTACCAACTCTCATTTGACTTCCTTACCAACTATTTTCAAACAAACAAATGTTGCTAGTTAATAATAAACAGTAAATTAAGTCATATACTTACAGTCATATGTGTGTAGATTTATATATTTTACATACAATCTTTAATTTTAAAGACTAGTTTTGTTTACACAAAGTATGGACTCCACTCTACTTACCCATCCTTCAAATGCCACCCAGACAAGCTACCAGCATTGAAAAGAGCTTTCTTCCATCTCTTCACTTTCTCCGAATTCTCCCCAAACTTGGACTCATGCTTAACCATAGCTTCTCTGTATTGTGCTCTTGGTGTTCTCACTTCTCTGGGTTCCACTTTGTAAAACACTGGAAAGACCTTGAGGTCTCTTTCCTCTTTGCACTCCATGATTTTTGCCACCTCTTCCAAACACCATGATGAGGAAGCGTAGTCCTCAGAGAAAACTACGATTGCGATGTGCGATTCCTCAATCCCCTTCATGAGCGCTGACGCTATTTGGTCTCCTTTCCTAAGCTCCTCACTATCAATGTAAGTGTAGATTCCTTTCAAGTCAAGAGCTATGTAGAGATGTTCGAGGAAATTGTTGCGGACATCTGTACCTCTGAAACTCAAGAACACATGATAAATCCTTTTGGGTGTCGATGAAGAAGCCATTAGACGATGGAGTTTAGCTTTGGCACAGAATTTTCCGGTAGTTCAGTCACCACTTGATCTTCTTGTTGTTTTATATTTATACTAGAGGACAGAGATGCACGACTTTTTAGAATGGGGTGGTTGGAACATTAGAAAATGAAGATGCTTAATGATGGACCCAGATACCAACGACGTGTGAACATGAGGAGTTCCTTTCGTTGAAAACCACTTGCCACCGCGTTGTCGGATATCTACTTGACAAAAGCTTGTTTATGGCCGACAAAAGTGGGGACCGGTACAGACCACTAATGGTCCCAGTGGACTCAATAATTGCCAAACCGTGAAACAAGTTTGGTGTGGTTACCTAGTATATAGGTTTACTCATTAAAAAAAAAAAAAAAAAAAACTTTGCTGGGGGCGTTCCCAACCTATTTGCAGTATTTTTCAGCTAAATGGTAATTTAACACATGACCACTTAAAATATATATCATTAAATGCACAATTAAATGTATTATTATAGATCTATTAATAAAATTAGAATATTGGAAATGGTGAATTGTGGACCAACTTATATTCACTGAAGACCGGATTCCACCGCATTATTCGGATTATCTTGTTTGACAAAAGTTGCTTTATTTTATATAAAATTTATTGTTGATGCACTTGGCCGGTCAATTTTTAAGTAATGTACCAACTTCGAGGGAATGGTTTTCATCTGTTTAGTCTTTGTTTTTCTTTATGAAAATGAAGAATTTCACGTCATTAGGTTAAATTTTATCATAGGCTCACCTCAGATAAAAAATTACTGACTTCCTCAAAATGGCATCCGAAACTCCAAGTAGTTGTTTTTCCTTTACTTTCCTTTTTCCAAATGATCAATAATAATTTAATATAGGACTAATCGAAAAATATTTTTAGACACACAACTAAGATATACACTTGCTCTAAACCCATGTAATATTTTTTATAACCTAGGAGCACGATAGGCCTAGGGTATAGTTTTTTTTTTTTGGTAAAAGGTAATAATATATAAATAAAACTAAGGCGAAATACAAAAGATCGGCACCAAAAACCTACACTCAATCCTAACAAGGAGACAAAGTGTAGGGGGGCCAATGTGAAAAGCCACAAAGGCAACCAAGAATGCCACAAGGCATAGCAACAAAACAACAAGCGGGAAAGAGATAAAACAAAGCTGACAAACCCTCAACCCCCCAAGGGGGCGGCTAAGAACAAAGAGCCAATACAGAGAGGAGCAACTCGTGCAAAGCAACAACTAAGGAGCACTAGGCAGACGAGAGAACACCGCAGGGTCGAACCCCCAACCACGCTGAAGCCTCTTATTCCTCGAGGTAGGAGGAACATCTTTGAATGTTATAACTTTATCCCTCACAACCTTAATAAGGTGGTTTTTTAGAGCCGAGACCATTAAGGATTCGCCCCGAAATATAATGGCATTCCTCTTTTTCCAAATAAGGTGACACATAGCCCAAACGAGAACCGCGCAATGCATGGAAGAAGTCTTTCCTGGATAAGAACTTTAATGCCCAACTGAGGATATCTTTCCAACATCTATTCCGCCAGGGGAGGTTACACCTGGCGGCCCAAAAGTAGGCCAGAGAAGCGGAGGTGCGACACCCGAAGAATAAATGTTCGACAGAATCTGGAACATCATTGCAAAAGGCACAAACATTATAGTCAATCCTTCCATAAGAAAGAAGCAACATCTGAGTCGGCAAGCGATTTTTGGTTATAAGCCATAGATTAAACTGGAACCGCGGGGCTACTGCATTGTCCCAAACAAAAGACGCCCAATCAACGCGATCCTTCTTGTCTCTAATGGAATTCCATGCTGAAGTTACAGAGAAGGATCCAGAAGCGTCACAGCACCAGGTAAACCTGTCAGAAGTCGAAGAGAGGACCGGGAGAGAGATCCCCCATCTTTCCAAAAAACATTTAAATAAACAGCCCCTAGAGGTAAACAGATCCGCAGCAACAGCATTGTCAGGAAGACAAACGCCTTCACGGAATGAGCAGGGGATAAAGGCATCAAGCGGGCCACAAGAAAGCCAGTGATCATGCCAAAGAGACACTGATAGGCCATTTCCAATCTTCCACATAAAAGATAAGCGAAAGTAGTTTCTCAGTTGAAGGATTTTTTTCCATGCCCAAGAACAACAACGAGGCTGGGAAGAAATCCAAAAGTTTCTTCTCTTTAAGAAGTTAGAGTGTACCCACCGACACCACAACGATTCTTTATCAGTGAAAAGAATCCAAATAAATTTAAGCATGGAGGCTTTGTTGCAATCTTTAAGTTTCCGAATGCCTAGACCACCCTCAACCTTTGGGAGACAAACATCGTCCCAGGAGACTTTGGCTCCACCCCGGCCAAGGGACGTGCCCTTCCATAAAATTGTCTCAAAATGCGCTCAATATTATCTATAACCGAGGACGGAAGGTTAAAGACACTAGTCCAATATGCTTGAATTGAAAAGAGTACTGACCTTATAAGTTGCAGCCTCCCAGCAAAGGATAGAAAGCGTTGCGCCCAAGATTGAACCCTAGCGATAATACGATCGAGTCGCTGTAACACAATGTCTGCTTTGCCCAATCTAGTAGTAATAATCGGAACACCCAAATAGCGAACCGGCAGTTTCCCTTCCTGAAAACCGAAGGCCCATTTCATCATATTATGAAGAGATGAATCTCCTCCTGAGATGAAGATCTCACTTTTGTTTTTATTTGGGTAGAGGCCGCTCCAAGAGGAGAAAATGTCCAAACCCCTTTTTAACAACGTCACCGATGCCCAATCAGCTTGACAGAAGAGGAATACGTCATCGGCGAAAAAGAGGTGAGTCAGTTGTACAGATTTGCATCTCCAGAAATATTTGAAGTCGTTGCTAGCAGTACAGGAGAGCAAGATTCCAGAGAAAATTTCCATGACTAAGGTAAATAGGTAAGGTGACATAGGATCACCTTGCCTAAGTCCTCTTCCAGCAGGGAAAAAACCATGCAAATCACCATTGATAGAGATGGAGTATCTCGGCGTACGTACGCAAACCATAATTAGCGAAATAATCCACTCGGGAAAACAGAAGGCACGGAGAGCAAGCTCCAAGAAATCCCAATCAACCGTGTCATAGGCCTTATGGAAATCAACTTTAACAGCACATTTGGGTAGATAAGGCTCTAAGTGAAATCCAAAGAAACAACTCTTGAGCGATGAGGATATTATCTCTAATCCTCCTACCCTTTACAAAAGCATTTTGTGAAGGGCTTATCGATCATTTAAGACAAAGAAAGAATGCGATTAGCAAGGATTTTTGTAATGACTTTATAAATGGTATTGCAACAAGCGATAGGCCTAAAATCAGTGACTGCACTTGCGTTAGGGACTTTAGGAACTAGGGCGAGGATAGTGTTATTTACCTCCTTTAGAAGTAGTCCCGAAGAGAAGAAATCCCGGATTGCTTCCACCACCAACGGCCCCACTAAGTCCCAATTAGTCTTGTAGAACTCTACCGAGAATCCATCAGGACCTGGGGCCTTGCCTTTGGCAAGGGAGAATAGAGTATTCTTAATCTCAGAAGGAGACACCGGCTCACACAGGAACCGCACCTGAGCATCAGAAAGTGGGTGACGAACAAACATCTTCAACTCCTGAAGTGAAGGTTTTGATAAAACCTCATGATGAGAGAGCAAATTTGAGAAAAATCGGACAAAAACTTGCGGCACAAGAACAGGATCAGTGATAACAGCCCCCGACTGATCCTTAACGGAAAGGATCCTATTAGTAAGCTGCCTCCTCTTCACCGAATGGTGGAAAAACTTAGTATTCCTGTCACCTTCTTTTAGCCATCTCACTCTCGATTTTTGTCTGAAGAAGGATTCTTCTTGATTCCTCAGATCAATAAAAACACGACGCTGAGATTTTTCCAACTCAACAAGAGAAAAATTATATGGGTCCGATTGAAGGCTAACCTGAGTGCTTCGAAGGGCTTCTCTTGCTTCGGCCGTCCTCACAGAGATATCCGAGAAGGCGTCTTGGTTAAGTAACTTGAGTCGAGCTTTCACAATTTTCAGTTTGGAAACAAGAGTGTACATTGGAACGCCTATGATGGAGGAGTTCCAAGCTTGGCGGATAATTGAGTTATAGTCCGGGTGGTCAGCCCAAAATTCAAAATACTTAAACGGCTTCCTTCTCTGGACCGGCTGAAGAACTTTGACGATCATAGGAGTATGGTCCGAGATACCAGGGTTCAAAAACGAAGCCTCAGAGAACGAGAAACGAAGGTTCCAATTGTTGTTAACCAGAACACGGTCGATCTTCCTCATCTTCCTAGTGTCCCCTGCCGAGGTAGACCAAGTATAGCGGAGGCCTAGGCCTAGGGTATAGTTGTCACACTGTTTGTTGTACAATTTGTCCTTCATATATTAATATCTATATGTGATTTGCAGTCTCCAGTAAAGAAGCGTGATATGATATGTTCCCATATTATATATGATCAGGCAAACAAATTGGTGTTCAAGCCGTGTGAAGGTTTAGGCTTTGCACATACTAAAAATATGCAGTATGAGAAATTTTCTCTACTGGTAATAAAAAGAAAATCTCATTAGAGTCGTCTATATAAGTGGCTTATAAATAATTTTTATTTTCTTGATCACATAACTCAAATCTTCAGGAGATTGAAATTCCAAATAAGAAAATTACCATAGACTCATAGAAAACGGTGCAATTAAATTGTTAATCATTCATCATGTTCTACGTTAAGTTTTGTTGATCCACTTTGTTGACAATTTGTAGTTTTTACTTCCGTTTATAGTTAAATTTTTCATTCTCAATCATAAAAAAGCTAATGGGTAAGAAGATGAATTGGATTTACAAAAAGTGACATTTATTGATGATCCAAAAATGGATATGCTGCTTTAACCGGTCTACTAAATAAATGAGCCAGCAACAGCTCATCCACAATAGTTTTTTTTTTTTTTATTGGAGAAAATGTTAGATGGTCATCACGTGATCAACCACCCAAGTGAGTATTCAATATCAAGTACTATGAAGTTAAATGTTTATGAAATGATAGGTTTACGTTAAAGGCTTAGTACTTTGTGGGAAGGCCTATTATTCCCTATAATTTTGGCGTGAATTTGAGGTATGATACATAAACTAAACATAGCAAGATATAAATTAAAACGTATAAGATTTTCACTAACTAAATGGGCGCTTAGCTGCCAGTCTACCAAAATGGGAGGGAAAAAAATAACATCTTCATGCTCACCAGGAGAGATTTTATAATTTTGTGTTAATTAAAGAACCAACCCTTTTGTTTATTTCCCCGTCTTTTATCTATGTGGGCCACATGATTCTATGACATCACCTATACCCATATTGTTCCCAATGGAGAAGGTCCTGAATAAAATCAGTCTATGCACATTAACATCATTTGATATTAGGTGCAAAACCAATGCTATGCACGGGAATCGAATGATTATTTTCGGTTGTTTCTCAAAACGCAACAAAAGCTATTAACGACTCGCTTATTTTTTGCAAGTCATTGTAGTAATTATTTGGATCCGAAAATATATGAAGGATAACTTTGGTAAATTTATGTGTTACTTTTTTAGTTATATAATTTGTATTGCATCATTTTAAAATTATATTATATATTAAAAATTAAAATATGGAAATTACAGATGAAAACTTAAAATTACACTAAATTCTTCGTATTATAATATAGAAAATTGACCATCATATGAAATTTTACAAAGATCATTTAAACATCTTCTTTACGTATTATAGTTGTCATATTCTTCATTTTGAAGATTTTCTTTTCTGTGAGTGATTTGCAGTCTCCTGAAAAGAAGCATTATAGATTACCATATTGTACATTATTGAGCAAATAATTTTCTGTTCAAATTTTGTGAAGTTTTAGGCTTTGTGCATAATAAAAAATACGACATAAGAAAAAAAAAATCTCATTAGAGCCGACTCTATATGTGGCTTATAAATAGTTCACATTTCCTTTATCATATAACTCAAGTTTTAGGAGATTGGAATTAAAAATAAGAAAAGCTATGTGGACTCATAGAAAATGGTATGATTAAATTGTTAATGATACATAATATCCTATGTTGAATAATGTGGAAGATCATTGTTGACAATCTACGGTCTCCCCGTTTGCCCATGCTGCAATTATTCTATCCCTTCTGTATGGCTTAGCATTTGGTTAAAAGCTCTCGTTAGGAGTGTCGTTTTACTTATATTTCAGAGATATATGCCACTCACAAAAAATGTTGGATCATTGACACAGTACTCAGTAAATTTTAGCCGTTGAAAAAAAAAGCCAAGTCATTAACGAATAAAAGAACTTTTTTTAATAAAAGATTCCACAAGTATGTAATTAACAAAACAAATGATCTTTGGAAACTAATTGAAATAAGAGTTGGCAACGTAAAATTAGCTAATAACTTAATTAGTAAAAGTTGGTAATCACTTTATTGAGGTTGATAATTTCTATAAAAAAAAAATAACTGCACCAAAAATCTTAAATTTCGTCGTAAAAGTATAATAAAATTGTAAAATTTTCAAATAACGCAATCAAATAAAAAAAAGAGTGTTATCTTCCTTTTTTTTTTTTTTTTTTTTTTGGGGGGGGTCAAAAGAGTGTTGTCTTTCATTAGATTAGATTATGTAAACTTTCAAGATAGTGCAATCATCATATGCTGCCAACTTCGACCGAATGGCCTTCATCTATTTAGTCTTCGTTTTCTTTTTCTTATATGGAAAATGATGTATTGCTTCTTTCCAAGAAAGCGTTTTTACTCTCGTCAGAAACGACTCCAAGATGGGGAAAAAGAGCTTCACTGCCGTCGCCAAAAATTTCGTGCCCCTTGTATTGTTTCGTCACGGGGTTGGTTCAGAGCGGTTTTGGATTTTTCTGTCCGATTCGAACTTGGGAAAATGCAGAGAGAGAGAGAGAGAGAGAGAGAGAGAGATGTTGGGGCTGAATTATCTATTCATGATGGAGCGGAAAGTGCAGGGACGAGACAAGTAGTGGCTGGACCAAGCGATAGCAAGTCACAGCGAGGCTGCATCGGCTCCCGGACAAGGAATAGGGCCTCTGTGATACACGCGGTTGGCAATCGCATTCCTGTCGGGAGTCCCATGTTGGACCAATTTGTTCAGTATCTGCCCCTCCCTCTCTCTCTCTCTCTCCCACACCCCCCGCCCGGTCCCTCCTTTCATTGATTCAGTCAACATTCGCCTTGGGCTTCCATCTGTACTAGAGAGAACCTCTGCATGTTTACGTATATACCAAGGACTAGCAATTTTCGTTACTGCCACTTGGTTTTATCTCTCTCAAACTAACGTAAATATAGAGTTATTGGACAACTCCAATATAGTAGAATTGCTCCAAATTCCTTGCTGTAGAGTTAGATATGATTCGGTCAAGGTATTTCACAAATCCAATAATTGGGGTAGTTTGGATCAAAGACCTTCGAGATAAGAATTAGACAAGTTGCGGCCAGCCAAGAGAGCGGACTGTTACGGCAAAAAAAAAAACTGGTATACGTTCATGAGATTTGGATTATACAAAATGGATTTCTATTGTAGACACAAGTCTGGAATAGAAAAATTATTTTGAGACAGAAATAGAATGATTGTCATACATGTTCTTAGCGATTGATTAAATGAAATATGTCTGTGAGATTTGGAGACAAAATTAAAAAAAAAAAAAAAAAAGATTCGGTGTTTCTTTTTTTGGAAAAAAGAGAGAAATGCGAGAGATGGGGACCCTTTGAAAAAGTTAAACCGATCGTGAGCTTCAAGCGCGGGAGGGCTTTCGGTGATGCAAAAAGAGAGATTTGAGCGTGAGTTGGAAAGAGATGGAAAATCGGAATCGGACAAGATTCGAAAGCGGTGAGCGGAAGAAAAAGCTGGAGAGTCAAAAAGGTGTAGGATTCGGTGATCTTGAGGAAGAACAAGAAGCCAGCGACACACGCAACGGGACTACAATTCGCGCACCCTGCTACTGCTACCCGCTCATGGTAAAGCCTGCTGATTCCTTCTCTTTCTTGTTCACGTTTTCATTTTATCAGAACCAAATTCCATGTTCGCCACTCTTGCAATTTATTTGCAAAGTCCCAAAGCCATGAATGTGTGAATACTAAGGTGTTCGTGTAAAATAGCACAAGTTCGGAATTTCCATGCTTGTTTCTAGATTCCACAATTCTTTTCTCACTCTATTTTGACCTGAGATTCACTGTGTGTTAAACCTTTTAATAATAAACATTCTTTTGCATCATTCACAATTATCTAGATATATATTGAAAAATCAAAACATAGGAATTACATATTGAAACTTAATCACACTAAGTTCTTGTTATGGTATAGAAAATTTACCATCATATTGAATTCTTCAAAAATCATTTCAACATCTTCCTGTATTATAGTATCCATACTATTTGTTGCAGGATTTGTCTTTCATATATTAGTGTTTGTGAGGGATTTGCAGACTCAAACAAGGAAGCAGTATGTATTCACATATTGCACTTGATCAAGCAATCAAGTTGATGTTCAAGCATTGTGAAATTGAAGGCTTCATGCATATTAAAACTATACTACATGATAAAAAAAAAAATTGTTTTGGTTTAAATTAAAAATCTCATTAGAGTTGTCTCTATATGTGGTGTATAAAAAGTCTACATTTGCTTTATCACATAACTAATATCTTTTGAAGATTGAAATTCTAAACAAGAAAAGTATTGTGGACTTATATGGAAAATGGTAATATTAAATGGTTAATCATACATAATGCCTTATGCTGAATTATGTGGATCAACATTGTTGACAATCTAGAGTTTTTCCTCCTGTTTATATTTAAATTCTCCATTCTCAATCATAGAAATGAAATGGGTAATAAGATAAAGAAAAAGTCAGACTAACATAAAGTGACATGTATTGATACTTTATAAATGAATACGCAATGTCAACCAGTTTTTCAAATAAATGAGCCAGCAACAGCTCATACACAATTGTTTAGTTTGTTTTTTGTGAGAAAATGTTAAGATGCTTTCAAAGCATCAAGTCATCAACCACAAAACTAATTATTCAACATCAAGCGCTATGAACTTTCGACTTTCCTCCAAAGAAAAATATTATGAATGAATTATTTATAACGTCTCATTAATAGTGCCGCTTGACTTATATTTTGGTAAAATATGCCATTGACAAAATGTGTTGGATCATCGGCACGATGGTTGCTAAGCTTGAGCAGTTCTTGAGAAGTGCTTTTAGTACCGAAAGCTGGAGTTTCCCATATTCAACGCTTCAAGTCCAAATTTAGCTTATGCACTAAATTCAATTTAGTTGCTTTTCTCTTTAGCACCCAAAGAAAATAAGTCAAGCCTATGAAACTTTACCAAAGTGGGAGAAAAAAAGTTTCCAGCTTCATTAGTTAACGATAGCCACGAAAAATGTGAACGATCATGAGATGACCATGTGGATTGTTCTGATCCTTTTGAGCAATAACTTAGAATACACTTGCATTCCGTTCTTTTAAAGTTCCGTTGTTTATTATAATGTCCAATTGTCCCAGCATCAATTACTAGTACAATTTTAAGTGTAATGACCAATTCCAAAGGTTGTTTTATTATTATGAACGTGGATTAAAAATTTAAAGAAAAAAATGGTGGGTCCCAATTCCAAAGGTAATTTTACCTTCGTCTGATTTATTTGTTTGTTATCGCATGCATTTCCCTACTACAATTATTCTGTCTTTGATCTTCTTCACTCCAAGTCCGAGGTGCTTTCCACGACCGAAAGTCCCACTTGGGGCCATTATCTGCGTATAATAAGTAAGAAATTATTAAATGGAAAATATATATGGTAAACTAAATCTAAACTATAAAAATTGAAGGGATTCGTTTAGAGTCCACAGTTTTTAATGGTTCAAATTCAATTTGGTTTATATCCTAAGTTCACTCAATAATTTTTCTAGATAGATAATCGTGCCACTGCTTTTTAATGTGCATGAGTTGTCTCGATGAAATTAATACCACTTGCATAATCTCGATCCAGTGTACCAAATCTTTGATAAATTTTTGATCCAATCATCCTTGATAAACAAAATTCATTAAATAAATTTTTGAAATAAGGGGGATGATCATAACAGTGCAAGCGGAGTAGATGTTTAGCTGTGTTCCTAATCCCTTGATTGTAAATGATGATCTTGTCGGCTAGATATGATGATTGATCCTCACAATCTTGGGGAAAAAATCAGTGATGATTTATTCTTATACTAGAGGACAGAGACGCATGATTTTTTTTCAGTGGGGTGGAGTCAACAAAGAATAATGTCAGAATTTCGGAAAATGATGGTGTTTACTTAGGGACCAAGATATCTAATAGGTGTGAATACAAGGAGTTATTTTCTCTGAAGACCGCATATATTCGGATTGTTATATTGGCGCAAGTTCCTTCGCTCGATTATTTGATGTAGAATCTATTTGGTTATCGATTAAGGAAAATCCTTTCGTGAGCTTAAGGGGGGGATGGCTTTCGTTGGCCGGGAATCTAAAAAGGGAGATTTGAGTGAGAGGTGGAAAGTAATGAAAATCAAAATGACAATAGGAACCAATCAGATCAGAAAGTGGACGGATAACGAAAAAGACAAATTTTTAGGGTGTGCATGACAAAATTTCTATAATAGAAATTGATTTCTAGCAAGAAATTGATTTCTTAATTTCTATTTTAGAAACTGAGAAACCAAAAATTTTAGCTTCTAATTTCTTCTTCAAATCTATTTCTGGAATAGAAATCTGTTTCAAAAATAGAGAAATCAAATTACGTTACTAAACTGGTTTACATTTCAAACCTGTTCCAGGGGAATAGAGAAACAAAGAAATCAAGAAACAAAAATTTTATCATGCGCGGCCTTAGTGGAAATCGTGAGTAGAAGAAAAAGCTTAGATAGTCAAAAAGGTTGTTGAGGAATGAGAAGTCATCCTTTCAAGTTTTGGTATGATAAGAATCCGACGCACGCAAGTGGGCCACGATTCACACACTCGGCCATCCGTTCATCATGTTAAAGCTTTCTGATTCCTTCCCTTTTCCACTTATCTTTTGGTATGATCAGAATCCGATTCCGTGTTTGCCACTCTTATGATTTGTTTGCAAAGTCCCAAAGCCATGCATGTATGATGAATCATAAGGTGTTCCCGTGAAATAACACGAGTTAGGAATTTCCACACTTATTTCTAGATTCCATGATTCATTTCTCATACAATTTTGATAAGAAACTCTCTATGTCCTAATCCCATTCGCATTAACTTGTCTATGGATGAATCATGTCGCCTAGTTGTTCCCTTTGCATGATTGGATTGGACTGAGTATGTTTCGTCCATGTTCTGCCCCTTGAAATATCCCGGAGTGGCCTCGCTGTTTGCTTGCATGATTTTGCTTCATCCACCATATTCCCATTGCGTTAGATTTACTTTTACATTAAATTCAATATGTGTGTAGTTTATTATTTGCAATTTCGTCATTTATACATAGTGTTTACCTACGCCCCTCCCCCCCAAAAAAAAAAAAAAGAATGAGATTGGATCTTTATACTATTTTTGGTCATGCATATAGCTTTACTTAGTTCCTAAGCATTCGATTTTATTCACAAGCACTTAGTTAGATTAACCCATACCAATAATGAAAAGAAATCGTGTGAATATATATATATATAATATAAAAAGATGTAGATGGCATATTAGATGATTATTGCATCACGAGGGTCTTGTCTTGAAACTTAATAATAACGCATTGTGTGATATTGCCTATCAGAAGAAGGAAGGTGCTGAATGTAATAAAATAAGATGAAAATAGATGAAAATAGAAGATAAATGAAGGGTAAAGTTGAAATATGCGGATGTCAATATGGGGAAGTTAAAAGAAACATATAAGTAGTTCTTACAAAGTACCACATGTTAGCTAATGATGAATTCTCAAATGAGTACTACCTTATTTATATTAGATCAAATAGTTGGGAACTATGCCTCAGTTTTCATAAGTATTTAGCCATTATTTAGCGAATCTTTACTCTAATAGCAATTGAGTACAAATTTGTAAACGCTCTTTAGTGACATAACTTGGCTATGTTAAGCAATTTAGAATAATCAATTGCCCTGATAATCTTAGTATTTATGATAAAAATTTTCTAGTTTTTTTGCATCTCTCCATGAAAGTTTGACAATCACATAGTTAAATTCTACACTCTAGAGATCCATCTTCTATAGTCGCCAATATCCTTTATACCAACTTCATCAATACTAATATGCAAATAGATAACAAATTTGACATCGAATTAAAGTTTTTGCATCATGATTCATGATTAGCACATGACCTGTTGGTCAGCGGTTAATATTATACATATTTTGTGACTGCAGTGACCACATTTACCAATTGTAGTATCATGGCGCAACAACAAAGATGTGAAATCAACCTCTATCATTATCTAAAACATAACAATCTCCATGAACACAACAAAGATTCACATGTGTAAAATCTGCTGCAACAAGTGAAAAACATAAGAGGGCAAATAAGCTTGGCTAGTCGAAAGCACCAACCACCAACAAGGATTATTGTAAAAAGTGTACTTTACAAAGCAGCTCTAACATACGGTCCCAAGAATCAAGCTGGCCTACATTAGAATCGCTTCAACCGGTCATAGCAATCAAGCTAACTCGGACCACAAATTGCGTCAAGCAAGAAGAATGCTTCAATTATGCTAAAAGAGCGAAAATCTCTATCTCGAGAGAATAAGTAGATTAGTCACCCATTAATTGCCAACTTAAAAAACTTCATCCCATGCTATACTCAACTGTACGTAGATTAGTCACCCCTCAGAAAACCAAATAACATAAGAAAGAGGCTATGATTTAACGTCACTTATCATTTGCGAAATCCTCTTCTGCTTGAATTGTGGTGAAGAAAAAGGAAATCCTGTGAAAGAGAGCGAAATGAAATATTGGGAACCGGGGGCGATATGCTTGGAGATTATAAGCCGACCCTTCTTCGTAAATGTTGAGTGCCATGCTCCATTACTATATGCAGAAGGGAACAATATAGCATCCGGAGAGAGATTATTGGTGCTTTAAAAAAAAAAAAATCCTATTTTTTTAAACCGATGCTAAGAAAAGCTGTTAATTAAATGGGCTGAACTAATGATATGTAGGGAATTGGGGTTGGGCCCTAAGGCCCACTTATTCGCCTGCTCAGGCTTGCCCGAAACTTTGGACTTGGGAGATTCCTCTTCTTTTTTCCCCTGTACGGTGGTTGAATCTTTCGTTCGATCTGAGATCCAACTTGCTAATCAATCCATTTCTTTTATTTGGGTGTGTGATGATTATTACTTACCAGAAAAATGAAGATACTAAATGTAATAAAATTAATATATAGAATAAGAGATTAATGAAAGGTAAAGCTCAAATATGTGGACGGTAATATTGAAAAGTTGAAAGGAAGACATATGTTGTTCTTATAAAGTATTGCATTTCCAATTACGACGAACAAGGAAAAATTGTCGAAGAAATCTTAAATTTATTGCACTTTTATCAATTTAATTATAAATCTTCTAATTTTGTCAATTGAATCCTAAACATTTCCACATTTTGCCAATCGAGTCCATTTGGCTAATTTTGACTGGAATTCGCTGATATGAATGTCGGCCGTCCAATATGGCATTAGCGGTACTGATGTGAAAAATTTTAATAACATTTTAATTTATTTCTTTTCAATTTTTAAAATTATTTTAATTTTAATATTTATTTTATTATTATTGTTTTTTTTTTTTTTTTCACTATGGCCATCAAGTTCTTAGACCTCCCTTCTGATGCGGCCTTAGCCGGGCTTCAAATTTCTCCATTCTTGTCTTCTGTCAACAAAAAGTGACCTGCCACTAAGGAAGAATTCTATACCTGCGTCACTAAGTTAATCGATGTATAGAGGGACTCTGGACCTTCGGCATGCTCGTCTCTCCTGCCACGACGGGGCAAAGGACAATATTCCCCATCATTGAGAAAGAGAGTGAAGAAGGAGAAAAAGAGTCGGGCCTTCACACCTCAAAGAATGGCTAAAATCACAACACCACTGATTAAGCCCCAAGGCCAGATCGCTATGGAGTAAGGATCAATGAATCTTACGTTGGTCAAGTCGTCTAAATACTCCTAACTGTCGCCAGAATATGCCTCGATACTGCCGTGTTCAAAGAAACTATGGCCACCATATAGATGATTGCCATGAACTAGGCAATGAAATTGGACAACTGATCCACAGAGGGCACCTTACTAAGTATGCCAAGATGGAGGAGAAGGTGTGGGCTAATCCTTTCTGGAGAAGAAGTCGACATGGAGGAAGAGAAGTAGAAAGTTAGACCCAAACTGTCCACCAGCAAAACATGTCTGTCACACTGTCACAGAGTGTCCAACTAAGTAAGCGCTAGAATCCTCCTAATAATGCGCCAGTATCTGTCCGACCTTGAGAAGTATTAGAAACTATAAGCTGTGGCCTTTCTCTATATGGCACGGTCCGTTGATAGATGAGTACATTTCATCTCCGAAGGTTCCATAAACGAAAGGCATCATTCTTCCTTTTTTTCAGGTATCTTCTTTTAACACGCCAAACAAGGAGAGCAATGCTAGGCAATAGGGCCAATAGTGACGAGGATGTCAATCATTTAATGAGAGAATTTATGATATCTCAATTTTCATATCGAATGGGAGAGGTCACATAATGTGGTTTGTAAGTTAAAACCCACTCCAAATGATCAACACCTTGTGTGGTTATTTCGGGTACTCATGTTGGTGGCCTAGCCTATGGAACTAGGTTGGATGGTCACAATAACTTGACATCGCATATTATGAAAGGAAAAAACTTGAGGGCCTTTATAGAAAATTTGTTAACTTTTCACAATTAGTCAACCTTGATTTTGCTCAAAATCCTAACCTTAAACTAAAATATCATATACAGGTTTATAAAACCAGATATAAATGAGATTGCAAAAACATTGATTAATCAAGAAAAATTTCTATTTGTCCCAAATTGATTCTTTAAAAATAATTCTAAGCACTAGACAAATATTCAAGCTTATGTGCTCTTTGCAGACCTAGGTCCTCATATAATCCTTTCACAAAAGATGTTCTAAAAGTAGCACTCTTACTAATGTCACTAAACACAAATTGAAATGAATCAATTGGCTTACTACTAAAGTTTAATGAAGTTCCAAAGATCCTTAAAGGCATTCAACTCTCAAATGGAAAACTAAATACTGTTATCAAATTTTGATAACATCAAAATCTCAATTTCTTTGAGTCTGACCACATAAGAATCTCTTCGTACCTCGAATACAAAAGCATAATATTTGTAAAATTGCAATAATGTTGAATATGATCAAATGTCCATCAACCTTAATATGTGCCTTAAGTACATGCACATAATACAAAATGAATTCATGCCTTGCAAGTCTAAGCATTTCACGAAAGAGATATCACATGCATACCACTAAGCTTATTCACTTACACTTAGTAACAAGATGTAGTAGAAAACCTGTGTATGATGAGCTCACATACTTGTTATGTGACATCCGGAAATTCGAGCCCTCTGAGAGATGAATTAATGTGAATTTCGTCAATGCATTGTTGGTTAAACTCACTCATAATTGATCACTCCTGAGATACTGACCTTGAGGGGAAAGGCTAATGAGGATAGAACTTGTGTGACTAAAGGACTCGACCTGGGAAAACGACTTGACCGTGAGACTTACGTGAGGACGATCCTATAGATAGACAGGCCGATTTCAAGGATGACTAGAAGTTGATTCGTGGACAGAACATAATGGAACGACGGGTGATTCCGTTTACCGTTATCGAACCCACGAACGACCCTATGTCAATCCTCAGTGATCATGTATTTTGAAATAAGAATCTATCCTCCGTAATTTCATGCAGTCAAGGACGTCCATGCGTCGAGATGTCTTGAACGTGGTTTGGCACGAGTCGGTTACGCGTGAATCCTCGAAGCCGCCTGTCAGTCTGAGTTGTACCCGAAATGGCATTGGGCGAAATTTACATGGCATGAGAACTATTGATTGGGCTTCGAATTATTGGGGATGTTTAGGACGGACTTCAAATGAAGCTACATCAAATAGTTGATAGAGCCAGTTAAGCCGAGCATTTAAAAAAGGGATTTTCGAACCGAGGAAGTGAGCCCGTGAGGACGTGGGCCGGGCCAAGCCAGTGTGGGCCTTAGGCCCAAGATTGGACAGTCCATGATGGGCCCAAAGCAAGCAAGTGAACCCATTGGGCCTAATCCACTATTCATCTTTTAAGCCCATGGGCCAATTCTTGGCCATTTCAAGCCCAACCAATTCCCAAGTCCATTCCTATTTGTGGCCAAGCCCAATCCTTAGGCCCATCCACCAATCTCAGCCCAATGACAAAATAGTAATTGTGCAAGGTGAAATGACCAAAATACCCCTAGTTGTAGGGAGAAAAGGTTAGAGAAGAGAGAGAATGTGATGTCATCTTGCATGGGGAACTGAAGTGGCCATTTAATGGCTTTAATGAGGAGTGCAACAGCTCTCCCATCACCCTCTCTCTCCCTCATTCGGTCCCCATCTTGATGGAGCTTCTCTCTCCTCCATTTTCTTCTTCACCAGTTTCTGCTCCAGCCGTCCCTTCGGTGAAGAATCAAGTCAAAAGTGGTCTTCCTGGATGAATCAGCTAACGATCCACCTATCACCGTGACCAGGAGAGAGAGACCATTCCAAAAAGCCTGGTTTTGCCTCGAATGGAAATGCCTACCGGCCTGGACGCCGCTGTGAAGGAACCGGTCGCCGATCCGTCGGTCCGCCTGCAACTTGCACTGTTTCGCGTTTTCGGCCATTTTTCTCCCATTCCGGTCCTTCCTCCATTCATCCTAACCACCCACAAGATCCCCAAGACCCTCGGGAGCCACCAGTTGCCGGCCAAACCCCTCCCCGGAGCTCTGATTAAGCCGTTCAACTCAATTTCTCCTCCGACAGGGTTGTTTTTCAGTGTTTTTAGTGGGAGTCCGAGCTGTGATTGCTGTGTTGAGCTTGGGACCACCTTGGATCGTCGTTTTTGAGGTCCCAGAGCGTCGCCTCAGTCGTCGCCACCGCGTCAGTGCCTCCGGCCTGCTTAACGGGTGAGTTTAGCTCATAATCCTTCAATTAGTGCCTAAACTTGCTTAGGGTTAGTTTAGTTAGATTTAATTCTAGTTTAAGTGATTTAATTAAATTGTATTAGTCCGAAGATAGGTGGTTAGATTAATGGTTAAGATTAGTTTAGCTTAATTTTACTTTATTAGCTTAATGATGCTTATGTGGTTAATTAAGTATGTTTATCTTAATTGATTGGTTTCCTTAATTTAATCATTGTTTTAATGATTTATGAATATAATTAATTGTTTATTGAAGTCTGGAAATTTATTGTTCACGCGACACTATTCACAAATTACTGTTCACATGCACTGTTTATCCAGAATGCGAAAAATGTCTAAAATTCATGTGTGTTGATTTTATGAATGGATGTGAAAATGCATGGGCATCCGTATAAATTGAGTAATGAGTGTGGAATTGAGTAAAATTGGAGAAGTTTTTGTATTTAACTTGAAAATACCTAGTCTCGGCTTTTGGCACCGTATTTGGTTTATAGGATCAATTTGAATCGATTGATTGATTGGATTGAGTGAGTTGATGAGTATATGGGGATTTATCCTAAAATTGATCAGTGTCGGTATTCATTTAGAATTTGACTGTGAGAGGTTGTGAGTTGATCCTCGAAAGCCACCAAAGTAAGGCTATGCCAGCGGGGCCGAGTTTTGCCACTGAATTTGGAGTTGGTCGCGTCCGTTGGGCCGTAAATTGCCACCCGATAGGGGTCGCGCCTGATAAAGTTGTAATTTGCCACCTATTAAAGGTCGCGCCTGTTAGGCCATACATTGTCACCTATTAAAGGTCGCGCCCGTTAGGCCATACATTGTCACCTATTAAAGGTCGCGCCCGTTAGGCCATACATTGTCACCTATTAAAGGTCGCGTCCGTTGGGCCGTAAATTGCCACCTCACAGAGATCACGCCCGTTGGACCGTAAATTGCCACCTGATAGGGGTCGCGCCTGATAAGGCCGTAATCTGCCACCTATTAAAGGTCGCACCCATTGGGTTGTAATTTGCCACCTAAAGTTAGGTCGTATCCTTTGGACCGTAATTTGTAGCCAAGGAATTTGGTAGACTATGCTCGTGGAGCCGTGAGTAAGATTTAAGACTAAATAAGTGAGACGACCAGGGAATGGTCGGATTGACATGTAATCAACTGAGTCGATTGATCGATAGCTCGATCTGAATTGATGCATTAATGTGTGAAATTGTTATATGCATTAATTATATGCATGAGTGAATCACATCGTTTATGGTACACACACATGAATCGATAATGTGCAGAGTGTAGCAATGGCCAAGTGAGATCCCTCGTGGTACGATTCATATGTGATTGATGAAATGTATCATATAATGGCCATGTGCATTGCGTGTATCGTATTGAATTATAACATGCAGGGTATAGCATACCAGGTAAGGTTGTATGCGAATGGACTGTTGGTTGTTGCTTGTGGTGGGGGTAGTTCTAGATAGATACCCCGAGTTGAGTTGGTGTACTAACCGAGGCTTAGGAGTGGAACTCGCTAAGATTTTATCTTACTGGTTATTGAATAACCATTTTCAGGTCCCTAGTGTGAAGAGTCAGGAGCTTGAAGCGGAAGGGTCAGGAGCATAGGGGGCTCAGTAGTTCTTTATGACATAGACCTTCTGTATAAGCTTGAAGTGTTTACAAAATTGTATTTGATTTGAAATTGGTTGTCCTGCTTTTCTATCCCATGTATATCGTTGTCAGGGGATTAGTTAATTCGCTTCCACGTGTGCAATAAAATGAAAAGGGTCGGCGACGAGTCCTGGGAATGTCGCATAGCTGATCGACCACAGTGGGATGTGCGCGCTTGGGGTTCGGGGTGTGGCATGTTAGGCCGTAAAGATGCCACAACTTTAGCAAAGAATTTCTTTTATAAAATTCCATCTTATATTATCAAAATTATTTAAGTCCTTCATATTTCAATTAAACATTTCAAAGGAGACAATCGAACAAAACCTTTAAGAGTTAATGGTGTTTTTTTTTTACAAACTCATATTTAGGTCGTGAGGTGGAGAAGGCAACAAACAAGTAGGGCGTCTCACTGCATTGCTCAAATCCTCAACGTATAAAATACAATAATGCTCTCTCGGATGTGATTGGCGAAAAATACCAAAAAAATCTCCAACCTATCATATTTGTATCAATTCAATTTTAAATCTTTTAATTTGACCAAATTAGTGTTAAACTTTTTTATATTGATACCAATTCAGTCCATCCAATCAATTTAGGCTAGAACTTGCTACACGGATATCAACCACACTATATGGCATAGCTAACGCTGACGTAGACATATTTTTAATTTTTAAATATTTTTTTCGATTTTTGTATTAATTTTTTTAAATTCCTTTTTTTTTTCCCTTCTCTTTTCTATGGCTTGGGATACAAGGCCATGGTCAACAACTAGCCACAAGCAAGGGTTGGTAAAGGCATTGCTGCCTTGGCTGAGACCACGAGGGTCTAGCCCTCGCCGGCACTCGTTTGTGGCTGGTAGGGACTGGTAGGGAAGAAGAGGGGGAAAAAGAAAGGAAAAAGGGAAAAAATTAAAAAAAAATCAAAAAAATATAAAAAAATTTTAAAAATTATTTACGCCATCATCAATCATGCCACATAGGATTGCCAACACGCACATTAACAATTTTGGGTCAAAATTGGCTACATAGATTGAATTAATACTAATGTGAAATGATTTATGACTAAATTGATTTAACTAAAAGGTTTATGACTAAATTGATATCAATATAATAGGTTGTGACTTTTTTTGTTCTTTTCCTGATGTAATCATATACCATGAGATGATAAACATCCCATTAAAAAAAAAGACGATTTTTGAGTGCCACATGAGTCTCAATTAGTGAATCTACTTTGGTGATCAAACACACACATCACCATGTGCAAGTATTCTCAAAACTGGGATGTAAAGGATAGTCCACAATTACCTGAGCAATTCTGCGGATCTCAATATGTGAAGCATTGTGGTGCTCAAGCACACATTGAATCATGTGAAATTTCCAAATAAAAATGCTCAAAAAACATATGAAAATTTTTTGTGACATCACAAGTAAGTCACTTGGGCAACCAATCATTCATGTCGAGATTTCTTGGCTCTTCATCTAAGTTGAAACAAACGTAAAACAACATGGTCCTTAAAAAATCTCATCGTGCTAGTTCGAAGAATAAATTTTTTATGGCAGCATACTTAAAAAATGACTCAAAATATTGTACTTAAAAGATAAATATTTTCAAAGAACAAAATATTTTTTTTTTCAAAAGTATCTAGTTTCTCATATCAAGGTAATATCGCAGCACCTGACTTTTAGAAAATTATGCCTGAATACAGTTTATCTCAATTTTTCTAAGCGAAAATGCACCAAAATTGCCTATAGAGAAACAAGGTACAGCATGTGGAGCATAATGCAAAAAACCGCACTGAAAACAGAGCCCAACAGTCATGTCACGGGCCCATGATTAGTGATAGAATAAAGTGAAAGAATGAATTTCTGTATATTTCAGTGTGTGTAATACTGACGATACAAGGGCCTATTTATAGGCTAGTCTAGGCAACTATCTAAAGTAATAGAATATTACAATATCATAATCAAATCAATTATAATCGATATGAAATCAATTATAAATCAATTTGGAAAATAAATATTTCCTTTCATATCGATTATAATTGATTTGATTATGATATTGTAATATTCTATTACTTTAGATAGTTGCCTAGACTAGCCTATAAATAGGCCCTTGTATCGTCGCATTACACACACCGAAATATACAGAATTCATTCTTTCACTTTATTCTATCATGGTATCGAGCGAGGTTTTGTCTAAGAGAGTGGTCGCCATTGTCGCAAAGATCTTGATCTACCACGGAGAGAAGCCACACGTCGCCCGTGCTATAGGACTACGACGACCACCGACGCCGTCGATTGCAGTGTGGAAATTTCGAAAACAATTCTTAGAATTTTTTAATCGAAAACCACATATATAGGTTCTACATTCCCATACGAGTCCAGAACAGCAACGAACGTCGCCGGAAAGTACTCCACGCGCCCTCACGCGCCGTCCAAAGCCTCTGTGCGTGAGATCCACGCGCCCACGACGCCGGGGAGTCAGCCACGCGCCCTCACGCGCCGGTCAACCCTCTGCGCGCGTATCAGTGACGTCAGCCCACGTCATCTCGTCACCGATTGTCATTGACCGGCGTTGACTGGACCGGTTCGCAGCGTTTTCCGACCGGTTTAGCTATTTTCCAACCGGTTCTCGGAGTTTTTCGATCGGTTTGGTCATTTCCTGACCAGTTAGCTCCTTTATCTATCCGGTTCGTTCAGTTTTCGAGCGATTTTAAGGTGTTTTCAACCGGTTCAACTAGATTCCGACCGGTTCAGTCAGATTCCGACCGGTTCGCAGTGTTTTTCGGCCGGTTCAGCCAATTTCCGACCGGTTCTTGGCATTTCTAGACTGGTTCTTGATGTATTTCATCGTTCTAAGTCTATTTTCGGCCTTATTTTCTTCATATCAGCTCTACAAATATCAGTTTTTCTCAAATTCATCAAAGAATCGATTGAGTTTACTAGTATATCACCTATCATGGACAAGTTAGAAGTCTCAATGCCAATTCAGACCATCCTAAATGGATCAAATTACATTTTATGGGCTCAAGAAATGTCTAGTTTTCTAAGGGGATGTAAGCTTTGGCGTTATGTCACTGGAAACCTTCGCGAGCCTTCTCAGACCATCAAAGAAGATGACGATACATTTGCTGGACGATTGGAAGAGTGGGAGAGCAAGAATCACCAGATACTTACGTGGTTTCGAAATACTTCGATTCCATCCATCAAACTTCAGTTTGGTCGTCTAAATACAGCAAAGGAAGCCTGGGATCTTCTTGCTGGTCGTTATTCTACATCAGACATTGCTCATCAATATCAACTGTTAGGGAACTTACATCGCATGCGTCAAGAGACAGGTCAGTCTATTAATGACTTCCTTTCTTCAATGCATGCTATCTGGGACCAGCTAGCTTTGTCTGAACCAACATGGGATTTGACTATTGGTGCTCGTAAGTTTGCTGAATATCGTGATCGTATGCGGGTTATGCAATTTCTGATGGCTCTAAATGATGAGTATGAACCTGTACGAGCCTCACTTTTGCATAGGGATCCTTTACCTCATCTTGAGGTAGTTGTTTCAGAGTTACTAACGGAGGAAACTCGCCTTGCGACTTTAAAGGCACAACGTGCTACTCCACTGGTTTCCACTCCTATAGATACAAGGGCCTATTTATAGGCTAGTCTAGGCAACTATCTAAAGTAATAGAATATTACAATATCATAATCAAATCAATTATAATCGATATGAAATCAATTATAATTCAATTTGGAAAATAAATATTTCTAACATCCTAAAATATCTCTAACAATTAGATCATTTAGGAAAATTTATCACACATTTAATTTGTTTACATGGGTGTCAATAATGAAATAAATGCACTCAATTATAACTCATAAAATGCGTGGCGAAATAACTTAATGCTTAGCCCTTTCACTTCTTTTTCGTTTGTTCTTTCTATATTTCGAGAGTTCAACTCTCATTAACACGAAGAAGATGGTGAACATGTCATTAAGTTGAGCAAGGCTATTGTACCAAAGGATGGACCATATAACACAAACATTCAGTACGAAAGTCACAGTATAAAAACATTAAAGCCTAGAACCAAAGCCACAGAGGAACAAAAAAAGAAAAGAAAAGAAGATTTAGCAGTTCCCCTCAAGCAGTACCGTTGTCTCTTCTGCTTAATCCTTTTTCCACGGTCTTGAGTTGATGATAATCTCCAGAATAAAAATGGCGGCAGAAGCTATCCTCCCACTTCCACCTACCAAACACAACAGTCAGAAGTTCTCATTAGCTATCTATACATATTCATACAAGAGTAGATTTTGTACTACGTACATGCATATTTCTCCCTTTTCTTACGTATATATAAGTGAACGGAGAAGTATATTATTTTCTCCATTCAGAAATTCAGTGGGTGCGAAAATGCCATGCATGAATAAACCCTAAAGGCAACATGGGAAAAGCAAAAATTAAAGAGAAAGGCAAAAGCATACCAAGGAAGCATTTCAAAACTCCGAAGAGAAGAACCTCGGGTCCAATGATGACCAGCTGTTTAGCGACTTTTTCCGCCATGGAAAAAACGCTCTTGCTCCAGCACAACGTTGTCATACCCGAGGCTACCTGCCTTGTCATGCTAACGACGGTTTTCAGCAGCTCAACCACCCTCTGCATCGTCGTTGGTGCTCTCTCTCTCTCTCTCTCTCTCTCTCTCTCTCTCTCTCTCTCTCTCTCTGCGTCTTGTTTTGGTTTTTGTGAAGCGAAATGAATGCGATGGGAGTCGCCGAGTGTGGTTCGGGGAGGGTTTTTGTAGTGGATTTTTTAAGAAGCAAAATGAGAAAAGGATCCGGTGGTTCTTTTTTTTTAAAGAGAGGAGTACGAGAGACGGGGACTCTTTGATAAAGTACAACCGATCGTGAGCTTCAAAGGGGATGACTTTCGGTGGCTGGGGAATTTAAAAAGGGAGATTTGAGTGAGAGTTGGTTGGTAAAGGAAAATCAGAATTAGACAAGATTAGAAAGCTGTGAGAGGAAGAAAAAGCTTGAGAATCAAAAGGTGTAGGATTCATCTTTCACACTATTTAATATGAAATTTGCTTTATTAAACCCCTTCATATGAACTTGTCAGGGGCTGAATCAGGTCGCCTGGTTGTTCTCCTTGCGTGATGGTATTGGACAGAGTATGTTTCGTCCATGTTCGGTCCCTCGAAGTATCCCGGACTGACTTCGTTGTTGTCTGCATGATTTTGCTTCATCCAGTACGTTTCCGTTGCGTTAGATTTGCTTTGACATTACATTCAATATGTGTGTAGTTTGTTATTTACGGTTTTCGGAAGTATTCTCATCGTCGTTTTCTACGTAGTGTTGGCCTTTAACCTGCGCTTTCGTCCACCCTAAAAGTTTGGATCTTTTTACCTTTCTGGTCATGCATATAGCTTTACTTAGCTCATAAGCATTCAATTAGCTGTTTTTTTACTTGCAAGCACTTACTTAGATTAAATCAGGATGAAAACAAATCGTAAATGTATAATACAAAAGTCCGGATGGCATATTAGATGATTATTGATTTACAAGATTAGTTCAGTCAGAATTAATCCGGTTTCATCTAATGAAATATTGATCTTTGTCACCTAGATTAGGAAACTCACATCTATTATTTACTATGCATAGCTCAAGGGAATCCTGTCTTAAATAGCGAGACATTGTATATGTGTAATGTTGCCTGGTACGGTTTGGGTTATTACCTTCTTCATCTTTTACTTTCTTTGTTATTATTTAATTGCTTTTATTTTTTGAGTCTCCGTACATGATTACTTAGATTTCCATTTCTCCTAAAAAAATCAAAAGAATAAGAGAGGGAAGATTGCATCCAAAGCATATTATAAAAGGAAAAGGTACCCATGACCAGAATTACATTTCTCTAGCATCACAAAGTCCCCGGCTTTACGAATATCTAGTTCATAGAAATAAGCGATCTCCCACATCTTACTTAGCTCCTAACATTATTGGCGACTCTAGTTAAAATTGATCAAATAATTAATGAGAAACTAAGGGCCTGTTTGGTAACCATCTTAATAGTGCCAGATTCTGATTTTTTGTTTTTGGGAGTAGTTTTAGAACAGAATTGTGTTTGGTAAAATTTTTGTTCTTGGAAACAAATTTCTATTTTTTTTTTTGTTTCTGGAAATAGATTTGGAACAGAATCAAGAATAAAAAAGTTGATTCTTGTTCCTAGGAACAAATCTAAGAATCAAGCCCGTATTTTGCTTTCTTCTTCTTCCCTTTTCTTCTTCTTCATCTATTGCCATCGCCGCGGTTGCCGTCCACCGCTGTTCACTGCCCACCACTACCGGTCGCCAGCAACCTTGAAGAAGAAGGAGAAGAGGAAGAAAGGAAAAAAAAAAAAAAAAAAAAAAAGGAAAAAAATTAATTAAATTATTTTTAAAAAAATGATATGAAGTATGAATTGAAATTTTGCTATTTATAGAATACATATTTAATTTTGTATTTTAATTGATTATTTAGTATTTATATTTATAATTTATACTATAGTTTATTATTTACTATTTAATAAAAATTTGATTAGTTAATATGTTTATTACTTAGTATAAATATAATTAATCAATAGAATTTCTATAATTTGATAAAATTTTAGAATTGGAATAGAAATTTTATGTAGTTACCAAATGTATTTTTGTTCTTTTTCTATTCCAGAATCAGAAATTTTGTACAGTTACCAAACGCGTTCTTTTGCTCATAAATTGTTCCTAAGAATAAAATAAAAAATAATCATTTCTAATCAGAAATTGTTTCCAGGAATAGAATCGTTAGCAAACGCACATTAATTGCCCATTGGTAGGGCTTGGAATAGTTTGTGCGAAGCATAAGTGCTATATCGCAAGAGGGTTGGTTATTGACGCCTGCTTAGCAATATGTTATACTTTCTCGAAGCCACCTCAAGATGGTCACAATATGTTGAAACAAAACTCAGTTCTTCAAATGAGACCGGAATGACGTCTTGTTTGTACTTAGAACATCAAGACTTTCCTAGAAAATGGACAAATGTTTTGGAAAACTCAAGTCACTTTTGATTTCCCTACTCGGGCCTTAATTGAAATTTGAAGAAGTTGGGAGACTAGGAGTTAACTCGCCCACGTCGGGAATATAGTTCCTGTTTTTTTCCCCTTTATCTTTTGAATTTGTGAATAAAGTTCCAGTTTTTAATTATGTTCATCCGTTATTACATAGCAATGGGATTCTCCCCGCATCTAGTGGAACAACAGTGTCAAAAATGGGTCCATGCCCCTACTAAGCAGTAGATACTTTCTATAGCATTCAACTAGCCCGTGAATTTACATCTTAATATTGTATGTCAGGTCTTTTTGTAAAATAAAGCAAAGTCAGTGATTTTTACATGGTGTTATATCTCTAATCTCTCTAGACTAGAAAATCATTACTTACGGGACATTGGGTGATTTAGATAGCTTGAGAATTCGATGTGACATTAGTTTAAGACTAAGTTAAATGACTTGACTCATCAAAGATATGAAATCTAAAAATATGTGTAGTACACAATTGGTTGAGGCAACACATTGCCCTAAACTAATAAATTGGGGTTAAATTAGTTCTAAACGAAACCAGAGCCCCTAAATTCTGTTGCAGCCCAACTTGTAGGTCGTGAGGCAAGTTCCTCAAGGAATGAGAGTTTATGCGGGTACATTTGGTTCGGCATTCCCAAATAACTTTCAACCTCCAAAGCCCATTGGAGAAATATTGGATTGTTTGGCAACCATTTTGAAGTAACTTTCAAATGAAAGTATTGGAAAGGCTAAAAGCCCAATGCTAGTAAAGACTAGTTTTGAGCTTTCAGCATTTGACTAAATACTGAAACTTAATTTTTTCCTCCAAAACTATCCTCACTCATTCTTCAAATTTCTGATGTTGCCCTAATTATTTTTTTTAAATGCCAAAATAATGCTAAAAAAATCAAATATATATAAATGCTAATATATATATATATATATATATATATATATATATATATATATATATATATATATTGGTCTTTTAACAAAATATTTATATATTTGATTTTTTTAGCATATATATTTGATTTTTTGAGCATTATTGTCAAAATTTATATTTAAAAAGTTGCATATATTATTTTTTTCAATTTGAAACAAATAAAAATTAAAAAAATTCCGACAAAGGGTTTGATTTCTTAGCATTATTTTCAAATTTATATTTAAAAAGTTGCATACATTATTTTTTCAAATATAAAAGAATAAAAATTAAAAAATTTCGACCCAAGGATTTGGTCTTTTTTAAATATATATTTTATTTTTTTGGTATTATTGTCAAAATTTATATTTAAAAAGTTACATACATTATTTTTTTCAATTTTAAATAATTTAAAATTTGAAAATTCTGATAACAATTTGGTCTTTTTTCTAAAAAAAAATTATATATATGTATTTGGTTTTTTAGCATTATTTTCAAATTTATATTTAAAAAGTTGCATAGATTACTTTTTCAATTTTGAACAAATAAAAATTAAAAAATTTCCACAAAGGATTTGGTCTTTTTAAATATATATATGTATTTGATTTTTTTAGCATTATTGTGAAAATTCATATTTAAAAAGTTGCATACATCTTTTTTTTTTAAGCAAACAAAAATTAAAAAATTATGATGAAGGGTTTGGTCTTTTTTAAAAAAAAAAATTATATATGTATTCAATTTTTTTAGTATTATTGTCAAAATTTATATTTAAAAAGTTGCATACATTATTTTTTTTTTTTTTTTCAATTTTAAATAAATAAAATTTAAAAAATTAATATTAATTACTCAAAGAGCTTTCAAATGTATTTTCTACCAAACGGCATTTTTTTCAAAGTTGATTCTCAAAACATAGTTTCCCAAACGATTTTTGCATTTATCTAAAGTCCTTTAGGCTAAATTACTTTGCATTTTCTCAATGAGTTTTAAAATGCTGAACCAAACGAACCTGCAGGTGAGGTCGTTGTGGGACGAGACATGGAGGACATTTCGGTCAATAGAACATCGAGAGTTGTTATTAAGCTAGTAAAAGTTCAAGTTATTATAGTGTCATTACAACTTTTGTTTATAGTAACCTTTCTACTTGAAATTCTTATAACTGCATATGTGCCGATTTTGTAAATATGTGTAACTTTCTTAAATTACCGTACATTTTTCAATCTTGTATTAGTTTCCCTATTCTTGCCTGCAATTTTCATGAAAAGTTTAGACCTTGGTGATATGAATAGTTGCCACTACCATTTTTCGAACGAGGCCGTACTTACTTTGTTTTCCTTTTTATATTACTAGTAATTAAGCGACAATCCACATGTTGAATAGATCAAAATTAAAGGATGAAATTCTCAATAGATAGAAACAAGATTAGAAATTACATCATGAGATAGAAGTAAAACAAGTCCTAACTTTGAAAAAAAAAAAGGACACCCACAAGAACTTAATACATGTTTAATGCGTATATATTACACTCATACACATACTTAGTCGTCATCGAGTTATCTTCCACGTAAAAGTAGAACAAGAAGATAGATATTTAACACTTTGAGAGATTGACGATGCGCATGTCTCATTTTAATCATCTAAGAACTGGTGGAAAAAGAAAATTTGACTATCAAGATTTGAAACTATGCTGCAGCACAATAGCCACTAATATGTCCTATTCAATCCAATTTCGCCTCTTTAAAAGAAAATTTGGTCAAAAGAGCAATCATTCAAATCTAAAAGAAGCTGCAAATATATTAATCATGACAGGCAAGAAGAATAATTTACATTGCTACAAGCGATATCAAGACCAATGAAATCAAAGAAGAATTTTCAAGCAATTGCCTTTGATACTATACAACAGTGAAGAAAAACCTCGTGCTATTGCAGATTAGATGAGTTCAGGTGCTTAGAAGTTAGAATCTATTTCATGTTCTATTTTTTTTTCTGTTTTGCCAGAATAGAGTTTCTATTCCAATTGACCTTCGGAGTTGAAACAGTGGCTTTTTCTAGTTAAGTTTCTTATTCGTAATTCACGTGCTATGGTGATCAAGGCTACGATGCACAAAGCTACGAAATGACCCATTTCAAATGGGAACCTTCGAATTCAGTTGATCTCTGAACATTACTTGAAACGGCACAAATGTTGCATTTGGTTGTCCTTTTGTCGCAAGTAATGGCAAAGTTTCATCAGTCTCATGGCACTGGGATGCTCGTCATCACTTTTGGCCATTGTGAACAGTCACTCTGGGCCGTAGAAGCACCAGCATCCTTTTCTCTGTACCTATCAGTCTCACATGAAAGGGGGAACATTGATGAAATTTCTGTGCAAAACAGCCAATATTTTCAATGATTCTGCATTTTTACCTAGCTCAGCCTGAAACCCGAGACAGATTCTATTTTCAAAACACGTCCATATATCATGCAAGAGATAATTTAGCAGACTAATTGACAAAGCACTTCGCAAAAGAAGGTATTATCTAAGGAAAAACAAGTTCCCTGATGGGAGAGTTTAGGAAGTCTACATTTCAGTCGTAAGAATATCAATATTGAGGAAAGTCTGTACTCCAGGAAATAGGCTTTCATGCAAGCACATTATATCTGAAAGTGTACCATTTGATTTAATTGACAGTAACTAGTCTCCCTAAAGTGGCATTGACTTTGGCAAAATTCTTGCGTCAATATTCAAAAGAGGCGTGTCTTGGGTAACTACGCCTGAAATTTGTTTACTTAAAGGATACATTTAGGTCCTATTTTTTTCCTACAGCATAATGTCCTTGGAGAACAAACAACACACCGTAAACAGGGTGAGTCTTAGAAGTTTTTACCTTGGATGGGCAACTTCCCTTCAGAGAAATCTCGGCACCCGTGATCTAACAGAGAGATAATTCTTATATGACTCGTACTGGGCTAGGATGGGTTCCAATCAGCTGCATCTTCCAAACATTGCATAGGATTCATGCTCAGCTTTATAACCACGGATTCATTCTCCCCGTCTTGAAACTGCCATAATTAGGGCTAGTTTTTGAGCTCCAGAGGGAGAAAATTGAGCAAGGCGGTCCATTATCTGCAAGATGAGTTCTCTTGCTTGATTTCATATTCAGAAAGGCAATGAGCTAGTTCATGTCCCCCACAATACTTCTGACTCATAATCATATCATTAGGAGCAGCATAACTAAAAATCTCAAGCTCTAAAAGTCCAAATTTTCTTGGTTTATTTTTTTCCCCTAATTTTTTTGTTTAGATGCATCGTTACATCTCTTGCTTCTTCGCCTTGTACTAGAACTTGTTCTTTCAAGACTAATTCTTAAGCAGACAATGTCCGTAATATAGATTAGCTACTTCATGTATTGCTCAATTCTCAATGGAACAGATCCTATTTCACTAGTTTTTACTTTAATGTCAACAAAGTCAGATTACAACATTTTATGAGTTCTGAACAAGCTTAGGACACATGAAATATTAGATCATGGCAGCGTCAGACAGATAAAAAATCACACTGGAAAGCCAAATATACACCATAATTTAATAGGCACATACTCTCATGGACACTTGCAACTTAAAAACCAGAAAAGAGATTTCTTTATCAAGTATTTTGCACTTGGCATATTGGAAGGCATAATTTCTAAATAGTTAAAATATCATATTTCTTTGAAGAGACTATATTTCTCGATTTTAAAGATGATAACATTAAAGACATCACATAATCTCACAGCAGTGGATAAAAGTGAGGAAGAAGAGATCAAGAAACAGGGGAAAAGCAAACAGGAAGGAAAACACTAATGTTAGTTTAGCAGGTAGGACTTTCTACAACTGTAAACTTTTTCAGGTAAATAAAAAGAATACATAAATTTCTAACAAGTCACAAAGAATTTAAGAAAAAGGAAACAAAGCGGGGAAAGAAAGAATTAAAATAAACTAGACTTATTGATGCTTCCAGCAACTCCACTTTCTTCCTCTTAGACTTGGAAAATGACATAAAAGATGGAAAATCAGTTCTGTAAACCTTCATTTTTTTTTTCCATGGACATGTGTTGCAATATTCAAAGTGCAACAACAAACAGAATCACTAAGAATCCACAGCCAGCAGTAATCAACATAAGGCAGCATAGACCCCCAGTAAGCTTTAGTCGTCAATTATTGTATGTCACAATTTCAAAGCGGAGTTAAGTAAATACGAAATCAACAACATAAGCAAGTGCAGAAACTGACGTAATCCAAATGCAACAACAGTATTGAGCAATTGCCTCCAAATATATCATTTGCACAGCCATGATATACTTCCTTTATGCCTTAAAAGGGTTTAAGAGTCATCTAATCATAGGAGTAAACAAATTCTAGGGAAGTTTAGTTTTGTTTCAGTATGATCAACGGATGTACCTATGATAGATAGTGTTGTTACACAAATTATGGTTCACATGTCACATGAAGGAACATGCTGAAAGCTTCTTTGTAACTCTTGTAGCCGAAAATCCAGTCCTCTACCGCTGTTCAAGAAGAACATCAGGAGCTTCCATCTTTCCATGTCTTGTTGCCCATGAAAGCACAAGAAGGAAACAAAGCAAGTATGTCAAATTTAGGAGCTATGTCAGAGAGATAGGTGCTCTTACTGTAATTTCAACATAAATTTAGGCAATGCATTTTATGAGAAATATTTTCTTCTTTAACTGTTTGAGACTATATATAAGATTGATCAGGCATATACTACATGAAGTCAACAAGATGCTCATCTGAAGTTACCAAGAATCTCACATGAAAAAAGAGGCTTCTCATTGGATAAGCCACCTCCACCTTTTCTAACAGTATTTTGTTATATATATCCCACTAGCAAGGTGCCTTTGGTTTTGAAAAATTCTCCACCAAGATACTAAAAGGGCCATATATTTTGGCATCAACTATCCATTTAAATTCTTCAAAAAAATTATCCATTTATGTCCACAGTCATTTCTAGTAGTGTATTATCACCACATAACTACAAATGATGACAGCAATAGACTATTAGATAATAGATGTCTACTAGAAACCATGCTCAAACTATTTGCGTAAATGTGTTCATTGTTTAAAGAAATATGGCCAAGGAGCAGGTTCTTACATCATTAAAGGTAATTTAATGCTCACAACGCATTTTCATACCAAAAAAGTATATCGAAAGTCTAGCTACCACATAGCCTAAAACAATGTTAGGAACTTCGCCAAAGCAGATAAAGACTCTAATATGGTTCCAGACAGAGCACAACGGCAGATGAAAAACGTTAAACATCAGAATAATATAGCAAGATTACTGTTATTGTTAGCCATAGCCATAATTTATGAAAGAATAATGGAAAAAACCCTTTACAGCTATGCACGTAAATTCCAATTACCAACAAATTTGTGCAGATATATCATGTCATCATTAAGAAATAATTAAGGGAGGAACATAAAATGATCAACAATAACCTACGAATGGACTCTCGAGGGTATTGATTCAGCACAATAACAAAGTGCTGGTGTGGAGAAACAATGAGAAACATACATTTCATGACTAATTATGCCAGTTTCTCTGCCGCAATGGTGTTCGCATCCTCAACAATTGCATAGCTGTTCAATCAAACTATAACATAAATAAATTTGAGATCATTTAGTAATGAAGACCGAAATACTAATCATCTTAGTAGAAAATAAAGCAACATATCTGAAATGCACCTAGTTATCGAAGCCAGTTTCTTACATGACCAGAACTTCAAGGCTGTGTTTTATACAAAAGAGGCAAATAGGTCTTGTTACTTGTTAGGAGAAAAAATTATGAGGACAATAGGCAACTCAGGAAGAAATCAGCATCAAGTTGCCAACAGTAGAAATATTTCAGTATCAATATGCAGCTACTAATGGAATGAATCCATATCTAGTAGCTATAAGATCAAAATCTTGCAGGTCCACTATAATATACTGGTCACAAACTTCCAAGTGATGATTATTAATACATACTCATCCTGTAATTCAGATGCAAATCCCACCTAACACTCAAACTGATATGGCTCTAAAAACACCAGAGCAAAAACAGCAACTAATATGAGAAACTACATGTTGCTTATTCCAGTGTATCTCATTATTAATACCTCAGAAGTCAACTTTTTGTTAATCAGGCTTCACTAAAAAATTCAAGAAGCATTTAGGAGTTTTAGCCTCTCAGTGATTTTCCTTCCTTAAAACCACGGCACATAAGGATAAAAAAAGAACCCTAAACTATTGCAAAGGCCTCAGAATTCAGAATCAATAATCAGCTTCTTGCACTTTTGTCTCTATTCTACTAAATAGATTATGAAAACTCCGTGTTTCTTGTGATTATTTCGTTTTCATATCTACAATCCACTGGGTGAAAGAAAATAACCACCTAAACAGTTATCCCTGGGCAAAACTGATGTTGATATTACTCTCACACTCAAAGTAAATTTGGCTTTCAATTATTCCTAGTTGCCAGAGTCAAGAAGTGGTTAAAGGATTCGACCGTCAAGCAATCTTTCTTGGTGGCTTGCCATCCCATTGCAACTCCTTCATTGCTCTATGGTTTTGCCCCTTCAAGTGCCTCAAAAAACATAGAGATGGAGCCCTATCCCAGAGTTACTCAGAATTCAATTCTCCTGGAAAACCTATCACATGCTGCACATCCGTTTGATGATGAGTACATACTACACATCCACACTTCATATACGCCTCAAAAGCACCCAAATCCCTTGCTTGTTTTTCTTTTTAGACTAGACTTCACCTACTTCTTTCAATGAATTGCCACCCATGAAAACAAAGAAAGAAAAGCTATACCTTCCAGAACCTCAGGAGAGAATCGTTCACCCGAAGCTATGTAGCCAGTCTCCATGGCTTCCGTCTGGAAGAGGAACTTCTTCTTCTATTCGTCGCCTCCATTGGGAGGCGGCGATCTTCAATGCGTTAGAGCTCATTGGTGTCGTGCGATGGAGTTGGAAGTCTGGCTATGGTGGAAAAAAGGAGGGAGAGCTTCCAACAACGGGAAAATCAAAGAAAATGAACGAAGAGAAGAAAGAAATACGGAATTCTATTTGTGAATTAAAGTTAACTAACTAGGGTTAATTAAAGGGGATTTGAGCAAAACGAAAAAGGTAATTGTTCATTTTAAGCAAGCGATCATCAAAGACATAACATATTTCTATAATGATGGAAGGGTACAAAGACGAAAATCAGTTTTGATAAATTTATTTTATTTCATGAAAATTGACATTGGTAGTTTTGAAAAATTCGTTTCTAGAAGAATGACATAATGGGACAGCTTTTATGAGTCATGTGCTCGAATCCATTTCCTGTGATAATTGAGTGAAGGAAGAATGATCGAGATTACTCCGTATAAAATGCATGAGTTAGGCTCGGATGGAGGGGAGAATTTATGTGAAACTAAGTGAAAATAAAAACAGATGCACAGGAATTGAGATTGCATAGAAAAGAAATAAATTTTGAACAAAAATACGACGAAGTGAAAGTGGCAAGAACCGAAGGTGTTAGTAAAGAAAAAAGTTAAAAAAAAAAAGAATAAAAAATAAAAGGAAACAAAGATAGATAAAACTCACGGAGAGGGTATTCTTGCGCACGCTCGTCTCTCTCCTTTGATGCCTTGGTCCTTTATACTCCATGGAATGGAAGTTGTTCGTGCCTTCTATTACCAATTTTACCTCCGCCTGCATCAAATGCACATCCCACATTGATAGACCGCACAATCGCTTCCCACTTCTTTTACATATGCTAGAATCCCTCCACGTTCTGACCAAATCATCCTCCATCCCGACCACTTTCCACGTTTGCATGCTTTGCCACAGGTAAGAGCTTGTGATCTTGTTCTTGTTCGACTTTTCTTCGCAAGAAATTTGCTCTACACGTATGAAATTATTCGCCCGAGCCTCCTCCTCATGTAAATCTCCAGCCACAACCTCTACATGCTTTCTTGGTCGAACTCATTTTCTCGATATTAAGTCGAGAAGTAGGGTGACCTCCTCTTGATGGGGCTGATTATTTCCATCGTTGCAGCTGACAAAGTTAATGCCAATTAAAATGGACTCATCAAGTACCTCAATGTTAATATATGGGTAAAAGCGGTTACTAACAGAGGGTTATAAGTTTTTTATTTTTTATTTTTGATAAAAGAAAACGAGAAGAACAAAAGAAAAAGAAAAAGAAAAAAGAATGCATTGTAATCAAGGTCAGGTAGTTCATTTACCTACTAAAAGCTTCCTTAGCAAGTTTCAATCATTCTAACAATAAAAGTTGCAAGCCAACGCTAGCATGCTCATCTCTACTGGTCGAATCGGAAGTCATCATATTCTTGTTTTTCATGCCATGAGGGAGAATAAACTTAGGATTTCCTTTTGATACCATTTGACTATGTTCCTCACTCCTCCTTTGACAATCTTGCAACTCTTTCTGTAGATCTGTTTTGATCAAATTATCTTTGTGCATAAGTGGACTCTCAACTTCTAAATCCGTTAGTTCAAGAACAACCTCACGGAGTAAAGCTAGATCAATCAGTCGACTGTCTTGAATCCCAATCTTTAAATCGTCCTCAAGTGGCTTGCATATTATTCGGAATCCCCACTTTTTCACCTTTGCAGTTGATATTGTGAGGCTAAAGTGTACATAACTCCTATCAATTTGACCAAAATTTACTTCTCCCCACAGATCATATGGTGTGAAAAACAAAAGCAAGATTTGATCCGAATCCATCGTGAAGAAGTGTCTTCCTCCTTTGTAATCTCTCATTTCACCATTCACATGTGGTAAAATCTCAAATATCGGATACTTTGTCTGATCATCATTACTGAAAACAACACAGAAAGTGACTATAAGAAACTTATCATACAAGTCCTCTAAAGCCATGAATGATACGGATCTCTCTTCAATAGGGAGGACCCACTCCGGCATCTCTTCTCCAAGGAACCAAATTATGTAATCAGAAGGCGCCTGCTGTAAGGATAGACCATTAGAAAGTACCAAAGTTTGTTATCAATAGTACACAAATAAAAGAATTCATTTTGAGTTTAGTGATTAATCCTAGTGAATTCCACTTCTATAGCTCTCTAAAAGAAAAAAGATTCATTGACCCTTGCTTGCATTAACATACAATTCTCATGTGATATAAATCATTCTCGTAAGAGTATGTGGCCAGCTTTATTACATGCAAACACTTTATATTTGTTTGCTTTTCTTGAGCCTTTGCATTTACTACTATTGCAATATACAAGAAGATAACACATCCAGCATTGTTGAGCCGTTGCATTTACTACTATTGCAATATACAAGAACACAACACATCCAGCATATACTCCGTGAGAGAGAGAGAGAGAGAGAGAGAGAGAGAGAGAGTCTAGCCTGGTCGAGAGAGGGAAGGTCAGTTGCGGTCAACACTCTACGGACAAAAGCAGATGAAAATACACCTCCAGTTTTTTGTAGAGATTCGCAATTATTAGCTAAAAGAATCTTCAAAAATGGTGGAAGCTTGGGTATTTCTTGTAATTCTTGGCAATATGAAATTGCATATATGATCAAATGATCGCGTTCACGAATAGATGTGGGAAGGCTAGTAACATTGCTCTCCGCTAGAAGTAATTCTTGCAAGAAGGGAAAACATGAAGGATTCTCGAGAAATTCTATTCCGTATAAATTACATCCCCCAAGAGATAAATAGAGTAAATTTGAAAGTCCGCTATTCATGTGCAGATCAGCTGAATCTTCATATTTTGGAAATCCTATTAAATTCGTGCAGTACGCAAGTTCCAAGAGTTCAATGTTTTGTAACTTGTAAATGCTAGATGGAAGACTTGCCAAGTTCTTGCAATTACTTAAATCCATTATTTTCAAAGAGACAAGATTTTCTATTGATACAGGAAGTTCTTTAATAGTGGTCCCTTGTAAACAAAGCTTTTTCAAGCCTTCAAGTTTACGTGGAATATCAGGGAAACTATCAATTTTTATGCACCCCCTTAAATTCAACGACTGCAACTTCTTGTGATATGCAATAGACTCATGGGCTTCTACTAAGTTTTTGCAATCACAGAGAACCAATTCCTCAAGATTTGGTGTACAAGAAAGGTCAGGCATATGGACCAATGATTCACAGTTACTGAAATTAATATACTTCAATTGTTGGAAGTCCTGCAAAAACAATGAAACCAACATTTCATTAAAAGGTACTATAATTTGATTTTTTGAGAATCACACATTGTATTGAGGAATTAGTAAACAATTAGAAACTTTACTAGTAATTACAAATCTATATGTATATATTGTAAGAGATTGAAATTTAGAGATGATAAATCAAAAAGCTAATGGATATTGGTAAGATGCAGGCCATGTGGTAAAACTATAACATATGTCATGCCATGTGGCAATCAAAAAATTAAAGTGAAGTGCCATGCGGCAACCATGCGAATGTGGGTCACATGACAAAATTAAGCCACGTGTCATGTCATGTTCCAATTAGAGAAGCAAAGTTAATGTCATGTGGCAAACACCGGAGTGAACATTTTTTTTTTAAATTCTGATTTAGACTATATATAATAGATTAATGTCAATACTATATTCTATCACAATGAAAGTTTTCAAAAAATAAATAAAATTTAAATTTCTTTGAAGTTATGCAAAGAAAATGAAACCAACTTACAAGAAAATTATGAAGAAAAGAATTTACATATACAATTCAATATCTAGCTTTGACTTTTGATCAAGAAACTATTGGTATACCACCACTATATCCCATTATTTGTAAACGCATTACAACATTATTGGCAAAGCTTCTAATAAATATTTTACTATGTTTGCTTAGAAATGTTGCTCCTTAAGAACTAACTTAAGTAATTAATAATGCCTAGTTTTACATGACAGTGCATTCAAACCTTTGACACATCTAATTCTATTGATGTAGGACAAATCCTGTTGTTCAGGTATGTTACATTGGGTAAAGCTCCATCACTTGCAACTAACTAGCCCCTTAAGTTTACTTTCAGTAGAGATGTTGTCACTAGGATATCTAATTTACCACATCCAAATCAAGCAGCTTGGCCACTTAGCTCCCTACTGCTTGGGTGTTTTCACTTTTATGTACAATATCAACGGATTTGTTCTCTATATTTTTGTTTCCTTTATATTTGCTCATTATACAAATTTTATAGTAAAACAAAAAAAGGTTATGTGTAAACAACCGACACAATTAGAATGGGGTTACGTAGCTTACGCTAGCACATTTGCATTCTTCATTAGGTAGATTTGATTTGATTTTGAAATATAACTATGTCGATTGTTAGAGACATTGGATTAAAAAAGTGCTTGAACTTCATAGTTATGGTGCAATGGTGCTGACTCACCCAGTTTTCTAGTCGGTAGAGACGTGACATCAAACATGATTGGTATACTTCAACAGTGAAGTCCTAAGACACAACTAGTTGAAAAATGAATCATGGTGTCAATTGTGAAATGGTTCTTTAGGTGTAGACTCCAAATAAATCACAGGTAATAAAGGTTGAGATTACAATTCCTAAAGTTGATAATATTGGAAAACTAGTAAATTTGCAATAAAGTATAGCCACGAGCAGACAGAGAAGGAAAATTAAACTACTGGTATATGTGGTCGTACAAGTATTGCTCATGCATTGACTATTGGTGATGAGATGGAGATAGATGCACATTCATTTTTATTTTGAGGTGATGGCTAGTGCTAAGTTGTGGTGGTGGCTAGCGGGTATGAATAATGAACCTGGCCAAAGTCAGTGTTGTGTTCAACTCCACGGGTTGGCTGGTTGGAAGGATTGCTTAGGCCATCTATCTTTCCCTCTCTTCCCTAAGCAAAGTAGGAAAAAGTTCATTTATGGGTCGGGGCCCTAAGGCCTTTTTTATTCTCAAGAGGTGATTTCGAGAATCAACCAACTGACAAATCCATAGTTGGGGCGGACACTGATTGTTATCTAAAGGCGAAGACTCTGAAGCGGGCGAACACTTAGCCTAGTGGGCAAACATGCCGGGCTCCAGCTCCGCGCACCTATTGACACCTTTCAAAGCACTTTCTAGTGTGTGCTAACATTTGAGAATGTGTCATTTGGCCTCACGAGTCTACAAGCCTTTCTCATTTTAGTGCTTGCCTTTTGAATCTTTAGTAGGGGCCTTTAGTTGAGAGTATGAGTTGAACATAGGATTTGGTCAAAGTACCTTAAGCTAGAAGATAATAAGATGCAAATGGGTTTAAAAACAAAAGGAGGGCATTCCCATTTTTAGGTAGCGAGGTATAAGGCGAGACTTGTTGTGAAGTAATATAGTCAATGGGATGACATTTATCATAGTAAGGCATTCTCATCTGGTAAGACATACTTCCTTTTAAGTATTACTTGTCTTAGTTGCTACACAAGATCTTGAGCTAGTGCAGCTAAACATGATAGCAATGTTTCTTCATGGGGCATGGAAGGAATGGATTTACATTAGGCAATCGGAGGGATATGATATTTCAATGAGGAAGATCATGTTTGCTTATTAGAGAAATTTTTGCATGGGTTGAGACAGTCTCCTAGGTAACTTTATAAACATTTTGATGCTTCTGTGACTAGTTGGACTATTCAAAATTCAATTGGATAGTTGTGCTAACTCTAAGAAATTGGAAGATGTGTATTTGATTGATTTGTTATCATATATTGATAACATGTTAATCACAGCTAATAATATGTCTGATATTCATGTGGTGAAGTGCCAGTTGAGTATTGAGTTTGAGATGAAAAACTTTAGGTAATGCAAAGAAGATACTAGGTATGAAGATATTACATGATAAGGCTGTAGCAGTTACGAGTTTATATAATATATATATTGAGAAAATTATGGCATGCAATCAACGAAATCTATGAGTATACCTTTAGTCAAGTACTTTAAACTCACTGCAGACTAAGGAGGAGGAACATATGTTTCTTTTCTTTTTTTCATTCTAGTGTAGTGGGATAGTATTATGTATGCACGATGCTTGACATTTTATAAGTTGTGAGCATTGTTAGTCGTTACATAAAGCATCCTAGTAAGAAACAATCATAAGCTATGAAATAAATCCTCATATGCTTAAAAGGGACAATAAATATTGGTACAGTGTATTGAAGGATGGCAATGGTAAAGAGACCACAAGTTATGTAAATTCAAATCATGCTAGTGACTAACCATTGGGATTTGCCCCAGTGACCACCCTTCCAACATGGAAGGGGGAGGTGAGGGGTTCAAATCCCCACATTCTCAGAGGGGGATGGGGTGAGGACGCGTAAGTTTCAGGAGTGGGTTTCGATTTCCACGCCTTGCAAGAGGCAGGGCAAAAGTCTAAGAGTGAGTGTAGAGTAGGAATAGAGTCGGACTGACCAAAAAAAAAAAAAATCATGCTAGTGACTTAAATGAGTGTAGGTCCTACTTAGACTAACAAGTTGTATAATAAGTTGGAAGGTATTCTTTCAAGACCACACTGTCTTGTCTTTGATTGAGGCAAAGTACATGACATCGAATTTTATAGTGAATGAGACTACATGACTAAAGGGTATGCTCTTGAACTTAGGGTTGGAGCAGCAAAACATTGCAATACACTATAACAACCAAAGTACAAAATATTTGGCCTATAATCCAATTTATCTTGAGGAAGCATATTGAAATCAAGTACCATTTAATTTGAGATGTTATGGCAAAGGGCAAGGTTGTTATGACGAAGATCGCAACAACGAAGAACCTTTTTGACATAATGGCGAAGCTTGATCTCAAATAGCCATTGTAATGTATAAGCACTCATTAGAGCATTGGGAAAGCTAATATGGTGGATAATGGCCACAAACATCAAGCCAAGGTGGAGAGTTATTAAATTATGTCTCATGTTTGAACATCTATACTGAAGCCGACCCCATAAGAGGATGTAGATCAACTCAGATTGGATGAGGAGTAAAAAGAAAGTCCTAGTTGGCCTTTGATTTGGTGTTTCCTTCTTGAGATGATAATCCTGGGTTATAATTTTTTTGGATATATGAATCCAAGATTCAATCAATTGACAGTGATTTATGTTGCAAAAACATTCTTATGGTATTTTGAAGATTCCAAAACTATCCTTGGTCTACTATCCTTATGATAAGTGCAAATATTCGTCTTAATGATGCAGTGATGATTTCAAAAAAATTTGTTATAATAGTGTTGGTCTTTGTGAGTTCACTGAAGATTGAGTGCAAGGATGAGGATCATGATAGGAAAACAAGTCAAATATGATGATGTGTTCATGAGGACTTGGAGATATGATGGTTGATGTCTCATCAATGTAAAGTCTTTGGAAGATGAAATACTGAGGAGGATCATTGGATAATTGATTGCAAGTCATTTCACACAGTTTGACCATGGGCAACATTGCAAACTAGTGATAAGTGCTTATGGTTTGATAAGGTGATATAAAGCAATGTATTGTGTTGTCAAGTCGTAAAAGGCGTTGCTCAACAAGTGCATTTTTTGATAATAGTTATTTGAGTAGAATATAGCTGTTAATAGTTTGAGAACTCCCAGCCGGAGAACAGGAAATGAGTCAGAGCACCATTGATTGTTTTGATCAAATAGTTAGAGGTCCAATTAATGTAACAACACCTACATACTCCATTTTTGGAAACCTTGGTATCATTTAGAGGAAAGGATTGTATGGGCAATCCATACCTCAATGACAACTGCAACCAAGTCCCAACAGCTCTTATGTCTTCAAAAGCATCTCCAAGGGATGGATTGAAGATGTCTAATAAATAGGATCAAAGTAACTAAAAAGGGTTGGATGTAAAATTGAGAAAGACTCTGCTACTATCCATCTATAAAATACTCTGCTTGCTACTCTGTATTCAATGACAATAGGATGTGTACAAGAATGAGGGCATTATTTTCGTTCTAATAATGCGATACATTTGATAATAAAGCAATTCGTGTTGGTTGTACTCTTAAAGATTATTAGTGAATTGCAGCCAATGTTGAGGTTGTTCCCCAGAAAAGCGAATGTAGGCTTTGGGATAAAGTCAAATCACTATTTATTGTTGTGTGCTATTTTCTATGTATACATTATTGCCTATAATTGGTTAACAGCAACACTAGCTTGGTTGATACTTCCAATCTATTTTTGCTACTACCAAAGTACATCATGTTATCTTTCGCAAGATAAATTGTTTTAAGTTTTCAATTAATCTAGTCAGCCCTCTGTAAATTGTTTTGTTAGCCCTAATGATTTCTTCATATTTATCCAAGGTTTGACCAAGGCCAATGGTTGAACTCCTTTGAATGTTGTCAAGGTGTAACTTTTGTTTATTTTGTCTCCTTTCATCCGCAATCACAAAAAAAAAAAAAAAAAGAGCAAGCGGGAAACTCTTCTTTAGCCATGCACAGGAGTGGGTTGTGTGTATTAGCGATTGTAACTATGTAATTCTCTAAATGATTATTAGATTATTTGCTGTTAGATATCCCGGTGGAGACTAGACTAAACCAAGTAAAATCTCTTATGATCTTTATTGTTCCTTGCTTATTTCATTGATGATTTCACATTTATTTAGTTTCAGGGTGATAGCTTCTGCATTATTTTACAATGTATTTCAATGCTAAAATTTCAATTTTCTTATGATGCAAGGACCTTAAAAAAAACCCAAATCTCTAAATATCTTTCCCTTTCCACGTATCATTCTCTTATGACTTATTAACCTTCATAAAAAAAAAGTCAAATATTGAAATATCTTTCTTTCCCACAAACATTTATAAAATTTCCCAATGTTGTGTATTTATTCCGTTTGCGCTTAATTTTTCAAATGCCAAATCTGTTGCATGAAAGAATATTTCTAAAGCAAGTAGTTGGGGTCATTTTGAAAGAAAAGAGAGAAGTGCTTTCTATAATGCAAGAACACCACTTTCTTCTATGTACTAGAACATATAATAAACATGTACATGTACTAATGAAGTATATAATACAAAGGTCTATGTGGGTAATTGCTCACCTTAAATTGTTTTGGCACTCCTGTAATACTGCATTTACTCATATAAATTCCCACTAATTTCTTTGGACCAGAGGAAAATTGAGGAAACCAAGAAGCACAACCAGCCCATTCAAACCATCTTAGCTCATTAGGAAGATATATAGGACCTTGGAAAGAATTATGCAGATTGTGCATGATGAGCAATCTCAACCTGCTCGCTTTTGTAAAAGCATTAGGCTCGACATATATCTCTTTCTGCGCTGGTGGCTCCAACACTATGGCTTTTACTACACAATCTCCCTGTATATACGAGACTATTTAAGTAAATATTTAGTAATTAGAGTCAAAGACAAGGAGCACAATTTTAACTATATTTGCAAGTATTACCATGTCGCGGGACAGAACATCGAGAACATCATCATATAGCCAAAGCCTGCTGCGTCTCCAGGGATCATCGCGACATTCTTGGTTCACAATATCCATACCCATCAATTGAATCAAGTCATGCATTTCTACAATTCCATGCTCCATACTTATCAAGGACCTCTCAAGGAGAATTTCTAATCCGATAGTTATCTCAAAATCACAACTATCAATAACTTTCTTTATGTACTGACTATCCTGCCCCTTAAAGAAACAAGCAATGTGGAGAAAAATCTCTTTCTCATTATCCTCTAGTCCATCATAACTTATTTTGAGCACATTATTAATGGTTTTGTGAGGAATCTTAGAAAACTTCTTTAGTGTACTTTTCCATTCATGTTCTCTTCTACCACATAAGAAGGAACCTAGTACCTCAATTGCTAAAGGAAGGCCTTCAGCATAATTCAAAACACTATCCACTAGATCTGTCCCGATTTTTAGTTTTTGATGTGTCTGAAAAACATGCTTACTAAGCAGCTCGCGAGCTTCATTGTCCTCCAATGCTTTAACTTCGTACACATGATCTTGATCTATCCCATGACAAGTTAGCAAATGTTTATCTCTTGTAGTAATGATGATCCTACTTCCATTACCAAACCACTTGCCTTCTCCTGCTAAAGCATTTAATTGACGCAAGTCGTCCACATCATCAAGGATAAGGAGAACTTTTTTGCAACAGAGTCTATCCCGTACTAGATTAGTACCTGCATCGACATTGGACACTACTAATCTTTGTTTCAATATTAATATCTCCAATAGTAATTTTTCTTGCAAAGCAACTAAATCCCTGCAACCTTTGGAAGTTTCTCTAACATTTGCCAAAAAGCTGAACCTTCAAATTGTCTGAAAATATCATTATAAATGGCTTTAGCTAAACTTGTCTTTCCTATGCCTCCCTTTCCCCATAATCCCATCATAAAAACACCATCATCAGACTCAACGTTTAACGTGGATTTTAGCTTAACCACTCGAGAATTAATCCCAACCGGATGCTTAGCAACATGCAAAGGTCTTCGGTCTAGAAGAGTGGAGATCTCCTTCACAATTCTTTCTATAAGCTCTGATTCATCTCTGACAAAGACAGAAAAAAGAAGTTGTGGGATCATTTTTAGCAATTTGAATAAGCAAATAACAAGCAATTACAAGCCAATAATGATAAAGCAATGCATCACATTTTATGATGATCACAACCAAAACCATGTATTCCCACCAAGTTGAATTAGAACTCTAAGAGCGCCACACCAATGGAAACAAGTTAAGGCTTCAAAATTCATGTTCTTCGGATTTATACATGACGATGTACATCATCATCATCATCATCATCATCATCATCATTATTTATGGATATATGTGATTTATATGTACGCTTACTCAAAAAGAGCTATTTATAACTTTTAACGGTGGTTGAGATTTCAATTTAAAAACTCTTAAATTCCTTGAAACACGATGTCATCGCCCACCATGGCCTGTACACACCAAAAATTCTACCTCAGGTTTTCCGAACTTTCTTATTTCTTGCAAAGAAATGGGATAAGTGCATTAAAACTACTTAACATTTTGTCCATTGGTTGATCGAGTTTTGACATTTGATTTTATTCAAATGAGTCAGTGAATGTTTCAGCTGATGACATCCTCGTATCAATTTCTGATAATTGGAAAAAACATCTTGTCAATTAGGGGTGTCAATGGTTCGGTTCGGTTTGGCTCGGAATTCTTGAAAACCGAATTGAGAAAAATCAAACCGAACTAAACCATTAGGATAAATGGCTGAACGAACCAAATGTGACCCAAACCGAATACAAACTGAATCAAAACCCCAGTTTGGATCAACTCGGATTTTCGATTTTTGGTTTTTTTTTGGCTTTGTGTTTCGTACTGGCATTCCCATGGCCAGAGAGAGAGAGAGAGATACTCCATCACTTTACTCGTTCTCTCCCCTCCGTGATCAATCACCCTATGCTTCTCTCTCTCTCTCTCTCTCACGCAACTTTTTAACACTCACAGCAAACAATCCTTGTGACGGATCCCACTACACTTGCCACTACGGAAGATGAGACAACCCCTCCTCCACTCTCCACGTTAGCAATTTTCGACTTTAATTGGCTTGATGAATTGAATTGGTATCAATATGAAAATGATTATGACTAAATTGATCCAATTAAAATGTTTATAACTAAATTTGTACAAATGCAATAGGTTTATGACTGTTTTTGGTACTTTTTCCAAAACTATTGTAAGAGTTGGTAAATTTAAGCGGTCGGTAAAAAAAGACATATAAATTCAGTAAGGGACAAAAAAAAGTGATAATTTATGAAGTATCAAAAAGCTAGTAGTTTCACGAAACTATTGTTAAATTATCAATAGTTTATTCAAAATTTATATGATCGGTAATTTGTTAACTATTAGATATTTGACGTATATCAACTCTATAAAAAATCTATCAATACAAATGAGATATTCATTTTTTGGGAATGGAACTAGAATCGTCCAAGCCAAAGAAATGAAACGATTCGATGCGGCTGATTCCATATAAATGATATCACTTGGTAATTGAGCAAGAACTTGAGAATTTTCGGGAATCATTAGAGGAAGCATCTACATGTGTACTAACAATTGTGTGTGTAATTTTTTTTTTTTAAAATAGTCTTTATACTTACTTGTAAAGATTAGCTTCTTGCACAAAAGATGGACTCTACTCTACTTACCCGTCATTAAAATGCCACCCGGACAAGCTACCAGCATCGAAAAGAGCTTTCTTCCATCGTTCCACTTTTTCTGAATCCTTCCCAAACTTGGACTCATGCTTTGCTAGAGCTTTCCCATAACTGTTGCTGCCCTGTCTCACTTCTCTTGGGTCCACTTTATAAAACACCGGTAGAACGGTGAGGTCCTTTTGCTCCTTGCACTCCATAATCTTCATCAACTCTTCCAAGCACCATCGTGAGGAAGCATAGTCCATAGAGAAAACAATGATTGCGACGAATGACTCTTCAATGGCCTTCATGAGCGCCGGCAATGTTTGGTCTCCCTTCCTTAGTTCCTCGCTATCAATGAAAGTGTATATTCCATTATGATGTAAAGCTTTGTAGAGATGACCAAGGAAGGTGTTACGTACATCTGTGCCTCTGAAACTCAAGAAAACCTCATAATTACTTTTGGGTTTTGATGAAGAAGCCATTTTGGATGATTGAGATTAACAATCAGAAATGGCTTTTATCCATTTAGTCCTCACTTTTCTTTCTCTTATATGGAAAATGAAGCATAGGCGAAACATGACCATGAGGTTCCTTGATATGAGTGGTTGACGTTGACATTTGCTATGATGCAATGATTTATAAACAGTACATGGAATTTGATAATATCCACTAGTATGATATTGCAAAATGCATATTTTTGATACATATTTATAAGACTGTATTATTCTTTACTTGATGTGATATTTTTCTCCCATTATATTGCCATTCTATGTCACAAGAACATAGAATAGTATTTGGGGGCACGTGGAGAGTACTTGTGAATGACATTTACCAAATGAACTTTAGTAAAGTGAGAGTACTTGTGAATTCCACTTTAAAAAGGGTTGGACGAGATGTTTTAGGCGTGGCACCTAACAATCTCTACTTGCGCATGCATATTCCCCACTGCAATAATTCTATCGCTTCAATATGGCTTAGGAATTTGGTTAATTTTATGCTCTCATTAAGAGTGCCAGTTGATTTACAATTTAGAGATATATGCCACAACCAAAAGTTCAACATCGAGACAGTTATTTGGGTCTAATAGGTAAGAAATTAGTAAATGAACAATATATATATAAAACTAAATCTGAATAGTAAAAGTTGAAGAGATTCATATGGAGTCTACTAATATTAATGTTCAAATTCAATTTAGTTTATGCACTATGTTCACTTCATAATTTTTCTAGATAGATAATCGTATCACTACTTCCTCATGCCTGAGATAAATCATTTCAAGAATTTGACGGTAATAATAAAACTTTGTCTACTCTCAATATGCTAAATCTCACGCGTTGAGAGGATGGATCTGGCATGAGTCCCACCTTCTGTATTGTGCATGAGCCAATCATCCTTGGTAAACCAGATTCTTTAACAATTTTTTTTAAAATTAGGGGGATGATCATAGTGGTGCAAGCAGGTTGGATGTTTAGCCGTGTTCCTAATCCCTCGATCGTAATAGATGATCTTCTGGGCTAAGAATCAATTGTGATTCCCATGATCTCATTTCATAGGTGGAAGAGGAATTCGTTCAGCTGGGTACCGCAAAAATTGAAGTTAATCCGTGGAAGATCATAAATTCTCATTAGAAATTCTCAATCTCGAGTTTCTTGTCGACAAATTTAAGTCATGTTCAAATGTTTTGAGTGTTTGTATTTTTCTTTCAAAGAGATTGCGTCGGTGACAGAGAACACTAATGTTAGAAAAATGTAGGCTCGGTCAGTCCCGCTGCACACTGAGCAATTCTTTTTCTTCACCATGAGACACGCATCTTCTTTTCTCTTTTAGCACCGAAAGAACGGCAACGACTTTAAGTCAAGCCTATGAAAATTGCCTTCCAGCTTTTTCAACGGTGACGACTTTAAGCCTATGAAATTTTCCTAAAGTGGAGGGAAAAAAGCTTCCGGCTTTTTCTTGTTAGTGAAAGGACGTTTCGAGACAGTGATGAAAAATGTGAACAACCATAAGACAGTTTCTAGGTTTGTTACAAAGCCTTTGTGAAAGGTTTTATGCGAGAATAATTTTTTTTTTTTCTAATTTGCCTTCACTAGATTGTCGTGATTCTTTTGATTAATAATTTAGATTACAAATGCATTCGGATTTTAAAAAAAATATAGTACTTACTATTTGTGCAATTCAATTGTTTTTTGGGCCCACGCTATTGTCACAGCGACAATAGTTACTAATACGATAGTTATTTTTAGTGTAATGACCAAACGTAAACCCATTTGAAAACAGATAAAAATATCTTAAAGAAAAATGTAGTCAGTCCCAATTTCAAAGGTAAGTTTGAAGAAGAGCAAAGTGGCAACAAAAAAAACTAAATAAATAAAGTGACGGTTTAAACTTTAAGCAGAAGGCAGTGTCTCAACCCTAAATTTGGGGCAGAGGTAACTTAATTTCTTTTAGATGATGTAAAGAATTTTGACTAAGTACACACCTTGAGCGGGGCACATTAAGGACGGCTGGACCTAGTCAACCCCTAACAGTTTCTTATTGTTGTGCTTGACCTCGGCTTTATGCCATTATGATATAGGCCACTTACCTCTAACTTGTTTTCTCCTAACACGTGACGACACACCATCTATCGATTTTAATAAACCATTTTGTTGAATACAAAATTTCTCATATTTCACTATAAATATGGGAAAATTACCAAAAAAAGTCCTATACCTATTATATTTATACAAATTCAATTATAAACCTTTCAATTGTACGAATTTAATCATAAACCTTTTGATGATTTGTCAAATTAGTCATTACGATTGGAAAACACTAACGTAACATTTAGTTAACGCCAATTGTCCTATGAGGCGCATTGGCGTTGTGTGAACAATTTTATTTTCTAATTTTATTTTCCTTTTCCTTTTCCTTATTTTCATTCTTTTTTCCTTTTTTTTTTTTTGTATTTTTCTTTCCTTTTTGCTGGTAGCCAATCTCAAGTGATGGCCAGTCACCAGTGATACCCGAAGAGGGCTTGCCCTCGGCCTATCTGGCGAGGGCCACCCTTGCCGGCCATAGGCAAAGGACGACCTCGCCCAAGTGAGGCCACCCTCTACGGCCACAAGAGAGGGCTACCCTCACTGGCCATAGTCGAGGTTGGCCCTCACCAAATTTGGGAGAGGGTCGCCTCACTCGTAGCCAACAAGGGTCTAGGTGAGGTGATCCTTGCTAGAGACTAGCGATTGTAGGTCCTCACTTAGTGACTAGCCACAACAAAGAAAAGAAAAGAAAAATAAACAAATAATTTTAAATTTAAAAATTAAAAATTACAAAAATTATCTATGTTAGCATTGGTGATACCATGTAAGACCACTAGCTCTATGTTGGTGATTTCCGACCAAAATTAACTAGATGGACTACATTGAAAAATTGTCAAAATGTTTATGACTAAATTGACTAAATTAAAAATTTTAGAACTAAATTAGTACAAATGCAATAGGTTTAGGACTTTTTTTTTTTTTAAATCCCTATAAATACCCTAAACCATTTATTTGCTAGTTAATTTCACAACCGAAGAACTATATCTTTTTTTTTTTTGGTCAAAGAAGAACTATAGATTTAATCTCTTTGATAGCGATGTATCAAACTCTCACCTGCCACCTTGCACTCAAGTCCCTCTGAACATGGCTCGAAACTGCTCTCATGGCTTCTTTATCTCATTCATCTAGATAATCAGCAGTACTCATGGGCAATGCTTGCCCTTTCTAGCTTAAAGAATTACGTGTGTACCACTAGACAAGGTGTCCTCTCCATCAACAATCCCGGATGACTGGTATTACCATGCAATCCTTATTATCCTCTCTTGCTAAAAGAATTGTGTGAGAACCTTAGGACAAGTTCCTCAACGATCATTGGTCCCGCCCCCCTCAAACCATATATGGAAGCCATCGTACAGATTCTCTTCAATATTCTTGCTAAAAGAATCGTGTGTGAACCTTGGAGCAAGGTCCTCTACAATCACAATTCTCTCCCCCCTCCAAAAACCATATTTGAAAGGCATTGTATAAATCAAGTTATCTTGAATCTTGATCATCATCTCAATCTATAGCATCACCCATTGCTTTACCCTATCATCCAAAGACCTCAAGATCACCTCCTTGACACCACTGGTCGATCTGCAACATCATATGATTCATGAAAAATATTATTCTTCGAATCCCCTTGAGAAATCAATCAAACAACTCACTCATTATATATGAGATTGGCAACTCCTCTTTCATTGTGGATATTCAGTGTCGACACCTAAATTTTTTCCTACAGGTCCAATAGAATTAAAACTTTAGACTTGAGATTCCTAATGGCAGTAGGTTCATTTCTTGACAAAAAAGAATCATTTATGTGTCATTAGAGTAAGAAATTAAGAGCATTCCATGCTATTTGTATTTACGTACCATTTTTTCAATGAATCAATTGTTGACTTTTAGGTTAACTTTTTAGTCAAACCAAAGACTTTGACCCTCAATTAAAAGTTCCAAAATTCATTCATTTGATTTTTTTAGACGTTTGATTTAGGGGACTGTGATAATTCTAGATTTCAACCCTAATTTCGATGATTCTTGACAAGGAGAGGATGGTCAACATTCAAACATGAGTTTAGGGCTATAGTTGACCTTTCACAATAAAGTCAAGGAGTACATTATAAACTCCATTAGGGCCAAATTAATTCAATTTCATATCAATTTATGCAACATTTGAAAAATTTGAAGAAGTCAATCATAAAATGACGAATCAAGAACAATAAGTCAGGCCAGGGCCAATGTGGTTAGGACTAATGGGCTAAAAGCCCATTTCGGCCTAATGGGCCAAACAAAGCAAGATAGCGCAGCTCATGTCATGATTTGAAGAGGAATAGAACAATTGAGAGGTCTCGGGTCAACCAAGTCAACTTGGTTTAGCCAATTTTGACCCAAGTCAACCAAATAGTCATCCCAGTATGCTCACAAGACCCCATGACTAGCACTCTCTCCCTTTGTTTACAAAATGCCATTATCTCCATAACCAAAATTAAATTCCACACCATCAATCCTTAAGAAAGGCTAATCTTAGCCATTCATTTCCCTTATAATCAAGACCTTAAGATGTGCCATGTCACCTATCCTTGATCCAGGTGACCTGAAGAGCCAATCATATCATTTCTACCTCATTAAGAATTGAGTGACCATAAGACTAAAATTTACATCAAGGGTTAAGATTAGAGGCTTATTTGAATTTTTTCCCTCTTCCTTAGCATTGGCCTACCACCCCTCTCTCATAATTTCATCCTCACAAAAATTTGAAAAGAAAAGCTCTCTCTCTCTCTCTCTCTCTCTCTCTCTCTCTCTCTCTCTCTCCTGTAATTGTTCCTCTCTCTTGTCGGTTCTTCACCATCACCGGATCAATTCTGACATTGACACGCCGGCCTCTTCATGAGACCGTGTTCCTTGGTCTGTCCGTGGCCGAGTTGTGGTAGGCACCTTCCATTTTAGTCAGGGAACACCTCAATTCGCTTTATTTACTTTGCCGTCATTCGATGACCCTAACAAAGGTAGGAGCTATAGTTCTCGTAACAATTTGGAATGACTATCCTAGGATACTTAGGTTGATCATAGTCTAAAATTAGAGTGATATATTCAATCTATGATTAATCTTAAGTTACGAGACAATGGAATTTGGTATCATTAGAATAGGATGCCTATAGATTTTTGACTGTTTGATAAAATCATATATCAATTGCAAGTTTAGGTGACTTTAGAAATCGAATTCCTTGCTGGCAGGAGTATCCTAGATGACTGTCAAAGTTAACTTTAGTTAATTTCATGTCAATTAAACTAGATTTTGCATGTTTAGATAATAATCCTTGGATATTAGCTTTAAACCTAGCTTGATGGCATGATTTATATATTGAATTCTTTGCTGTAATGAGGTGGCCAAACACTTAGTGGGTTGATTTGATGTTCATTTGAAGGCCGATTAGTTCTAAGATGATGTTGCGTGAATCATGATTTAAGAACATGTTAAATGGATTCCATGATGATTTTGTAGGAGTTATGCTCCAATTGGTTCATGATGATGTTTGATGATATTTGAATGTTTGAATGTGTTGAATGAACTTGGTTGAAGGTGTTCTAGGCTTAGATGTATACATAGGTTCATGCATTGAATGTGCTAAAATTATGAATGTTTTCTGGAAAATTCGAAGTTGTTTTGACCTTTCGATGTTCAATGATTTTTACAAAAAAAATCAAATTTGAATCAGGAATATTTGTCTTCTAACAAATTGTAGCTGAGATTCATAAATTTAATTTGGTATAACGTTCATAAAATTTGAAGATTGTTAAGATTTAAAGTAATTTGGAGCTAGATTTGAAAATTTTATCTCCACGTCGACTAATTTTGCTTTGCAAATAATAAATATGGAGGACTACTTTACAAAAGCTCAAAAACACGAAAGTTGTCTGAGTGATGTTAAACTGCAAAAACCCAAAATTTTTAAAAATTTCACTAGGATGAGTTGGTCAATTTAATTAAAGAAGACCAAAGTCAAATTTGGCTTACAAAACTAATACAGATTAAGTCATCAGGGTAAATTGCATAACCACACATAGTTGGAGGACTAATATAAAAAAGTTCAAAACATAAAAATAGTAAAACGTATATTAAGTTAGCTGCTTGTCAACTTGGGTGCCATTTGATTGTCCTCTAGTATTTTCTTTCGGGATTTTAATAGAAACCGATGAGAACAGGGTAAAATCTACAGTAATGGAGCTTAATCAAATTTTTTGTGTTATCTAGGCCATAATTAGGACAAGTGACATGAATAAAAGTTAAAGAGGACATTTGAGCTGGAATTAAGAGTTGGAATCGCTCGATTTGGAATTCGTCAAGGCCTTCATTTGGATCAAAACTTAGATGGTCAGAATCAAATAAAAATAGAGAAGTTTCAACTAATTCATCCTGTGATTTCTAAGGTTAATTAGCCTCAATACATGTCTATTTGATTTTGGCTTTTTTTTTTTTTTTTTTTTTTTTTGGGTAGAAAGGGTAATAGTCTATTTGATTTTGTTTGTTATTGAATTGGTAACTAATTGCCTTTAATTTTGATTATAGATACATGACACCTTTGGTGGATAGTTTAAGGATAGGGATTATACTTTAATTAGGTGCTTAGTGACTAAGCCCACCGCTTGAGGAATTTGCAACTGGGGATCAGCAATCACTTTGCATTAATTTTTAATCCTTAGTTAATTACGAGGTGGATGGGTAATCGAATCACATGTCATTATCTAAATCCCAAACCGAACTCAATTTCTTTGCCTCAAGCTCATGGGGAATCATGTTCCGAGGCTTAAGAACAAAGCCTTGTACATTCTTTGCCTGACTTAGTATCGAGTCAAGCTCATGGAGGATCATGCCTTGGGACTTAGAACAAAACCTTGTATATTATTTGATTGACAATTATCATGCTTTCTTTATTGTACTTTACTTTTAGCATTTTAATAATTTTGTGTTTAATTCTCGCACTTTCATTACATGGAATATTATTTTATCTTTTAGAACGGTTAGGATAAGTTTTAGGACCATAATAAATCCTTAAACACTGTTGCATAAACACTTAATGAGTAGAATGACCTTTAGAAATCATAATTGGCAACAAAGACTGCTTGATCACTTAGATAAGCAATCCAATTAAATTAGAAGTACCAAAAAGGCACTAATAAAAACTATTAGTGTAATCAAGTCCCTAATCTTAAAAAATTTCCAATTACGTTGGAAATGAGGTAATCTCCCATGTCTCACTTGGTTTCTAACCAATCATAATAGGCTAGTGACAACTCTCGTTTCACAAAGTAAGGACTTGGGAGATTCTGTTTTTAATTAAGGATTGTCGGTCCACCTTTTGAGCATTACCTCTAATCCCATCTTCCACACAACATCAGGTGGGTCGCGACATTCATCAATCCACCGTGGTAGCATTCGAGTCGGTATTCACTTGGTCGAATGGAGATCTTAGAGAATTATTGACCTCTTCATATTTCTTTTAACTCAATCTCGGACATGAAATGGAAGAGTGTAGAGAGCTTAGAATACAAATCGGCTTCAACTTTGGCCTCTTTCTCCCTCAACACTTTTGACATTGCATTGAATACAGATCCTTTTCTTTCCTCCAAATCACTCTCCATCCTAAAATTTAAGTTTTTTTTCTTTGCATCGTCATCAATTTCTTTCTCTCCTTTTGCACTTCATTGCTTCAATTGCTTATTCGAGAGTGCCGACTTTGGGATCTACTTTTTTGGAGCTTTGATGCTCTAGAGAGTTCTCGAATCTATCGATTCGACTGACATGACAATTTTAGCTTCGTGAATTGATCAAAGATTTCTTGCTCCATCTGCTTCAACACCTTGAATGATTCCAAAGTGTAGTGAGAGAGAGAGAGAGAGAGAGAGAGAGAGAGAGAGAGAGAGAGAGAGAGAGAGAGAGAGAGAGAGAGAGAGAGAGAGAGAGAAGGGCAGAAATATTATGAACGTGGGAATGGAGAGAAAATTAATAAGGCGCTATTCCATAAGTGCATAGCTACCTTAGTTTTGTATTCAGTTAGTTTATAGGAATGATTTAAAAGATAGATAAAGAAAGGAATTAAGATACTTTTTATATTAGAATTGAGCTTATTCATAAGGCGTTTTGGACTTGTAGGAAAAAAATGGCTTATTCAGCCATTGTATTAGCACCCCATTCACCTGTTACTAGTAAAATTTTGCTGCAAGTGAGAAGATAACCAAATACGTTAGCCTCATTCTTGCCTAAGAGAATGGATTTATTCTGCATACAACTATTTGCAGGTAGAGTCAATTAGTCATGGATGGTAACTAATGTGATAAACTATCATTTGATAATGGCTGTTAATATGCTTGTTAAGTTACGTTCTAGACGCCTAGAAAATGTCAAAAATTTATGTAGGATTTTATACTTGTACATAAAATATTATCCCTATTTTTACCTATACTTATTTTGAGTAAAAATTGTCCAGAATATCATAAATCTTTTCACATGTTACCAATTGAGTCCATTTAACTAATGTTGATAGGAAATCACCGACATTGACCCGATTGTCCTACGTAGCATGGTTAGCGCTGATGTAAACAATTTGTTAATAATATTATAATATTTTTTCAAATTCTTTGATTAATTATTTCCTTTTTTTCTTCTCTTTTCCTTCTTACTTTTTGGTTTTTTTTTTCTTTTTTTTCTCTCTCTCTCTCTCTCTCTCTCTCTCTCTCTCTCTCTCTCTCTCTCTCTCCCTTTTCTCCTTTAGGTTGGCTACAAGCCTCAATGGCTGGCGAAAGGGAAAAGAGAAAAAGAAAAGAAGAGAAAAAGGAAAAAAAAAAGAAAGAAAAAAGGAAAATATTAATAAAAATTCGGAAAATATTAATTATAAAAAATTATTCATCTCAATGCGGGCAAATCCGCCAGTGTCATATAGGATGACTGGCATCGACATCAAGTAATGAAGTATATTGTGATTAGGTTGTCGAAAAAGCAGGTCACATTCAATGCCTAATAAAACTTTGCCTCATCACTTTGTATATCTATTTAGTAAGAGCAATATTTGCTTGCTCTTGATGCACATGAACCAAGAGCATATCACCCGTTCAATCACGTGAGTGCATGAGATTCAACATGTGAGATCAATTGGGTTTACATGTGTATGTAAGTGTTAAAAATCTAATATTAAGTCCTTGCAACCTGCGGATGAGGGAATAGAGGCCCTTGTGGAAGGACCTTTCCCAACGTAGTATGACTGAACTTTGTCAGTTTTCCGATTAAGTATTTAATTCATTTTTCCTTCTTTTTTTTTTTTTTTTTTTTTTTTCCAATTGAATATCTTAACTTTCCTAGTTATGCTCAATGTCAGCTTCCGTTCAGTACTTGACAGAAATTGTTGATGCACCACTTACAACCGTTAAACAACCATAAATTATGTTGATGTGGGGCTTACATGGAAAATTATTATCGAGTAGTAATTTAACCAATGTGGAATGGGGCCTCTCCCTCTCTGCCCACCACTATTGCCAACACTGTCCACCACAACTGCAACCACAAGCACTATCACACTCCACCTTTGACATCCATGAGCCAACGGGACCACCGCCCCCAGCCAAGAACGTATTGCATCTCCACCACCATCAACCACCCAGCCGACCAGCACCTCCATTGCCATCTCCCTGTGAAGGTTGGGGATAGTGAGAAAGATAATCACAAGCTCTAGCATGGCAGATGGCAACGGCATGTCATGACCTCATAGCTTTAACAAGCGGCATCAATGGCACTTTACCAATTCAGATGATGGCTAAGCATGGAAGAAGATGATGAAGATGAAAGGGAAAAAAAATAAAAATATTTGAAAATTAAAAAATATATGTCTAATCCATTTTGATCGAGTGGGCACTCCTTAAATAGTGGCATGTTGTGCACACCTGCAAATAGTGGCATTCCAGGTGACGATGTTCTTCTTCCTGAGTCTTTTGAACACTACAACAACATCATCAATGGCTCCACACTTATTATACATGACTACAAGAGAATTGCCAACAAATACATCACTTCCCAATTGCAGCTTTATAGCTGACGCATTTCCTTACCTCGATCTAGAGACTCTAAGCTACAGCAAGACTTTAAAGGCACTTACAAAAGAAGATTGATTAGGAAGAACACTTGTTCTCATAGTGTCACTGAACACCTTCAGGCCATCTTCATGCCTATCATTCAAGTTATAACCAGTTAGAAGAGCCGTACACATGACCACATTCCTATACACTGCTTCATTGAAGACTTGGGGTTGCTTTCTCAATTCGCTTGCAGTTAGCGTAGAACGTGGTAAGAGAAGCACATACAAATACGCTAAGGCAAAATCCTGACTTGAAAACTTGAGCATGAATCTGCACACCAAGAGGAAAAGACAATGCATTTGCACAAGCATTTAATGCACACGTCAAAGTATTCGGATCGGGTACAACACCAGACTTGAACATTCTCTCAAAAACAATTAAAGCCTCTTCACTCTTACCGTTTTGGTCAAGCCCGCCAATAATTGAAGTCCATGAAATCACATTTCGAGATGGCATTTGCTCAAACAATTTGACAGCATCGTCCACCCTCGCATTCTCACAATACCCATGAAACATTGCATTCCACGCAGCGAGATCTCTTATGGGCATCTGATTGAAAAATCTCTCTGCTAGCTCAACCTGTCCAAATCGAAAGAGCCCATCCGTCATCGCCATCCACAAAACAACACTGGTTTAGGCATTTCACTGAAAAGCTCATCCGCTGTGATCAAGGCGCCGCAGTCCAAGCAGCCTTCGATCATTGTGTTCCAACAAATTGCGTCTCTCACGGGCATTTCGCAGAACAGTTTCAGGGCGTCGTCAAGGTGGCTAGTTTGCACGCGACCCATGATCATCTTCGTGAACGAACGCACATCTGGGCATTGAAAGATGTCCAGAACCTCCCGAGTTTCATCTGGCTTTACGTCCTTAAGGTGTGCAGAAACTGCGAGATTGTCACGAGTTGCATGACTCGCGTGTTTAAAGAAGCGCTTGGAGAGTTGGGTGGAGGTTCCGGATGAGCCAAGGCATGAAGAAGGGAATGAATGTGTGCAGGAGCATCCGAGAATTCGGAAAGATGGCGCGAAATCAGATCATAACAACGACGAGCTTATATCTACTCCTGTTGTCCCGGCAGGCAGGACACGGGACAGCATCTCGTGAACTTTTAAAACTGTCGCACGATCAAGGCCGATGTAACGAAGGCATTTAATTCAATAAATTGAGATTTTTTTGCTTGCTGTTTTGAGGAGCACAAATTTGACGGTTGCAATTTGTCATGTGGAGTAAAGCTTGGATCGCTACTACTCACTCTCTCTCTTAGTTCGATTAGTGGCTTGGAGAGCTTCTTCAAAAACTTCTTCAAGGACTTCAATTTGATATTTTTAGAAAAAAATATACTAAATGGTGAATTCTTGGAGATTTCAGTAAATCCATTAGAAATTTACATATCTTATTTGGGTATACATTTAAACGTGTATTCTTTTTCTAGATAATGAGATGATGTCATTTTTTTACAATGAATCTTTATATTATTTTGCCTTAAAGCAATTCTCAATATTGAAATTGAATCCTGATGAAATAGAGTTGATCTTTTGTTTGATATCAGGATGGATACAGTGCTGAGTTTCTTCAATTGAGTGGTTCTAAATGTTGGACGTTGTCTGTCAAGGGTTAAGGGTTCTTCCTTTTATCCTCAGTAGTCTTTTCTCTTGGAATATAGCATGCACGCTCAAGAGGATGTGGTGTTAGCAAGGCGCAACCCAGCCCACTTGGGCCAGAAACAGGATCGTGCCTAGGCTCGGCCTGCTTGGTAGCAGATCGTGCAACGTTTTGGGCTTGGGCCGATTTAGGCCCATGGACTCTAATGGGCTGGCCTTGGCCCAATTCTCATTTTCCGATCCAGCCTTGGAGGCCAAATCCAATAATGGGGCCCAACTATGGGAAACTTTTGAGGCCTCGGCCCCAAAAATCACTTTAGTGACCAATTCAGCCTAACAGTCAACCGTTGAGCCATAATTTAAAATTATATGTATTTGTAAGTGATCGTTCGGTCACTAATGATCACCAATCAGTAATCAGTTGACCCCATTTCTCTCATTTTTCAATCTTTACTCATATATTAATTTCAAACGCTTTTTGTCTCTATGACCGTTTGTTAATTCTGTTTATTTTTTTCTCCTTACAAGGATTTAGTCACGTTCTAAGTATTACAATGGAGAACAAAAACAACAACAATAATAACTGTGTCGAATAATTCCCATAAAATCCTGATTTCACCTTATGATAGCTGTGGAACTTATTCAATGAATATTGTGATAACAACATTTACACGCCAGCTCGACCTTTGTAATCAATCAAATTTGACTTCGACAAGACACAGCTACTCATCAATTATGAGGAATTGTAGGAATGAACGTTAGAAGCTAGTACCCACAAAGACACTTCCCAAAATGATTCCCCTACCCTTGGAAAGCCCTACGCAACTATGGGCAAGCTTTACAAACAAGAACATATTTAGAGGAATTTCCGGCTCGAAATCAATGTCAATCGTAACAAAAAGGCTATTTGCAAGGAAATAATGTACTATAAGGGTCGTAACTTTCACATGATGCTCACTTTAGTATGATAAGTTGCAATCAACTACTAGAGTGTCATAATTTCCATACTACTTTCACTAGAATGTCATGACTATTCATTTAATTACTTGAGTATTGTAACTTTTAAAAAAGCACTCACGAGCTCTTAAATGAAGGCTTTTTATAATATTTGAAAAAAATTATTTTTTAAATTAAAAAAAAAAAAAAAAAGGTAAACCGTTTGTGCTTGGGGCGGGCACAGCCCGGTGCGTAATGCGTTGATGAAGTCGATCTTTTCGTGGATTGCTTGGGTTTGAAACCAACCCCATCTTGAACGTCTGTACATGGGCAGTCAAAGCTGACAAAACATTTGCTTGGAGGAAAATACCTAATGTGAGAAGCTTGTTGTTGCCACGCGTTAAATATGTGAAACGTTTTCGGGCAAAATACAACCTTTACAGTTCAACAATTGACAATCCCATGGTGTTCTTTGGGGCAAAAATCCAGTTCGAGTGATATATGATTCAGGTTTAGGTCTCCACGGCAAATTTTCTTTTGTCAACTGGAGGCTATGTTCAATAGGTTATAAACCTTCTATAGGATGAGCAAATGTGTAATGTAATTTCTGGTTATTTGTTGTGTAATGGGAGTCCTGAATTGAGGAGGGCTCACATATTTTTCTTTCGTCCCTTTGACCAAATACACACACACACACATACTTACCAATATAACATGAAATGGATGTTGGTGTTAATTAATCAATCTATAATTTTGTAAGGGAAAATAAGTCGATTAATAATAAGTCTGTAAAAATAGCGAGATGATTCAGTGGTTTGAATCCAAAAGCATTAAGACCAAAGTATGTGTGATTTTTTACAAGTACTATCTTTAATTTTATAAGTACTTTCACACAAGAAGAAAAAAGAGAGTTTTCATTCCATTTTGAAAATTTCACTTCGGCAGATGTACTTTATCGTTGGATTTATTTTCTTTTATGTTTTTTTCTCGCAACTTAAGTCGAAACACCTCCAACAGTATATAGAGCAGAATTATGATTTTGACCTTCATAGTCCATAGTTTGGCAGCATGTATCACGGAATAGGAGAGTGGACAGTAGTGAACTAGCTTGGGCTCTGAAGCATCTTAAAGAAAGGAAGTTTGAAAGAGGTATTGTTAAAGTGGAGCCAAAATGCTGCGATGTATTTTCTATGGGAGGAGAGGAATCAGGTGGTCCATGTTGATTTTGCTCCCTACACCAGCAGAGTCTTGGCAATTATTAAGCTTGATCCCTGCCACAGATGGAGAATTCAACTTTTGTTGCTGGTGGGAAATGTTCATGGTTAGTTGCTGCTAGTGTTCTTGGTGGATTTTAAGGTGGATAATTTTCCTTGTAGCTGGGATTTTGGTTTTTACTAATTGCACTGTACATTTTATGAGATTTATCATGACAACAACAGAGCGGCTTGAAAAGTTTTGATAGATTAATCAACATTCAAAGAAGGCCCGACCTCTCCCTCTCTAACAAGATGGCAGCAACAATGGAGGGTGATAGCAAAACTTAATTTGAGTTTGGTTCAGTAGGTGGTTTGAGATCAGAGTTTTTAGGCGGACTTTTTGTACAAGGGAAGATATTTTAGTCATTTATGCCTTGCAAAGGTGAAATTGAGTTGCATATTTGCATTTCTAAAAAGAGATGATGCAAAGTGGCCACCCTTAGCCAGGTTGCGGGCTTGCAGCAGTGGCTGCATATCATTGTCACGACCCTTACCCCTTTTGCCCTGCGTGTATTACTCCGAACACTGGCCTAAATTGAATTCCCCAATTTGGAATATCCCCATTCTAGGCACACTTCGTGACATTGGCACAATATAATCACAGCTCATGAAATCAAGTAAAAAAGTTATGGATCAGCATCTTCGACACATTGCAACTTGGAAGTTCATTTTTATCAAGATATCTTTTCAACGAAGAATCATAAAGAAAGAAAATAAGTAGGGTTTTCTATGCCTAGAAATGTATTACCCACATGTTAGATTTACATCCCGTGCACATAATATATAAGTTAAATTTGAGTGCAAAACTAAATTACATGAACATGCTTAATACTAAACAAAGAATTTTGCCAATAATATGTCGGAATTATGTCATGTTATTGTGTCTAAATAATATACCTAATGTTGTGTCATGTACTTCGAGAATTTGCAACTTATATAAGAATTTGGCAAATAATATGTCAGAATTATGTCATGTTATTGTGTCTAAGTAATATACCTCATGTTGTGTCATGTATTTTGAGGATTCGCAACTTATATAAGAATATAAAGTTGATCAAGGTAATTACTAAAAGAAAGTAAAAGGTACATAGACAAAAAGAGAAGAAAGTAAGGGAAAATATTGAAAAGATATCTCAATTTTCACTCAATGACTGAGAAAAATACCAAAAAAGTCATAATTGATTCAATCCTAAAATTTCCAATTGGATTAATTTAGTCCCACACAATTTGCACTTATGCCAATTGAAGCAATTTGATCAATTCTGATCGTAAATTGCTAACATAGATGCCGACCATCCCACGTAGCATGGCCAATATAGGATGGTCGATGCTAGTGTAGACATTTTCACATAATTTTTTTATATTATTTTGAAAATTTTAATTTTTTATTAATTTTAATTTTAATTTTATTTTTCTTTTTTTGGTTCTATGTGGTTGGCAAGGGTTGCTGACACCCTCACTGGCCACTAGGTGAGGACTGCAAAGCCCTTGCCAGTCGTCGGTAAAGGTAGCGGTCCTTGCCCAGCCTTGCCCAGATGTGGGCAAGGTGGAGGTTGGCCATGGCCTTGTTCATGGCTAGCAAGGCCGAGGCCACCTTCATTCTCGGCTGGTGAGGCTGGCCTTGCTTGCGCCCACGTCACTCACCCTGATCAAGTTTTTGCATTCATCAAAGAATCTCACTTCCGCGAAGAAAGTGCAGTGTGTCGTTCTCATGGAACCTCTGATCCTTCTTACTTAACATAAACAATCACTTGCTTGGGGTCAACTTTCTCTTCCGATTCACGGAATTTAAATTTGTGATTTGTGTCCAGGGACTTGCTGCTTGATCAATTGAGGATTTGGGTGAGAGCTGATATAATACACAGATTGCTGGTTACAATTTCGGCAAATTTGAGGGAAATCACGTCTCCTGATGGCCGACTTCAATGGTCAATCATCAGCGCTTGAGCCTAAGATGTGGATCATCCAAGGCACATTAACATGGACTAGATCAAAATTATTCTCAATGAGTCCATAAGAAGCGATCACAGGACTCTGCTAAATGATAACACGATGTATAGAGTCTGACACCTACCCGGTGTTGGAAGGTCGGAAGGAGAACACAGATCTAGTAATAAGTCTGGGTACCCCGTGACCTGTGAGGCTTTGGAGCTGAAATCCAAATATTAGTATTCAGTATTTATCTACAATATTCAAACAAATCATAGACTGTACAATGTCATAAAGAGCAAATGAATGGAAAAGGATGGGAAAATGGCGAAAGAAATGACATTCAAGTTAAAGGGTTCTATATAACAGAGAAGGAAAAGAAATTCATTTTATAATTGCCTAGACGAAATATTTCAAGGCCGTATTTTCTGTATGTAATGAGTTGCCAAAGCATACTAATTATCTTAGAAGTCTGAAAAGGTTAAGGTCAGATCAGCCTCTTTAAATATATGCAACTGAAGAGCTCAAATTGGAGAATTGCTTGACCAAGAACATATATGTTAGTAATTCACAATAAGGATCAAGAAGATACTTCTCTCGGCGAGTATAACAAACGGATTAGCTATTAAGATATTGCACTATGTTTTTCCTTAACCAAGGACATGACGTCCCATTTCTCAAATGACAATCTAGCTAAGAATACCCAATCTAGAGGAAAAAGCTACATTTGATAAATAAGGCATCTGAAAATTGGCCAAAAAAAGAAGACTGGGCATCTATTACTCCTACCTTTTGTTACTGAGCAAATTCTACACCCATTCTTTGCAACCATTGTATGGCTGAACACCATTCCATTGAATCAACTATACGTGGGTGCATATGATCTAGAATTTCCATTACTGCAAGAGAAACAAGAAAAAAGTTGGAAACATTCATAAATCACGTAGACACTTGAAAAGGGGAAAAAAGATTAAATTTCTGTGGATTACTTGTATGCTTATACTGGCTAAGATGGGTTTCAATCAGCTCCATCTTCCAAATGTCGCATATGAATCATGCTCCCTGTTAACGACAATCTCATTCTCTCTATCATGAAAATGTGCAATATCTAGGGCTAGTTTTTGAGCTTCACATGGTGGTTCTTTATCTGCAAGGAGCATCCTCTTGCTTGATGTCATATTCAGAAAGTTGATAAGCTACTTCAAATTTCCCACAGTACTTTTCACTTGTAATCAGATTATTAAGAGCAATACTTGAGTTTCTTCTTTTAAAACAAATAATTCAACAGAAAGACATTGTTCGTAATCTAGATTAGCTACTCTATGCACTGCTCCAATCACAATGAAACAAATCCTATTTCACTCAGTTTTTAACTTTTATGTCAGCAAAGTCTGAATAAAAAATTGATGACTTCTGAACAAGCTTAGGAAACATGAAATGTCAGATCATGGCAGCATTAGACAGATGAAAAAATCATACTAGAAACACATGCCATACACCACAATTTAGGAAGCACATGCGCTCATGTAAGCAAGAAGAGACAATTGCAACTAATAAACAAGAAAAGAGATTTCTTTATTGAGTACATTGCCCATGGCATATCAGAAATTCCTCAATTAAAATATCACATTTCTTTGAAGAAGCTATGCTTGCTAAATACTGGAAACACATGCCATGCACCACAATTTAGCAAGCGCATGCCCTCATGTATGCAAGAAGAGACAATTGCAACTAAAAAACAAGAAACGAGATTTCTTTATCGATTACATTGCCCATGGCATATCAGAAATTCCTCAGTAAAAATATCACATTTCTTTGAAGAAACTATACATGCTAAATACTGGAAACACATGTCATACACCACAATTTAGCAAGCACATGCCCTCATGTATGCAAGAAGAGATGATTGCAACTAATAAACAAGAAAAGAGATCTCTTTCTTTGAAGATGTTATATTTACCATTTTTAAAAACATTAAAGACATTAAAGAACTCGCTAGAGTGAAAAAAAGCAAGGAAGAAGAAATGAAGAAACAGAGGGGAATGGGAAAAGGAAAGAAAAAACTAAAGTTACCTTATAAGGAAATATCTAACAAGTCACATCGATTTAAAAAATCAAAGGAAACAAAGAAGGGAAAGAAATATATAATATTAACTTCTTGACACTTCTGGAAACTCAAGTTTCTTAGATTTAGACTTGGAAAAGAAAAGAAAAGAAAAGGTGGAAAATTAGTTCCATAAACCTCCCTTTCATTTCATGGTTATGTGCGCAATATTAGAAGTGTGGCAAAAAACAGAATTACTATGAAACCACATCCATCATCAATCAACATAAGAAATCATAAAAACCTATAGTCAGCTATACTTGTCAATCGACAGATGTCATAATTTCAAAGTGGGGCTAAGTAGATAGGATATCAGCAACAAAAGCAAGTTCCGAAACTAACCTAATGCATGCCTCAGAGGTACTTGAATGCAATGACTATTGAGCCACAGCCTCCAAATTTATCATTTGCACAGCCATAATATGCTTCCTCCATACCGAAAAATGGCTAAGAGTCATCTAATCATATTTGAAGTAACAAATTTGACGAAAGTTTAGTTTTATTTTAGTGTGACCAACAGATGTACCAATGCTTGATGATGCTGCAGCACACATTATGCATGGTTCAGCTTTACTAAGTTCAGCTTTCAGCTCACATAGAGGGAGCAGGCTGAAAATTTCTCTGCAACTTCTGTAGATGAAAATCCAGTCCATTGCCACTGCTCGAGAAGAATATCAAGAGCTTTTGTCTCTGCATGTCTTGTTGCCTAGGAAAGTGCAATGAGAAAAATGAAGAAAGCATATCAAACTATGGAAATTTGTCAGAGAGAAAGTTGCTCTTAGTGTAGTTTCAACATAAATTTAGGAAATGCATTTCATGAAACATGTTTTCTCCTTCACCTTTATTTAATTATTTTTACTCTTGCTTAAAGTTTGAGTCCAATGGTTTATCTTTGAATCAGTGCATCTCTTAGTACCGTTTTCTTCTTCCTCTTAGAGTTGAGAGCATTTGTGGAGCAAATAAACAATAGTTAACAAAAGCAAATAATGACAACACAATATAACTTGTCTTCTTCCTCTTCAAATCGCCTCTTTCTTATCAGCTCCACATTGATTATACTTCTAAGGCTTGATGGTGCTCATCCTTTGTTTGATATGCAGACTAAGTGAGGGAGATTTGAGTGCACACAATGTATCCTAGGGGCAGGATTTTCGTCAAAGCCGACTGCGTTAGATCATGAATCCTATTGGAAAAATCACTTTCTGTAAGAGAATCATCAATACACCTTATTCGGAAATTTCCTATCTTTCTTCAAATACCCACAACACTGAGAATCTAAGAGAGGATCTTATGCGTGAAGGATGGACAAACTCTCTTTGCTCCTCATTGTTAGGTATTCAATCTAATTTCTAGTACTCAAGCATTATATTCTTTGAAATTTTATGTGAAATTGCAGTTAAACTCCCTATACTTGAGATTTGCAAAGTCTCTTGACTCGCTTCCCTCAACTTTAAAATTTTGCATCTCTCACAACACCTTATTAATCAGGAGAGGTGAAGCCACCATAACAACCTGCTCCAATGTAATGCAAAGCAAGAAATACATACCCATAATAATCTATAAATTTATAATCCATTGGGGCCATCAAGCACATGTTAACATTTTCAAGCATGCAATACAGCACAATCTATGAGCGCTCAACATTCTGGTCCAGCAGCATGCAACAGCTTTACTTTCATTAAAACTTTTTCTTTGACTATTCTTAGTCCGAAATTCAGACAGAGCACAATGGCACAGGAGAATCGTGAAATGTTGTACATAGTAAAGCAAGATTCTTGCTATTGTTAGCCATATTCATATTTTATGAAAGAATAATGGGAACAAAACCATTTACAGCCTAATAATGCATAGAAAATTCCACTCTTTGACAGACTTGTTCAAATATACTATATTAGCATCTATTAAAGAAATATTTAAAGCAGAAACACAAAAGATTAACAATAACTGTGGGTGGATAATGTGAGGGTATCAAGTCAGAACAACAGCAAAGTGCTGTCCAAAATTTATAAAGAGGGGTGCAGAAGCAATAATAAACATACATTTGGGCCATATCTCCTATTTATAAGATCAAGATCTTGCAAGTCCTGTATAATATACAAGTCACAAACTTCCAAGTAATGATAATTAATACATACTCATCCTGTAATTCAGATGCAAATGCCACCTGACACTTTAACTGATATGGCCCTAACAACACTAAAGCAAAAACTGCAACTAATTTGAGAAACTACATATTGCTCATTTTCCTATGTCTTGTTTTGGTATGTCAGAAGTTTATCTTTCATAAATCAGATTTCACTCAAGCATTCAAGACACATCTAGGAGTTTTAGCTTCTCAGTCATGTTCATAAAAGCTATAGCGCATAAGGATAAAAAAGAATCCTAAACAGTTGCAAAGGCCTCGGAATTCAGAATTGACAATCAGCATCTTGTGCTTTTGTCTCCATTCTACCGAATAACTTATGTAAACTCCGTGTTTCAGGTGATTATTTCTTTTTCATATCCGCAGTCCATAGGGCAGAAGAAAATAACCAGCTAACCAGTTATCCATGGGCAAAACTAATGTTCATATTACTCTCACACTCTAAGTAAATTTGGCTTTCAATTCTCCCTAGTTGCCAAAGTCAAGAAGTGGTTAAAGGACTTGACCATCAAGCAATCTTTCCTGGTGGCTTGCCATCTCACTGCATCTTCTTCATTCCTCCACAGTTTTGCATCTTCAAGCACCTCATAAAACAAAGAGACAGAGCCCTATCCCAGTGATCGAAGTTTCTCAGAATTCAATTCTCCGGACAAATCGATCACCCGCTGCACCTCTGTATGATGATAAGTACATACTACACATCCACATTTCCTAGACGCCTCAAAAGCACCCAAATCTCTTCCACCCCCCCCAACAGCACTCGTATTCGCTCAGTTTTTCACCTGAAAAGGGGATTGAACCAACCCATGTATGCCCTACTTCCCATTATGTCACTCTCCCACGCTTGTTTTTCCTTTAAGCCTAGACTTCACCTACTTCTTTCAAAAAATTGACACCTATGAGAACAAGAGAAAGAAAAGCCATACCTTGCAGAGATCATCGCTGATGTTGCAGCGTGTAATGTCGATAACCTATGAATTCACTATCAAGCATCCACAGACAGAACCAACGAAGAAACGCTGCTTTAGCGTCTCTCGAACAAATTCAACAACACAATCTTCAAGCTCCCGCACAATTGTACCACCAACTGAGTTGAATTCAAAGTCCAGCTCAAGTTTTACGTCAATTAAATAAAATTCGGATGCGTCAGGCGTCACCTGATCTATAGCAAGCTGCATGAGGGCCAGAACGAACCTCAGGAGAGAATCGTTCGCCCGAAGCCGCGTCGCCAGTTTCCATGGCCTCGGTCGGCGGTGGTGGCCAGTCACCGCCGCTGGCCGGCCTCCGTCGCCGTCGATTCGCTAGGGACTACTCTATTTCGGGAAGACGAATTCCTTCCGTCCGTTCGTCGCCTCCGTCGGCAGGTGGCGATCTCTTGCATTTCGTCAGAGCTTGGTGGTGTGTGGTATGGAAGATGAGGAGAAGTCGTGATGCCGAAAGTGGTGTCGAAGGAGTTGGAAGTTTGGCTGTGGCGGAGAAAAGAAAGGAAGGAGCTTACAGCGGGAAAATCGAAAGATACAGCGGGAAAATCGAAAGAATATTAAGGAAGAGAAGAAAGAAATACAGAATTCTATTTGGGAATTAAAGTTAACTAACTAGGGTTAATTAAAGGGGATTTGAACAAAAAAGAAGAGGTATTGTTTATTTATTATATTTTCTTATTATGATGGAAGGGTACTTCGACAATGACCAAAATCAATTTTGATATGCTCATTTTTGTCTCGTTAGAAATTTGACATTGTTAATTTTCAAAAAAGTCATTTCTAAAATAATCACATTCCAGGACAGCTACATAGTCAAGGCTTCTGATAATTTTTATGAATGATTGATCAAATCAATTTCCAAAGTGATAATTGATTGAAGGGAGAACGGCTGAAATAGTTGTATGGTTTCATACTCGAGTATAAAATGTACCGATGGAGTTTAGATGGAGGGATGAATTTACATGAAATTCACTGAGTGTAAGTAAAAGTAAATGTATTGGAAATGGGATTGAATTGAAAGAAATAAATTTTGAAACAAAAATACATGGAAATGGAAGTGGCGAGAACCGAAGGTGCAAGTGTAAGTGAAGAAAAAGTGAAATAAAATAAAATAAAATGAGAAAACAAAGATGAACTCACGGAGAGAGTCGTAGCGTGCGCTCGTCTCTGTTGCCTTGGTCCTTTGTACTCCATCGAAGTCGTTCCGTTGATAAACCAAACGGTTCATTTCACACGTTCTTCACATGTTAGGACCAAATCTTCATCCATCATCACGCCCTTTCCATGTTTGCATGCTTTTGGCCCATGTAAATGAGCATGCTGCGATCTTCTCCTTCGTCTTCTTCTTTGCCCGAAGCCTCATCACGTGACTCACCCAGCCACGACCTCTGCATGCTTTTCTTGGTCGAACCCATCCCCTCGATATTAAGTCGAGAAGTAGGTCGAGCCTCTCTCTCCTTGTCGAGCTCTCCCCCCGCATTGATCGTTTCCCTCATTGTAGCTGGCAAAATTAAGAAAGCTGGTTCAAGTGGACACGTAAAAATACCTCCGTGTCGATATATGGGTGAAAGCGGGTACTAGTTACGAGTTTTTCTGACAAAAAGAAAACGAGACGAACAAGGGAGAGGAAGGCATCGTAATAAAGATCAGCTAAGTTCACTCACCTTGGAATTGGTTCCTTAGAAAGTTTCCCGATCATTCCAACTACAAAAGCAGCCTGCCAGCACTACGATGCTCGTCTCCATGGGTCAAATATAGAAGTCAACATCATCTTGATTCGCTTGCCCAAAGGGAGATTAGGCTCACATTTTCTCTTTGATCCTATCTGACTATGTTTTCCAATGCACATTTGACAATCTTGCGAGTTCTCCTGTGGATTTGCTTCGCTCGAATTTTTTTTGTGCACATGTGAACTCTCAACTACTCAATCTGTTGATCCATGACCAACCTCATAGAGTAAAGCTGAATTTATCAGCTGATTATTTCGAAGCTTAACCTTCGAATCATCCCCTAGTTCCTTGCATATTATTCGGAATCTCCACTTTTTCATGACTCCACCCGCTATTCCAGCACCAAATTGTATATAATGCCCATCAATTGAGCAAAATCGACTTTTCTCCACAACTCACAAGGTAATAAATATTCGATAAACATATGATCCGAATCAACAATCTGCAACATTGTTCCACGCCAAACAGCTCTTTGCCATCAACATGCCGTGCGATAAAAACGTGCCTATCTCATACTCTTTATCAATACTGAGAGCGGCTATCTCTTCCTGTTCATCATTATTGAGTTTGAGCAACGGATGGACCAATGATTGATGATGCTGCTGCACACATTATGCATAGTTCACATGTCACATGAGAAGAGCATTCCGAAAACTTCTCTGCAACTTCTGCAGACAAAAATCCAGTCCTCTGTCCAAGAAGAACATCAAGAGTTTCCATCTCTGCACACCTTGTTGCCTATGAAAAAGTGCAATATATATATATATATCAAACTTGGGAGCATTCTCAGAGAGAAAGCTGCTCTTAGTGTAGTTTCAACGTTAATTTAGGAAACTCATTTCATGAATAATCGAGTCCAGTAGTTTATCTTTGAAATGGTGCATCCCTTAGTGCCGTTTCCTTTTCCCTCTTGGTGCTGAGAGCATTTGTAGTGCAAACAAAAATGAGTTAACAAAAGCAAATAATGACAACACATTATAACTTGTCTTCTTCCTCTTCAAATCACCTCTTTCGTACGTGCTCCATGTTGACTATACTTTTAAGGCTTGATCATGTTCATCCTTTGCTAGGTATACAGAGTAAGTGAGGAAGATTACAGTGCATAAATTGTATTCTAGGGAAAGGATTTTTGTCAAAGCCAACTGCAGCAGATGATGAATCGTACTGGGAGAATCGCTGTCTTTAAAACAGAATCTTGATACACCTTATCTAGAACTTTCAGATCTTTCTTCAAATATCCACAACGCTGAGAGTCTTAAGAGAGGATCTTTTCAATTATTTATTATATGCAAGTGACCGTCTAATCTATATTATATTTCTATAATGATGGAAGGGTAATTCGACAAAAACCAAAATCATTTTTGAGATGCCACTTTCGTTTCACAAGAAATTTCATATTGATAATTTTCAAGAAGTCATTTTCGGAAAAATGACATAACGGGGCAGCCACATAGTCAAGGCTTCTAATAAATTTTTTGAGTCATGTGATCACATCCATTTCCAGAGTGATAGTTGAGTGAAGAGAGAACGACTGAAATGGCTTTGTGGTTTCAACTCAAGTATCAAATGCACGTATCGGGCTTAGATGAAGGGATGAATCTACATGAAATTCACTCCGTGCAAATAAAAGTAGATGCACTGGAATTGAGACATTGATAGGAAATAAATTTTGAGATGAAAACAAGGAAATGAAAGTGGCAAGAACCGAACGTGCAAGTAATGGCAAAAAAAAAAAAAAAATGGAAGTACGAAGATAGATAAAACTCACGGAGAGAGTATTCATGCTGCGCTCGTCTCTCTCCTCTGATGCCTTAGTCCTTTATACTCCATGTAATGGAAGTTGTTCCTGCCTTCTCTTCCAATTTCACCTCCACCAGCATCAAATGCCCATCCCACGTTTATAAAACGCTCTATCGCTTCCCACTTCTTCTACATGTGCTGGAATTCCTTCACGTTCTGACCAGATCATCCCTCCATCCCGGCCACTTTCCACGTTTGCATGCTTTGCCACAGGTAAGAGCTTGTGATCTTGTTCTTGTTCGACTTTTCTTCGCAAGAAAAGTGCTCTACACGCATGAAATTATTCGCCCGAGCCTCCGCCCCATGTAAATCTCCAGCCACAACCTTTGCGTGCTTTCCTGGTCGAACTCATTTTCTCGATATTAAGTCAAGAAGTAGGGCGACCTCCTCTCAATGGGGCTGATTATTTCCATCGTTGCAGCTGGCAAAGTTAACGCCAATTAAAATGGGCACATCAAGTACTTCAGTGTTAATATATGGGTAAAGCGGGTACTAACAACGGGTTATAAGTTTTTTTGAGAAAAGAAAACGAGAAGAACAGGAAGAAAGAATGCATTGTAATGAAGGTTAGGGATTTCATTTACCTATGAATTGCTTCCTTATCAAGTTTCGATCATTCTTACAATAAAAGTTGCAAGCCAACACTACCATCCTCATCTCTGCCGGTCAAATTGGAAGTCAGCATAGTCTTGGTTCGCATGCCAAGAGGGAGAATAAGCCTAGGATTTTCCTTTGATACTATTTGACTATGTTCCTCATTTCTCCTTTGGTAATCCCACATGTCTTTCTGTAGATCTGTCTCGATCAAACTATCTCTGTGCATAAGTGGACTCTCAACTTCTAAATTTGTTGGTTCAAGAACAACCTCGGAGAGTAAAGCTAGATCGATCAGCTGATTGTCTTGAATACCAACCTTTAAATCATCCTCCAGTGGCTTGCATATTATTCGGAATCCCCACTTTTTCACCTTCGTAGCTAATATTGTAAGGCCAAAGTGTACATAACTTCCATTAATTTGACCAAAATCGACTTCTCCCCATAGATCGTATGGTGTGAAACACCAAAGCAAGATTTGATCCAAATCCATTGCTAAGAAGTTCATTCCTCCTTTGCAATCCCTCATTTCGCCATTCACATGTGGCAAAATCTCAACTACTGGATACTTTGCTTGTTCATCATCATTGAAAGCAGCACAAAGAATCAACCCAAGAAACTTGTCATACAAGTCTTTTGAAGCCATGAATGATATGGAGCTCTCGTCAATAGGGAAGACCCATTCTGGCATCTCTCCTATAGGGAGCCAAATTGCATAACTAGGAGGCGTCTGTTATGAACATAGGCGATTAGGAAAGACCAAAGTTTGTTATTGGTAGTACTCAAACTAGAGCTCTCTAAATGAGAAGAGATCATTGGTCCTCGCTTGCATTAACATACAACTATCATGTTATAGAAATCATTCACATGAAAGTATGGTAACCAACTTTATTACATGCATATACGTGCAAAATCACTTTATATTTGTTTGCTTTTCTTTAGCCTTTGCATTTACTACTATTGCAATACAGAAGAACACAATGAACAAGCAATACTCTGCAAGAGAGAGAAAGAGAGTCTAACCAGGTCCGGCGAGGGGATGTTCGCCATGGTCAACACTTCACGGACAAAAGCAGAAAGTGATGTTGAATCTCCATTTTTTTGTTGAGATTTGCAATTATCAGCAAAAATATGCTTCAAAAATGGTGGAAGCTCAGGTAACTCTTGTAATTGATGGCAATATGAAACTACCAATATGGACAAATGATCACGCTTACGGATGGATGTGGGAAGGCTTGTAACATTGTTCTCTGCCAGAATTAATTGTCGCAACAAGGGACAACAGGAAGGATTCTCAAGAAATTCTATTTTAGAAAAATTACATCCCCCAAGACCTAAATAAAGCAAATTTGAAAGTCCATTCTTCATGCGCAGATCAGCTGAATCCTCATACTTTGGAAATCCTATTAAATTTGTGCAATTCGCAAGTTCCAAGAATTCAATGCTTTGTAACTTGTAAATGCTAGATGGAAGACCTACCAAGTTCTTGCAATTACATAAATTCATCTTTTCCAAAGAAACGAGGTTTTCTATTGATGTAGGAAGTTCTCTAATAGCGGTCCCTTGTAAAGAAAGCTTTTTCAAGCCTTCAAGTTTATGTGGAATATCAGGGAAACTATCAAATTTTCTACACCCCCTTAAATTCAACTGTTGTAACTTGTCGTGACGCGCAATCGACTCATGGGCTTCTACCAAGTTTTTGCAATCACTAAGAACCAATTCTTCAAGATTTGGAGTACAAGAAAGGTTAGGCATATGAACCAGTGATTCACAGTTACTAAAATTAATGTACTTCAAATTTTGGAAACCCTGCGAAAACAACGAAACCAATATTTCATTAAAAGTTACTATAAAATGATTTTCTAAGAATTAAATATTGTATTGAGAAATTAGTAAACAATTAGAAACTTTACTGGTAATTACAAATCTATATGTATATACTATAAGAGATTGAAATTTAGAGATGATAAATTAATAAGGTAAGGAATATTGATTGGATGTGGGCCACAAGGTGGCATGTCATGCCATGTGGCAATCAAAAAAGTAGAATGAAGTGCCACACGCAATCATGCTAGTGCAGGCCACGTGACAAAACTAAGTCACGTCTCATGCCATGTGCCATTTAGAGAAGCAAAGTTAATGTCATGTGGCAAGCACTAGAATGGGCATTCTTTCAATTCTTATTGAGACTATATACAATAGCTTGATTTTAAGGCTATATTCCATCACAATTAAATTTTTCCAAAAATAAATAAAATTATAAATTTTCTTGAAGTCATGCAAAGACAACAAAACCAACTTTGAAAAAAATTATAAAGAAAAAAATTCACATATACAATTCAAAATCTAACTCTGACTTTTCATTAAGAAACTAGTGGTAAGCTACCACTAGATCACATTATTTTTAAATGCATTACAACATTATTGTCAAAGCTTATAATATTTATTTTATTATATTTGCTTAGAAATGTTGCTCCCTAACAACTAACTTAAGTAATTAATAATGCCTTATTTTACTGCACAATACATTCAAACCGTTAACAGAGCTATTTCTATTGATGCAGGACCAATTATGTCGTTTAGGTGTGTACATTAAGGTTTCATCACTTGATAACTACCTAGCCTCTTAAGGTTACTTTTAGTAGGAGATGTTGCGACTAGCATATCTAATTTACTAGTATATCTAATTTACCAAATCCAAATCAAGCGCTTAGCCACTTAGCCAACTACATCTTGGGAGTTTTCACTTATAAACACAGTATGAACAGATTTGTTCTTCATATTTCTATTTCCTTTATATTCACTAATTATACAAAATTTTCAATTAAATAAAAAGACTATGTGTAAACAACCAACACAATTAGAATAAGGTTACTTAGCTTACACTAGCACATTCTCATTCTTCACTAGGTAGATATGATTTGATTTAGAATATTACCATGTCAATTGTTAGAGACATTGGATTTAAAAAGTATTTGAACTTCATCTATATTTTTATATAAAGTAAAGAAAGGACATCCTACTTTTAAGGGATTTCATTTCATTTTATTTTTTTAATTCTTTCCTTCAATTATACTCATGCACAGCTATGTGAAATTGGTTATTCTATTTTATCTCTCATACTTTATAATTATGTCTTGAGTTTGAGTGTAGATATTGAACCCAATCTAGTTGGAGGATGTGGACCATCACATTGGATGAGGCGTAAAAGAAAAGTCTAAGTTGGACTTTGACATGTTGTTGCATTCTTTCGGATGATAATCTTGGATTATAATTTGTTTTTTCTTTGTTAGGATATATGAATCCAACTTTCAATCAACCGACTTCATATCTATCCAAGGAATGAGACCAAGAGTTGAATTCCTTTGATTGCCGCCCGGTTGACTTTCCTTCAAAAGGCCACATAAGAGGAAACAAAAAGGAATACTCTGAAGAAAGTCCTAGTTGGGTTTTGGAGATATAAAATAAAGTGTGGGTTTTTTTTTTTTTTTTTTATCTTCCTTTAGCTACAGTTGCACAAAAGAGAAACAAGGGGGAAGCTCTTCTTTAGCTGGGCATATGAGCAGGAACACACAATGATATATATGCAATGTAATTTTACTTCCAAACTGATTTGTTTCTTTGTGAGCACTGTGGGTGTAGGTGTATCTAGGACTAGGAAACACTTGCATGTGTGAACGATTATAACTCTGAAATTGTTTGATTAATTATTGGATTTTTTGTGTTGGCTATATCCATGGAATAGGTACCGATACTGATACCAAACCACATAAATATCTCATTTTTTATTTCTCTTTTATTTCTAGTAAATTTGCGTTGATTTAATTTCAAGATTTGTAAGTTTCTACATTATTTTACCACAATTGTTATTAGAGCTACCGCTAGAATTTTCTGGATTTGATTTGAGATTTTTGCTTGTTTGATTATTATCTAGAAAATTTGTTGTTGCAATTATGTGTAAAGAAAAAGTAGAAATTTTGAGAAATTTAATAGGAGGAACAACTTTGGGTTGTGAAACATGCATTCACTATTAACAACCCAAGATTTGGCCAAGGTGCTAGGTGGGCAAGGCTAAGTTACCGAAAATGATGAAAGATGCCGATAAAGATGAGTTAATTGAGAGAGCAAGAAGTATAATCCTATTAAATTTATCAAATGAGATATTAATAACGGTGGCCCAAGAGAAGGATGCTTGACCATTGTGGGCAAAACTTCAAGTATGATAAGCAAAGAAGGGTTTTAATATCACTTATACATGTTGAAAAGGATGTCTCAAGTTTGTTATACTAAAGATACTTCCATCAAATCCCATTTAGATGTTTTTGACAAACTTATGATGGGCTTGAAAAATGTTGAACAGTTCTAGATGAGGAAAAATAAGGCATGATATTGTTGGCTTCTCTACCAGAGTCATGAATATACTTTACTAAGTTACCATTATAAGGCATAATGCAATTACCTCAAAAGAGGTACAATTTGCCTTGTTTCTAAGGAGTGGTAGTGAAAGTTGCAAGATGAGGATCTAGCACAAGAGGTGGCGTGAGGACGTGTGATTTGAGATAGAGATCAACATTAGAGTCCGGGAGTAGAGGTAAAAATAGATTGAAGTCTCACCATGGAAAGTCTTAGGGTTGTGTGATGTGCTTTGAACGTAATGAGTAGGGACATATGAGAATAGATTGCTTGAAACTAGAAAACAGAGATAATAAGCAAAATACCACAAGTAGTGTAATTTGGCCAATGTTGCCAAGGAAAGCACTAATTGTGCAAAGGTTGTCTTGAGTGTAACTATTGACCCATCAAGAGATGCATAGTAGAATTTGGGGTGTTCTTATCATATGATTCTTCATAGGAAATGGTTTATAACTTTCCAGACTACACATGGTGATAGATTTATGATGGGGAATAAAACAACCAAAAAGATTGTCTAGACGGCGACAGTTCGGATTTGAATGCACGTTGAAGTAATGCATATATTGACAAATGTGAAGCATGTACCAGAGCTCAAGAATAACAATATTTCTTTTGGAATACTCCATAACATCAGGTTTAAATATACTACTAAAGGAGGAGTGCTAAAGATCTCTTAAAGTGCCATGATAGTGATGAAGGGAATAAGGTGAATTCTCCATATCATCTACTAAGAGAGACTAGAGCTCTTGCAGTTTCATTAGGTGAATCAGACTCAAACTTGACTAAGATTTGGGCATAAGAATGAGACAAGTATGACAATATTGAGTGAGTTTGGGTTGCTCAAGGGTTAGAAAATAGTGAAGCTAGACTTGTGTGAGCAATACATCTTTAGGAAGCAAAGCCAAGTTAAATTCATTATAGCTATGCATTTGACCAAGTAATCAATTTGTTATATTTATTTAAGGTGCGTTTGGTTCAGCATTTTGAAACCACATTGTGAAAATGCAAAGCAGTTTAGCCTAAAGGAATTTAGGCAAATGCAAAGGCCGTTTGGTAAACTATACTGTAAGAAACAACTTTGAAAAAAATGTCGTTTTGTATAAAACACATTTGAAAAGTCCTTTGGGTGATTAATATTCATTTTTATAATTTTATTTGTTTAAAATCGAAAAAATAATGTATGTAACATTTTAAATATAAATTTTGAGAATACTACTAAAAAAAAATCAAATACATATATAATTTTTTTAATGTATGTAACATTTCATTGGAATTTTTTAATTTTTATTTGCTTAAAATTGAAAAAAAAAAAATTATGTATGTAACTTTTAAGTATAAATTTTGACAATAAAGCTAAAAAAAAAAAAATCAAATACATATATATAATTTTAAAAAAAGACCAAATCCTTTATCGAAATTTTTAATTTTTATTTTTTTAAAATTGAAAAAATAATGTATGCAAATTTTTAAATATAAATTTGAAAATAATGCTAAAAAACCAAATACATATATATAAATTTTTTAAAAAGACCAAACCCTTCATTGGAATTTTTTTAATTTTTATTTGTTTAAATTTGAATAAAATAATGTATGTAAATGTTTAAATATAAATTTTGATAATAATGTTAAAAAAATCAAATACATATATATAAATTTTTTTAAAAAAAGATCAAATCCTTCGTTGAAATTTTTTTAATTTTTATTTGCTTAAAATTGAAAAAATAATGTATAAGACTTTTTAAGTATAAAATTGAAAATAACGCTAAAAAAATCAAATACATATATATAATTAAAAAAAGAGAGACCAAGCCCTTTGTCGGAATTTTTAATTTTCATTTGTTTAAAATTAAAAAAAATAATGTATGCAACTTTTTAAATATAAATTTTGAAAATAATGCTAAAAAAATCAAATATATAAATAATTTTTTAAAAGACCAAAATTTATTTATTTTTTTAACATTTATATATATTTGATTTTTTTAGCATTTTTTGGCATTTAAAAAATAATAACGAGGGCAAAATCAAAAATTTAAAGAATGAGTGAGGATAGTTTTGGAAAAAAGAAGTTTCGGCCTCTGGTCAAATCTTTGAAAGTTCAAAGCTAGTCCCTACTAAGATCTTGGGCTTTTAGCCTTCCCAATGCTAGCTTTCACTTGGAAGCTACTTTAAAATTGTTGCCAAATGATCTAGCATTTCTCCAAGGGGCTTTGGAAACTGAAAGCTCATTGGGAAAGCTGAACCAAACGCACCCTTAGAAGTCTAGGCTCATATTCAATTTCTTCAAAAATGAGGTGTCTGGTATATGCTAATATTCGTTGACGATTTATTTGAAAAATGTGTGGATATACTTCCTAAAGCACAAATTTGAGGTGTTTGAACATGTCAAGAAGTTTAAGGCACTTATTGAATAGTAATTGGTGCACAAATTAAGTGCCTCAGGATCAATAATGACATGGAATATGTAGTAAAGATTTTATCAATTTCTACGAGGGAGAAGGGGTTGTGGGACACTACACAATGCCCTGGACACCACAGCAAAATGGCATCGAAGGATGAAAAAATAGAACTTTGATTGAGTGAGCTTGGTGCATTCTTTCGCATGCAAGACTAGGCAAGGAATTTTAGGCTAGTAGTGAACATAGACTGTTACTTGGTTAATTGATCTCCATTAGGTGTTATCAAGTGGAAGGCTTATGAGGAAGTATGGTCGAGGAATCCTATTTACTACTCCAAACTATGAGTATTCAGATGTCTAGCATATACTCATGCAAATGATGGTAAGCTTCAGCGAGGGCAAAGAAGTGTATATTTCTGGATTTTGCCTATGGGTCGGGGGTTACCAGTTGTGGTGCAATGGTCTTGAATCACCTAGTTTTCTAGTTGCCCTAGACGTGACTACTATACTTTAATAGTGGACTCCTTAGACACTACTAGTTGAACAAACGAATCATGGAGTCAATTGTGAAATGGATCTTTAGGTGGAGACTTCAAACAACTCAGAGGTAATAGAGGTTGATATTATAGTTCCTAAAGTTGATGATATTGGACAACTAGTAAAGTCACAACATAGTATAGCCATAGACAAATAGAGAAGGCAAATCAATCTACCGGTATGTTACATATATTGCTTATGCATTGAATGTTGGTGATAAGGCGGAAACGGATGCACACTCATTTTAGTCTGAGGTGATGGGTAGTGTCGAGTCATCATAGTGGCTAGCAACTATGAGTGAAGAGATAGAGTCACTACTCAGAATTTGACATAGGATTCGGTCAAAGTATCCAAAAGCTTTAAGATATAGATGCAAATGGGTCTAAAAATAGAAGGAGGGACTCCTAGTGTGGGGTAGTGAGGTATAGGGTAAGAGTTGTTGTGAATGAATATCTATAGTGGAAGGACATTTACTATAGTAAGGTGTTGTTTTATATGATAAGACGTGTATTACTTGCCTCAATTGCTACATAAGATCTTGAGCTGGAGTAGTTAGATGTGAAAAATAGTGTTTCTTCACGGTGCATGGGACGAGTGGATTTAAATGAGGCAACCAAAGGGATATGCTATTTAGGTAATGAAGATTATGTTAGCTTATTAAAGAAATTTTTGTATTGGCTAAAACAGCCTCCAAGGTATTTTTATAAACGTTTTGATGTTTCCATGACTAGTGGGACTATTTGAAAAGTCAGCTTGATAGCTGTTCTAACTTTAATGCATTTGATTTAGCTACTATTATATGTTGATAACATGTTGATAGCAACTAAGGATATGCTTGATGTTCACATGATGAAGCGCCAATTGAGTGCTGAGTTTGAGATGAAAGACTTTAGGTACTAAAAAGAAGATATTGGATATGAAGATTTTTGTGTGATGAGGCTATAGGAGTTTTACATCTATATCAAAAGAAATACTGACATGATTATGACATGTAGTCAGTGAAATTTGTGAGTATACCTTTTACCAAGCACTTTAAACTCACTACAAACTAAGGAGGGGAAGATATATCCCGTATTCCAAATTCTAATGTAATGGACAATATTATGGATACCATGGTATGTATGAGGCCTAACATTTCATGAGTTGTGAGTATTGTTAGCCGTTACATAAAATGTCCTAGTAAGAAACAATCGAAAGCTATGAAATGGATACTCATTTACTTGAAGGGGACAATAAATATTGGTATAATGCATCAAAAGGATGACAGTGGCAGAGATAGCATAGGTTATGTAAGTTCAAATCATGCTAGTGACTTGGATGAGTGTAGGCCGCTAGCGAAAGATTGATTAGACTAGCAAGTGGTGCAGTGAGTTAGAAGGAATCCTTGTAGGACCACATTGCCTTGTCTTGATTGAGGCAAAGTACATGGCATTGAATTTTTTTATAGCAAATGAGACGATATGACTAAAGGACATGCTCTTAGACTTTGGGTTGGAGCAACAAAACATTGATGTACATTATGGCAATCAAGGTGCAAAATATCTAGCTTATAATTTGATTTATCATGAGCGAACCAAACATATCGACATTAAGTACCATTTCATTCATGATGTTGTGGCGAAGGGTAAGATTGATTTGAAGAAGATTGTGACAACAAGAACCCCATAGACATGATGGCAAAGCTCGAGCTCAATTAGCCTTCATAAAGAATAAGCACCCATTGGGGGCGTTAGGAGAGCTACTATGGTGGATGAGCAATATGACTTGGCTACAAATATCAAGGTAGAGAGTTGTTAAATTATGTCTTACGTTTGAGCCTGTATACTGGAGCTGACCCTATTAGAGGATGTAAATTGATTAGATAGGATGAGGCATAAAAAGAAAGTCTTAGTTGGACCTTGATTTGGTGTTTCCTTTTTCATATAATAATCTTGGATTATAATTTCTATTTTTACATATGAATCCATATTTGATCAATTGACAGTGGTTCCTATTGGGAAAACATCCTCATGGTATTTTGATGATTTCAAAACTATCCTTAGTCTTCTATCTTTATGATAAATTAAGATATTTGTCATGGTGATGATTTCAGAAATACTGTGATAATAATGCTAGTCTTTGTGAGTTTAGTGAAGACTGATTGCAAGCATATGGATCATGATAGGAGGAGAATGAGTCAAATATGACGATGTGTTCATAAGGACTTTGAGGTATTGTGATTGATCTATCATCAATGTAAAGTCTTTGGAAGAGGACATACTCAAGAGAATCATCGGATAATTAATCGCAAGTTGTTCCACACAATTTGACAATGAGCAACACCCAAGGGACTAGCGATAAGATTGCATGCTGTGATAAGAGGCAAAAGTACACTGCAAGAGTCAAACTTTGGCATGGGTGGACATTTAAATGCAAAAACTTTCATAATGTGCACTTAAGTACCAATTTAAAAAAAAAAAAAAAATTGGGACACTTAAGTGCCAACTCCAATAAGAGTAGTCGGACTTCTGACGTGGTATTATTATAAAAATAAATATAGTTTGCATGGCTAGCCGAAGTTGCCTACTCAACAATGAATGTGCAAAATGACATCATTTTGCCCCAAAATTGATTTTTAAGTTAAATATTAATTTAATTAAATTAACAAAATTACATTAAAAAAAAAAAGGTTGTAGCAAAGCAGTGAGAGCTTTAGCCGCCACCTCACCATCGTTAGAAAGGGCCAGCGATCCTAGCCGATTGCCAGCTAGGGCTTAAAAGACCTCGCCTCGAATCTGGGTTGAGGGAGCTAGCCCTACCATAGCCAGTGGCGGCCCTTGGCCCCTCTAAGTAAGGGCTTGCTAGCAGTCAGCCCAGCTCTTTGGCCACTAACCAAGGCCCATTGACCTTGAGCGACCCTCGCCCCATTATCGCCGGCCATTTTTGGTGATGGTAGGACGGTAGCAACAACGAGGCCCTCATCACTTTGCTGAAACCTTTGTGTTTTTTTTTTTTAATAAATTTAATTTAATTTAATTTTAGTATCTATATTAAAAATCAATTTTGAGAGCAAAAAGATATCATTTTGAAACAAGCTAGCCACGTCAATGCCAAATGGGTAATTTTTTTAGAATTGCAACCTCAGCAAAAAATGTCCCCGATAAGTGTCATGTCAATATTTTGGTCAGAATTTATCCCCGTTGGCACTTAAATGTCCATTTCTTATCCAATTTTAGCACTAAAGTATACATTTCAAAAGTTTTGACAGTTAAATGCCTACCAGTGCTAAGTTTTGACACTTAAGATGTCCAACACTCTATAATAAGGTGATAGGAAGCAATGTATTGTACTGTCAACTCTTGAAAGGTGCTACTCAATAAGTGCATTTCCAAATGACAGTTCTTAGCCGAAGAACCAGAAATGAGTCAGAGTACAACTGATTATTTTAGTCAAATAGTCAAAGTTACAATTTAACGCCAACAGACTCTATTTTGGGACACCTCACTATCATCCAAAGGAAAGGATTGTATGGGCGATCCAGACCTCAGCGACAGCTCCATTAAATTCCCAATGGGTCTTGTGTCCTCAAAAGCATCTCCAAGGGATGGATTGGAGATGTCTAATAAAGAGGATCAAAATAGCTAAAAAGGGTTGGACATAGAGAAAGCTTGTTCTATTATATCATCTTTCTATTCTGATCAAATTGTGCTACTATTCATCTATAATTCTCTCTTAGTGTTCTTGCTGCTTTGTAATTAGTGATAAGAGAATGTGTACAAGAGTGATAGCATTATTTTTGTTTTGATAATGTGATATATCTTTTAATAAAGCAATACATGCTGATTGTAACTTCTTTTAAAGATTACTAGTGAATTGTAACCCATATTGAGGCTATTATTAGGGAAAGTGGACATAAGCTTGGGTATAAAGCCCAATCACTATTTATTATTGTGTGCTATTTTCTATATGTTCATTATTGCCTATAATTGTTTAATAGCAGCACCAGCTCGGTTGATACTTTCAAATCTGTTTTTGCTATTATCAAAGTACACGCTGTTATCTTTAATGAGATAAAATGTTTAAGCTTTCAATTAAGCTAGTCAACCCCTCTAGATTGCCTCCCAATAATTTCTTCATATTTTTTCAGGTTTGACCGAGACCAAGAGTTGAACTCCCATGAATGCCTCACAGTGGACTTTCCTTTAAAAAGCTGCACCAGGGGAAACAAAAAGGGACACCGAAGAAAGCCGTAGGTTGGTTAGAGAAAGAAAATAGAATGTGGGTTTTATCTTTTTGTCTCCCTTTCATCTGCAACCGTAGGAAAGAGAAACAAGCGAGAAGCTCTTGCTTAGCCATGCAGAGGAGCGGGCTCATACAATTTTTTTAAAATGAGTTTTACATCTAAAATGATTTATTTCTTTGTGAGCACTGTGGGTTGTGTGCATGAGCAATTGTAACTCTACAATTCCCCGATCAATTATTCAACTATTGGCTTTTAGATATCCCAATGAAGTCGGTATTGATACTAAACCGAACCAAGTATATATTATTTTATTTATTGTTCCTTACTTATTTCACTGGTCATTTCGCATTATCTTACAACATATTTCAATACAAAAAAGAAAATTAAATCTCTAAACATATTTCTCTTTATAACTTTGTAATTTTCTTATGATGCAATAACCTTCAAAAAAGAAAGTTTAACTCTCTGAATATCATTCTCTTTCCACATATTTTTATCTTATGATTTAATGACCTTCATAAAATAAATATAAAAATCCAATCTTGAAATATCTTTCCCTCCCACATATTTTATATAATTTCCTAGTTTTGCGTATTTATTTCTAATAAATTTGTTTACACTTAATTTTTCAAATGCCAATTTTGCTACACAAAAGAATATTTCTAAAGCAAGTAGTTAGGGTCATTTAGAAAGAAAAAAGAGAAGCGCTTTCTAAAACACAGGAACACCACTTTCTTTTGTGTATTAGTACATATAATACACATGTACATATAAAAATGAAGTAGATGATAAAAAGGTTTATGCAAGTAAATGCTCACCTTAAATTGTTTTGGCACTCCCGTGATACTACTTTTGCTCATATTAAGTCCCACTAATTTCTTTGGACCAAGGGAAAATTCAGGAAACCAAGAAGCACATTTGGCCCATTCAAACCATCTTAGCTCATTAGGAAGACATATAGGACCTTGGAAAGAATTACGCACATTGTGCATGATGAGCAATCTCAACTTACTCGCTTTTGTAAAAGCATTAGGGCCGATATATATCTCTTTATGCTCTGGTGGCTCCAACACTATGGCTTTTACTACACAATCTCCCTGTATATATGAGACTAGAATATTTAAGTAATGCATATTCAGTAATTATAGTCAAAGATAAGGAGCACAATTTTGATTGTATTTGCAATTCTTACCATGTCGTGGGACAGAACATCGAGAACATCATCATATAGCCATAGCCTACTGCGTCTTCGAGGATCATCACGACATTCTTGATTCACAATATCCATACCCATTAATTGAACCAAGTCATGCACTTCCACAATTCTATGCTCAATACTTATCAAGGACCTCTCAATGAGAATTTCTAATCCTATATCCACCTCGAAATCGCAACTGTCAATGACTTTCTTTATGTACTCACTACCTGACCCCTTAAAGAAGCAAGCATTGTGGAGAAAAATCTCTTTTTCATTATGCTCTAGCCCATCATAACTTATTTTGAGCACATTATTAATGGTTTTGTTAGGATTCCTAGAAAGTTTCTTTAGTGTACTTTTCCATTCATGTTCTCTTCTACCACATAAGAAGGAACCCAACACCTCAATTGCTAAAGGAAGGCCTTCGGCATGATTCAAAACACTATCCACTAGATCTATCTCGATTTTTAGTTTTTGGTGTGTCCCAAAAGCATGCCTACCGAGCAGCTCACGAGCTTCACTATCCTCCAATGCTTTAACTTCGTACACATGATCTTGATCTATCCCGTGACAAGTTAGCAAATGTTTATCTCTTGTAGTAATGATGATCCTACTTCCAATACCAAACCACCTGCCTTCTCCTGCTAAAGCATTTAATTGACACAAGTCGTTTACATCATCAAGGATAAGGAGAACTTTTTTGCGACAAAGTCTATCTTGTACTAGATGAGTACCAGCATCAATATTGGACACTACTATTCTTTGTTTCAGTAATAATATCTCAGATAGTAATTTTTCTTGCAAAGCAACTAAATCCTTGCAATATTTTGAAGTTTCCCGAACATTTGCCAAAAAAGTTGAACCTTCAAATTGTCTGAAAATATCATTATAAATGGCTTTAGCTAAACTTGTTTTTCCTATGCCTCCCTTTCCCCATAATCCTATCATAAGAACACCATCATCAAACTCGAGGTTTAACATGGATTTCAGCTTAACCACTTGGGAATTGATCCCAACTGGATGTTTAGCAACGTGCAAAGGAGTTCGGTTTAGAAGAGTGGAGATCTCCTTCGCGATTCTTTCTATAAGCTCTGACTCATCTCTGATAAAAACAGAAAAAAAAGAAGAAGTTGTTGGATCATTGTTAGCAATTTGAATAAGCAAATAACGATCAATTACCACCCAACAATGACAGAGCAGTGCATCACATTATCTGATTATCACAACCAAAATAATATGTGTTCCCAACTAGTTGAGTTAGAACTCCAAGAGCTACACACCAATTGAAACAAGTCAAGGCTTCAACGTTTGGTAATCCAAATAATTCATATTCTTTTGATATATACATGACGATGGACTTATTTTTCTTTTTGACGGATATATGTGATCCATAAGTATGCTTAATCAAAAAGAGCTATCAAGAACTTCTAATGGTGGTTAAGATTTTCAATTCAAAACTCTTAAATACCTTGAAGCACAATGTCATTGCTCACCATAGCTTATACACATTAATAATTTTTTATCATTTGTTGCGAACTTTTTTATTCCTTCCAAAGAAATGGGAAAAGTGCATTAAAACTACTTAACATTTTGTCCATTGGTCGATCCAGTTTTTACATTTGATTTTATTTAAATTAGCCAGTGAACTTTTCAGCCGATGACGTCCTAGTATCAATTTATAACTGGAAAAGCAACTTGTTAATTCTATTGTTAGGCACATGTGTTTTTTCGAAATTAAAAGGCCACTGGTAGCAAGTTTTGGACTTAGTTGACCAAAATTAAAAATTTGTAGAACTCACTTGACAAAAATGAAAATTGAAGAACTCTAATAGCCCATACATAAATTGTTCAAAACTTTTGTCATACATTGAAGGGGGCGACATGGATCCAAAAGAAAGAGCTATAGAACTTGCTCACATGAAACGGCTCATCAAAACCTATAGGAGGAATTCAATTGTTCCACGCCCAAAAATAGATTTTTCTTCTCAGTGCCGGTGATAAATCAATAAGCGTAGGTAAGTGTCAAAAAACTATTGGTGAACAAAAGATATGGGACATTTCATTTCGTATAAGTTATTAGCAACTTACCTACATTTATATGAAATTACCATATTTATTTATAGCTTGCGAGTTACCAATTGTTATACTGACTTACCAAAGTTGATTTGCATAAGTTACTGGTTCAAATATACTAATTTAATATAAAATTACCAACCTCAATTATAGTGACTTACTAACTTTTGTCAATTAAAAAAATCATCAACTTGTTTTGGGTTAACAACTTCATTTGGGCTACTTATCAATAAATACTTTTTATTTTTTAATTTCCAACTTTTTTATTGGGTCATAAATTCTCATTTGAGTTATTTACCAACTCTTTTTAGGAATGCTGGCCATAATTAGAGTGACTTACCAACTTTTCTCTAATTAAGTTGATAATTAGTATTTTGTTATCAACTCTCATTTGAGTTACTGATCAAGTCTTTTTTTTCTTTTAATTGCCCATTTTTCTTATCATTTGCCCAATTTTATTTATCTTTTATAACTACATCTCAGATTTACCAACTCTTACACAAAACTACTTTGATGCAAGTAACTTATCGATTCTTCTTTGATTAAACAATCAAATGAATTCTGGGTTATCGACTCTTATTGGAGTTAGATGCCAAAATTCTTTTTATTTTTTTAAAAATTTAGAAACCTTTTTATTGGGTTACTTAATAGAGGAAAAAGTTGGCAAGTAACTCAAACATAATCTATAATTTCATATCAAAGTCGATGTATTTAAGGTGTATGAAAGGTAAATAATAGTTCATAAAAGATAAAAGAAAAAAAAAATTTTGTCAAAGATAAGAGAAGTTAGTAATTTGAAAATAAATAAATGTTGGTAACCAACTCAACTAGAGTTTATAATGTAAAACTAGTTGTTGACTTAATTGTAGAAGATGATTAGTAAAATGAAAAAGGAAAAACATATAACGATTGGTTAGCAACTCAAATTAGAGTTGATAATCGAAAGCTAGTCGGTAACTTAATTAGAGAAAAGTTGGTAATCGTAAATAAATATCCGTAATTTGTATAATAGTTGGCATATTTAAGATGTTGGTAAGAAAAGTATATGAATGTTCGTGAAAAATAAGAGAAAAGATGTTTCTTTCAGAAATAAGAGACTTTGGTAATTAAAAAAAAAAAAAAAAAAGAAATGCATGTTATGCATGTTGAGAACTAACTCAAGTAAGAGGGAAAAGTACCAAAATAGTCCTAAACATTTTGTATTGGTACCAATTCGGTCCTAAACTTTTCAATTGGACTAATTTAGTCCTAAACCTTTTTACATTGGTATCAATTTAGTCCATCCAGCTAATTTAAGCCGGAAATTGCTAACATGACCACTAGTGGTTTTATGTGGCACAACATGGACAAATTTTATAATTTCTTATATTTCTTGATTTTTTAAATTATTTATTTTTTCTTTTTTTCTTTTTTTTTTTTTTTTCTTTTCTCCTTATGCCTTGGCCGACGAGATCCCCAACCGGCTAACCATCGCCGGCCACATGCTGGTTGGGGCAAGGGGCCCTATGCCCTCGCCGGCCACCGGCGAGGGCCACTGCACCCTTGCTGGCCACAAGCGAGGGCCGAAACCCTCGCCCATTGGCCGGCAAGGGCCTCGCACCCTCATTGGCCACAGGCGAGGGCACGGCAGCCCTCGCTCTCGCCTAGATTTGGGCGAGGGCTGCTGCACCCTTGCCCGCCACGAGCGAGGGCCGCCATGCCCTCACCTATGGCCGATGAGGGTGCAGAGGCCCTCACTGGCCAACGGGCGAGGGCACCCTCGTCAGCCATAGGTGAGGGCACGGCGGCCCTCGCCAGTGGCCGGCAAGGGTGCGGGGCCCCTCGCCCCAACTAGCCTATGGCTGGCAATGGTCGGCCAGCCGACAACCTCGCCAGCCAAGGCATAAGAAGAAAAGAAAAAGAAAAAAAGAAGAGAAAATAAGGAAAATAATAATTTAAAAAATCTGAAAATATATATATATATATATATATAAAATTTGTCCATGTTGCGCCACATAAGACCGTCGGCAGCCACGTTAGCAATTTTCAGCTTAAATTAGCCGGATTAACTAAATTGGTACCAATGTAAAAATGTTTAGGACTAAAATGGTCCAATTAAAAAGTTCATGATCGAATTGGTACCAATGCAAAAGATTTAAGACTATTTTGGTACTTTTCCCCAAGTAAGAGGTACTAACCCGAAACTAGTTGATAGGTAACTTAAACGAAGAAAAGTTGATAATTACTCTAATTGAGGTTGGTATTTTCTAAATGGAGTCGGTAAATTTAAAAGGTTGATAAGAAAGGCAAATAAAAGTAGCATTTCGATGCAAAAGTTCAAATCTTGTTAAATTTGGTAAGCGATTCAAATGAGTATTGATAACAAAAGAATAGTTAATAACTTAATCAAAGAAAATTTGATAAGTTACACAACTAAATGTTCCTAATTTCATATGGTAATGGGTATAATAAGTCAGAAGGTAAATAAAAGTCGATAAACGATAAGAGAACATATTATTTTGTAAACAAAAAAAAAAAGTTCTTAATTTGAAGGAAGACAAATTAACACTGGTAAACTATCTTTATTAAAAGCTGGTTATGCAAAACTAGTTAGTAATTTAACTAGTGAAAGTTGCTAATCAGTCTTATTGAGGTTGGTATTTTCTAAAAACAGTTAATAAGTTTGACAAGTTGCTGAGCAATTCAAATAAAAGTTATTAAATGATAAGAAATATTGGTAAATTAGTAAAACACATAAAGTTGGTATGGAGCGATCGAATAAAATTGGTCACCCAAAACTAGTTGGCTACTCAAGGATAGTTATTATAGTTGGTAAAATTAAGGTGTTGTTAAGAAAGTTAACAAAAGTTGGCCAAAGATAAGAGAGGTAGATTTTGTGAAAATTAAGACAAGTTGTTTATGAAAGAAAACTAAATACTGATAACTGAGTATAATAAGAGTTGGTAATGCAAAATTATTTGGTAACTTGAATGGGACAAGAGATGATAACCACTACAATTAAGGTTAGTAATTTCTTTTAATAAAAAGTTGATAAATCTAATATGTTTGTAAGTATGGTAAATAAAAATTGACAACTCTAAAAACAAGTCATTAAATTAAGAAGAACAAATGTTGGTAAGCAACTAAGATGAGGATTCATAAACCAAAACTAGTTGGTAACCTAATGAAACAAAAGTTAATAAGTCACACGAATAAAGGTTCATAAATTCATAAAAGAGTTGATAAATCTATGTTATTTGTAAACAAATAAATATCAGCTAGTAAACGGTGATAAAAATCAATAAAATAAAAAATAAATATTGCTAAGTAACTCAAATAAGGGTTGATAATCCAAAATTAGTTAATATTTTAATAGGAAAGGAGTTGATAAATGACTCAAATGCAAACTTGGTAAACTATAAGAGAAAAGTACTAAAAAAGTTTAAACTTATTGCATTGATACTAATTCAGTTCTAAATCTTTCAATTGAACCAATTTAGTCCAAAACATTTTTACATTAGCTCCAATTTAACTCATATGATCAATTTAGGTCGGAAATTACTAATATGGATGCCGGCCATCCTATGGCACCATAGGACCTAGTGTGGATTTTTTTTAAATAATTTTTTAAAATTTCCGTATTTTCTCTCTCTTTTTTTTTTTTTTTTTTCTTCTTCTTCTTCCGTGGCTACGTCGGCTACTAGCACAGGCCATGGGACCAAGTGAGGGTTGCCCTCGCCAGTCGCCACCATGGGCGAGGCTACTGCCAGATCTGGTGACCACGTACAGCTGAATTTAAGGGAGCCCATTACCGCACTAGCGAGCTTAGGCGAGAAGAAAACAGTCTCGTCCTCTCCGACTAGAAATTACTGCCGTTCTCTGAAACGAGACGTCATTATTTCTTCAGAAGAATTGACAACCCTTCAAGCCCAAACCCCCGATTTCTTTGGCAGTTCCAGAACAAGAAACACGTCTCCAACGTGAATCTCTTCCAAAGGTATGGTTTTTCTCTATCCCAGTCGCCTGATTTGCCCACCAAGAATTGATTCTTGCTCAATGCTAGCTTGCACGACACTAAAAGATCACTAGGCATTTTGTCCTCGCACAAGATACCGAACGAATTGGTAATCTCTATGATGAGTCAGTGTCCTGGGGCAAGGGTTGGCCTCGCTAGCGCTCACCCTCACCCATGCGAGGCCAACCATTGTTGGCCATGGCTGACACAATCATGGAAGAAGAAGAAAGAAAGAAATAAAAAAAATTAAGAAAAGTATTTTAAAATGTCCACATTACCATCCATTGTGCCACATAGGACGATTGACGTCTATATTAGCAATCTCCGACCTAAATTGGCTAGATGAATTCAATTGATATCAATGTGAAAAAAATTTATAACTAAATTGATGCAATTAAAAAATTTATAACTAAATTGATACAAATGTAATAGATTTAAGAATTTTTGATACTTTTCCCAAAAATATTCCAAGAGTTGGTAAATTTAAGCCGTTCGTAGAAAAATAGACAAATAAATTTCAGTAAAGGATATAAAAAAAAAAAAAGGTGGTAATTTACGAACTATCAGAAAGCTCGTAATTTCATGAAAGTGTTGTTAAATTATCAATAGTTTATTCAAAATCTATACTAGTGGTAATTTTTTAACTATTAAATATTTGACGTGTATCGACTCTTTAAAAAATCTATCAATACAAAAAATATATTCATTTTTTGCGAACGGACCGAGAATCGTCCAAGCCAAAGAAATGAATTGACTCGACAAGACCGGTTCCATAGAAATGATAACACTTGGTAATTGAGCCAGAACCTAAGAATTCTCGAGCATCATAAAGAAACATCTTCATGTGTACCAACAATCATGCGTGTAGATTTTTTTCTTTTTTAAACAATCTTTATATTTACAAGTGAAGATTAGCTTCTTACACAAAAGAGGGACTCCACTCTACTTACCCATCATTAAAGTGCCACCCGGACAAGCTACCGGCGTCAAAAAGAGCTTTCTTCCATAGCTTCACCTTTTTTGAATCCTTCCCAAACTTGGACTCATGCTTGGCTAGAGCTTTCCCATAACTCTTGTTGCCCCGTCTCACTTCTCTTGGGTCTACTTTATAGAACACCGGTAGCACAGTGAGGTCCTTTTGCTTCTTGCACTCTATGATCTTCATCAGCTCTTCCAAGCACCACTGTGAGGAAGCGTATTCCTTAGAGAAAATGATGATTGCGACACACGATTCTTCAATCGCCTTCATGAGCGTCAACAATGTTTGGTCTCCCTTCCTTAGCTCCTCGCTATCAACAAAAGCATATATTCCATTATGGTATAAAGCTTTGTAGAGATGACCGAGGAAAGTGTTACGCAAGTCTGTGCCTCTAAAACTCAAGAAGACTTCATAATTACTTTTGGGTTTTGATGAAGAAGCCATTGGATGATTGAGATAAGCAATCAGAAATGGCTTTTCATTTGTTTAGTCTTCACTTTTCTTTCTCTTATATGGAAAATGAAGTATTGGCGAAACGAGACCACGAGGTTTCTTGATATGAAGGGTTGACGTTGATATTTGCTAAAATATGGTTTATGCTATGATGCATACTATGCGATGCATTGATTTATAAAGAGTGCATGGAATATTCATGTTATTTGATAATATCCACCAGTATGATTTGCATAATGCATATCGTGGATACATATTTATAAGATTGCATCATTCTTTACGTGATGTCATAGAAATAATGATGATTGTCACTAGTTAAGCCATGATATTGTTCTCCCCTTATATTGCCATTCTATGTCACAAGAAGAGAGAAGAGTAAATGAGGGCACGTGGGGAGTATTTGTGAATGACATTTACCAAATGAACTTTAGCAAATTAAGAGTACTTGTGAATTCCACTTTAAAATGGGTTGGACAACATGTTTTGGGAATGGCACCAGACAATTTCTCTGCTTACGCACGCATTTCCCCACTGCAATAGTTCTATCGCTTCACTATGGCTTAGGAATTTAGTTAATTTTATGTTCTCATTAAGAGTGCCACTTGATTTATTTTTAGAGATATGTGCCACAACCAAAAGTTCAACATTGAGGCAATTAACAAATGAACAATATACTTCACCAAAAAAAAAAAAACAAATGAACAATATATGTATATATTAGACTAAATCTGCATAGTAAAAGTTGAAGAGATTCATATGGAGTCTACTAATTTTAATGTTCAAATTCAATCTAATTTATGTACTATGTTCACTTCATAATTTTTCTAGATAGATAGCCATATTACTACTTCTTAATGCCTAAGATAAATCATTTCAAGAATTCGACGATAACAATAAAACTTTGTATAATCTCAATATGTTAAATCTCATGCGTTGAGAGAATAGATCTTGCATAAGTCCCACCTTCTGTATTGTGTATGAGCCGATCATCCTTGGTAAACGAAATTCATTAACAAATTTTTTAAATTAGGGGAAGATCATAATGGTGTAAGTGGATATGATGTTTAGCCATGTTCCTAATCCCTCGGTCATAATAGATGATCTTGCGGGCTAAGAATGAATTGCGATTCCCATGATCTTATTCATAGGCGTAAGAGGAAGTTATTCAGCTGAGTACTGCAAAAATTGAAGTTAATCCTTAGAAGATCATAAATTCTCATTAGAAATTCTCAATCTCAAATTTCTTGTCAAAAAATCTAAGTCAAGTTCAAATGTTCTGAGTGTCTGTATCTTTCTTTTAGAGAGGGTCTGCTGGTGATAGGGAACACCAAGGTTTAAAAAAAGTACGCGTGGTCGGTCCCGCGGCGCACAAAACAAGGCTTTTTCTTGAGACACGCATCTTCTTTTTCCTTTGGCACCGTAAGAACGGCAACGACCTTTAAGTCAAGCCCAATTAAAGTGACGACTCTAAGTCAAGCCAATGAAATTTTCCTGAGTGACGGGAACAAGCTTCCGGCTTTTCTAATTAGTGGAGCGACCCTTTGAGATAGTCATAAAGATTGTGTACGACCATGAGATGACACTTCTAGCTTTTCTACGAGGTGTCTATGAAAGGTTTTAGGTGAGAATAATTTTTTTTTCCCTAATTTGCCTTAATGGGATTGTCTTGATCCTTTTGAGTAATAATTTAGAATACAAATGCATTCATATTTTTGAAAATTCTATTACTTACTATTTGTGCAATTCAATTTTTATGTAGGCCAATGCTATTGTCACAACGACAACAGTTAATAACACTATAGTTTTCACTCTTGTTCATATTTAATCTCTATTCTTAGCCATAGAAATGTAATGGGTAAGAAGATAAACTAGACTTGCATAAAGTGACACATATTGATATTTTATAATTGGATTGTTATTTCGACCAATTGATTAACAGCAACAGCTCATCCACATTTGTTTTTTTTTTTTTTTTTTTTTTGGGGGGGAGAGAGAGAGAGAAAAATTAGATGCTTTCTAAGTATCATGTCATCAGCCACCTACTGCAATTATTTTGTCTTTCCTTACTGTGATTATTTTGTCTTCCATCTTCTTCACTCTGAGTCCAAGGTGCTTTCCACGATCAAAATGTCCAACTTGGAGGCAGTTATTGGCGTCTTATAAGTAAGAAATTATTAAAAGGAAAATATGTGTTAGGTCATACCTAAATCATAAAAGTTGAAGAGATTTGTATGGAGTCCACTATTTTTCATGTTTCAAATTCAATTTAGTTTATATAGTAAGTTCACTCAATAATTTTCTAGATTAATAACCGTGCCATTATTTCTTAATTTGCATGAATTGTCCATTCAAGAATTCAATGGAAATAAACCCATCATTCAAATGCCACCCGCACAAGTTGATTGCATCGAGAAGAGCTTCCTTCTATTTCCACTTTCTCAAAATCCTTCCCGAACCTGGACTTGTGCTTAGCCATAGCTATCTAATAACTCTTTCTATCCTCTCTCACTTCTTTTGGGCACACTTTATAAAAACACCATTAGAACGGTGAGGTTCTTTTGCTCCTTGCACTCCATAATCTTCACCGCCTCTTCCAAGCACCACCTTGAGGAAGCATAGTCCATAGCGAAAACGATGATTGCAATGTTTGATTCTTCTATGGCCTTTCATAAGCATTGATATTTGGTCTCCCTTTTTTTTTTTTTTTCAGTTCCTAGCTATCTAGGAAAGTGTACATTCCAATCCAGGGTAAAGCTTGGTAAAGATTGCCAATAAAGTTGTTACGTATGTCCATGCGTCTAAAATTCAAGAAGATGTCATAAATTATTTAGGTTACAATGAAGAAGCCATTGAATGAAGGAGTTCAACAATCAACAATGGCTATTAGCTTAAGCTTTTGATTCAATGTTTTCAAGTAGTTCGTTCACCACTTGATCTTCTTGTCGATTTATTCTTAATCTAGAGGATAGGGATGCATGACTTTTTAGCACTTTGGAAAATTGTGGTGCTTAAGGATGGACCAAGACATCTAAAGATGTGAACAACGCAAGGACCTATTTTAACTGAAATCTGCATACCACCGCATTATTCGGATTATCTTATTGACATAAGCTTCTACGAGGCTAACAAAATTATTGTACAAACCAACGAAACAACTTTAGGATGGTGGATTCTTGTGATCTAAGTCATAGGCTCACTAATAAAAACTATTTTGTTGGCTTCCTCGAAATTTCATTCCCAACAAAGAAGTTGTTTTTTCCATGCTATATAATAATTTACCACATGACCCATCAAGACATATATCATGTGATTAGCCGCCTACTACAATTAGGCGGCTAATGACAATCAAGTGTAAAAGCAAAAGAATAATATTTTTTTTTATTAGGGAGAGAAAATTAGATGCTTTCTAAGTATCATGTCATTAGCCACCTACCGCAATTATTTTGTCTGTTTCCCCGTGCATTTCCTTACCGTGATTATTCTGTCTTCCATCTTCTTCACTTCGAGTCCAAGGTGCTTTCCACGATCAAATGTCCAACTTGGAGGCGGTTATTGGCATCTTATCAGTAAGAAATTATTAAAAGGAAAATATATGTGTTAGATCATACCTAAATCGGATTGAAGAGATTTGTATGGAGTCCACTATTTTTTTATGGTTCAAATTCGATTTAGTTTATATAGTAAGTTCACTCAATAATTTTCTACATTAATAACCGTGCCACTATTTCTTAATTCGCATGATAAGTCCATTCAAGAATTCAATGGAAATAAACTCATCATTCAAATGCTTCCCGCACAAGTGGACGGCATAGAGTAGAGCTTCCTTCTATTTCTTCACTTTCTCTAAATCCTTCCCGAACTTGCACTTGTGCTTGGCCATAGCTATCTAATAACTCTGTCAACCCTCTCACTTCTTTTGGGTCCACTTTATAAAACACCATTAGAACAATGAGGTTCTTTTGCTCCTTGCATTCCATAATCTTCACCACCTCTTCCATGCACCACTTTGAGGAAGCATAGTCCTTAGCAAAAAACGATGATTGCGATGTTCGATTCTTCGATGGCCTTCATAAGCAATGATATTTAATCTCCCATTTTTTTTTTCAGTTCCTAGCTGTCTAGGAAAGTGTACATTCCAATCCAGTGCAAAGCTTGATAAAGATTGCCAACAAAGTTGTTACGTATGTCCGTGCCTCTAAATTCAAGAAGATGTCGTAAATTTTTTAGGTTACAGTGAAGAAGCCATTGAATGAAGGAGTTCAACGATCAACAATGGCTATTAGCTTCAGATTTGATTCAACGTTTTCAAGTAGTTCGTTCACCACTTGATCTTCTTGTTGATTTATTATTAATCTAAAGGATGGGGATGCATGACTTTTTAAGCACTTTGGAAAATTGTGGTGCTTAAGGATGGACCAAGACAACTAAAGATGCGAACAACGCAAGGACCTATTTTAACTGAAATCTGCATGCCACTGCATTATTTGGATTATCTTATTGACATAAGCTTCTACGAGGCTAACAAAATTATTGTACAAACCGACGAAACAACTTTAGTATGGGGGATTCTCGTGATCTAAGTCATAGGCTCACTAATAAAAACTACTTTGTTGGCTTCCTTGAAATTCCATTCCCAACTTTTGAGAAGTTATTTTTTCCATACTATATAATAATTTACCACATGACCCATCAAGACATATATCAAGTCATTAGCCGCCTACTGCAATTAGGCGGCTAATGACAATCAAGTGTAAAAGCAAAAGAATAATATTTGTTTTTTTTTATTGGGGGGAGAAAATTAGATGCTTTCTAAGTATCATGTCATTAGCCGCCTACTGCAATTATTTTGCTTGTTTCCCCATGCATTTCCTTACCGTAATTATTCTGTCTTCCACCTGCTTCACTCTAAGTCCGAGGTGCTTTCCATGATCAAATTTCCAACTTGGACGCAGTTATTGGCGTCTTATACGTAAGAAATTATTAAAAGGAAAATATATGTGTGGGATCATACCTAAATCATACCACTTTGAGGAAGTATAGTCCTTAGCGAAAAACGATGATTGCGATGTCCAATTCTTCAATGGCCTTCATAAGCATTGATATTTGGTCTCCCCTTTCTCTTTTTTTTCTTTTTTTTTTCTTTTAGTTCCTAGCTATCTAGGAAAGTGTTCATTCCAAGCTAGTGTAAAGCTTGGTAAAGATTGCCAACAAAGTTGTTACCTATGTCCGTGCCTCTAAAATTCAAGAAGATGTCGTAAATTTTTTAGGTTACAATGAAGAAGCCATTGAATGAAGGAGTTCAACGATCAACAATTGCTATTAGCTTCAGATTTGATTCAACGTTTTCAAGTAGTTTGTTCACCACTTGATCTTCTTGTTGATTTATTATTAATCTAAAGGATGGGGATGCATGACTTTTTAAGCACTTTGGAAAATTGTGGTGCTTAAGGATGGACCAAGACAACTAAAGATGCGAACAACGCAAGGACCTATTTTAACTGAAATCTGCATACCACTGCATTATTTGGATTATCTTATTGACATAAGCTTCTACGAGGCTAACAAAATTATTGTTCAAACCGACGAAACAACTTTAGTATGGGGGATTCTCGTGATCTAAGTCATAGGCTCACTAATAAAAACTACTTTGTTGGCTTCCTCGAAATTCCATTCCCAACTTTTGAGAAGTTGTTTTTTCCATACTATATAATAATTTACCACATGACCCATCAAGACATATATCAAGTCATTAGCCGCCTACTGCAATTAGGCGGCTAATGACAATCAAGTGTAAAAGCAAAAGAATAATATTTGTTTTTTTTTTATTATTATTGGGGGGAGAAAATTTGATGCTTTCTAAGTATCATGTCATTAGTTGCCTACTGCAATTATTTTGTCTATTTCCCCGTGCATTTCCTTACTGTGACTATTCTATCTTCCATCTTCTTCACTCCGAGTCCAAGGTGCTTTCCACGATCAAATGTCCAACTTGGAGGCAGTTATTGGCATCTTATAAGTAAGAAATTATTAAAAGGAAAATATATGTGTTAAATCATAACTAAATTGTAAAAGTTGAAGAGATTTGTATGGAGTCCACTATTTTTTATGGTTCAAATTCAATTTAGTTTATATAGTAAGTTCACTCAATCATTTTCTAGATTAATAACCGTGCCATTATTTCTTAATTCACATGAATTGTCCATTCAAGAATTCAATGGAAATAAACCCATCATTCAAATGCCACCTGCACAAGTTGACTGCATCGAGAAGAGCTTCCTTCTATTTCTTCACTTTCTCATAATCATTCCCGAACTTGGACCTGTGCTTAGCCATAGCTATCTAATAACTCTTTTGACCCTCTCTCACTTCTTTTGGGTCATCTTTATAAAACACTATTAGAACAAAGAGGTTCTTTTGCTCCTTGCATTCCATAATCTTCACCACCTCTTCCATGCACCACTTTGAGGAAGCATAGTCCTTAGTGAAAAACGATGATTGCGATGTTCGATTCTTCGATGGCCTTCATAAGCATTGATATTGGGTCTCCCTTTTTTTTTTCAACTCCTAGCTATCTAGGAAAGTTTACATTCCATTCCAGTGTAAAGCTTGGTAAAGATTGCCAACAAAGTTGTTACGTATGTCCGTGCCTCTAAAATTCAAGATGACGTCGTAAATTTTTTAAGTTACAATGAAGAAGCCATTGAATGAAGGAGTTCAACAATCAACAATGCCTATTAGCTTCAGATTTGATTCAACAATTTCAAGTAATTCGTTCACCACTTGATCTTCTTGTTGATTTATTATTAATCTAAAGGATGGGGATGCATGACTTTTTAAGCACTTTGAAAAATTGTGGTGCTTAAGGATGGACCGAGACAACTAAACATGTGAACAACACACGGAACTATTCTAACTGAAATCTGCATACCACCGCATTATTCAGATTATCTTATTGACATAAGCTTCTACGAGGCTAACAAAATTATTGTACAAACCGACAAAACAACTTTAGGATGGTGGATTCTCGTGATCTAAGTCATTGGCTCACTAATAAAAACTACTTTGTTGGCTTCCTTGAAATTTCATTCCCAACTTTTGAGAAGTTTTTTCCATGCTATATAATAATTTACCACATGACCCATCAAGACATATATCATGTCATTAGCCGCCTATTGCAATTAGGCGGCTAATGACAATCAAGTGTAAAAGCAAAAGAATAATAATTGTTTTTTTTTATTGGGGGGAGAAAATTAGATGCTTTCTAAGTATCATGTCATTAGTTGCCTACTGCAATTATTTTGTCTGTTTCCCCGTGCATTTCCTTACCGTGATTATTCTATCTTCCATCTTCTTCACTCCGAGTCCGAGGTGCTTTCCACGATTAAATGTCCAACTTGGAGGCAGTTATTGGCATCTTATAAGTAAGAAATTATTAAAAGGAAAATATATGTGTTAGATCATACCTAAATTGTTGAAGAGATTTGTATGGAGTCCACTATTTTTTATGGTTCAAATTCAATTTAGTTTATATAGTAAGTTCACTCAATCATTTTCTAGATTAATAACCGTGCCATTATTTCTTAATTCACATGAATTGTCCATTCAAGAATTCAATGGAAATAAACCCATCATTCAAATGCCACCTGCACAAGTTGACTGCATCGAGAAGAGCTTCCTTCTATTTCTTCACTTTCTCATAATCATTCCCGAACTTGGACCTATGCTTAGCCATAGCTATCTAATAACTCTTTTGACCATCTCTCACTTCTTTTGGGTCCACTTTATAAAACACTATTAGAACAATGAGGTTCTTTTGCTCCTTGCATTCCATAATCTTCACCACCTCTTCCATGCACCACTTTGAGGAAGCATAGTCCTTAGCAAAAAACGATGATTGCGATGTTCGATTCTTCGATGGCCTTCATAAGCATTGATATTTGGTCTCCCTTTTTTCTTCAACTCCTAGCTTTCTAGGAAAGTGTACATTCCAATCCAGTGTAAAGCTTGGTAAAGATTGCCAACAAAGTTGTTACGTATGTCCGTGCCTCTAAAATTCAAGATGACGTCGTAAATTTTTTAAGTTACAATGAAGAAGCCATTGAATGAAGGAGTTCAACAATCAGCAATGCCTATTGGCTTCAGATTTGATTCAACATTTTCAAGTAATTCGTTCACCACTTGATCTTCTTGTTGATTTATTATTAATCTAAAGGATGGGGATGCACGACTTTTTAAGCACTTTGGAAAATTGTGGTGCTTAAGGATGGACCAAGACAACTAAACATGTGAACAACACACGGAACTATTCTAACTGAAATCTGCATACCACCGCATTATTCAGATTATCTTATTGACATAAGCTTCTACGAGGCTAACAAAATTATTGTACAAACCGAAGAAACAACTTTAGGATGGTGGATTCTCGTGATCTAAGTCATTGGCTCACTAATAAAAACTACTTTGTTGGCTTCCTTGAAATTTCATTCCCAACTTTTGAGAAGTTGTTTTTTCCATGCTATATAATAATTTACCACATGACCCATCAAGACATATATCATGTCATTAGCCATCTACTGCAATTAGGCAGCTAATGACAATCAAGTGTAAAAGCAAAAGAATAATATTTGTTTTTTTTTTTTTTATTGTGGGGAGAAAATTAGATGCTTTCTAAGTATCATGTCATTAGTTGCCTACTGCAATTATTTTGTCTGTTTCCCCGTGCATTTCCTTACCGTGATTATTCTATCTTCCATCTTCTTCACTCCGAGTCCGAGGTGCTTTCCACGAACAAATGTCCAACTTGGAGGCAATTATTAGCGTCTTATAAGTAATAAATTATTAAAAGGAAAATATATGTGGTAGGTCAAACCTAAATCATAAAAGTTGAAGAGATTTGTATGGAGTCCACTATTTTTTATGGTTCAAATTCAATTTAGTTTATATAGTAAGTTCCCTCAACAATTTTCTAGATTAATAACCGTGCCATTATTTCTTAATTCGAATGAATTGTCCATTCTAGAATTCAATGGAAATAAACCCATCATTCAAATGCCACCTGCACAAGTTGACTGCATCGAGAAGAGCTTCCTTCTATTTCTTCACTTTCTCTGAATCCGTCTCGAAATTTTACTTGTGCTTAGCCACAACTATCTAATAACTCTTTCGACCCTCTCTCACTTCTTTTGGGTCCACTTTATAAAACACCATTAGAACAATGTGGTTTTTTTGCTCCTTGCACTCCATAAGCTTCACCACATCTTCCAAGCACCACCTTGAGGAAGCATAGTTCTGAGCGAAAACAATGATTGCAATGTGTGAATCTTCTATGGTCTTCATAAGCATTGATATTCGGTCTCCCTTTTTTTTTAGTTCCTAGCTATCTAGGAAAGTGTACATTCCAATCCAGTGTAAAGCTTAGTAAAGATTGCCAACAAAGTGGTTACGTATGTCCGTGCCTCTAAAATTCAAGAAGATGTCGTAAATTTTTTAGGTTATAATGAAGAAGCGATTGAAGAAGTCAATCATATTAATATTATATGCAAGACCCATGGAGAAAATTTATTAAAAATCAATTATTATATGATTTTTTTTTAATGTTCGGGTTGAAACCGGGTCACATGACCCGGTTTTTAGACTTCGTGACCCAGCTGGAGGTTGAAGAAGACCTCCAACCGAGCCGGGCCATCAACTTGGGCTCATGCCCATTAAAAGAATTAAAAAAAAAAAAAAAAAGGTTTTGGGCGTAAGCCCAAAACCAAGAACAAAATAAAGGTTCTAGGCTCACGCCCATGAACGAAAGAAAAGAGAGGTTCTGGGCGTGAGCCCAGAACCAAGAGTTTTGGACACAAGCCCATTTTCTCCTTTAGGCTAGTTGCCCAATCTTGGGCCATTTTAATTAAAACAAGGATGGGCCCGTTCCTAGCAGCCCACGTGGGCTCCTGCAGGTCTGCAGGCCGGGCAAAGGTGAGGGCCCGCAGGAGGGTCCGAAACATTAAAATAATAAAAAATAATAATTAATAATTAAAAAAAAAAATGTGGCAAAAATTGTCGCTTGATAAATGCAACATGATCTTGGGAAGTACATGTTGTAAGTGCTTCATATTATTTGATGAATTTTGAGCATAAATAACAACAATGACACGGTTGAAATGTTAATTGGATCAAATATTATACTGTTAAAGGCATAGTCAAAAAGGGAGACATTATAATTGAGAATATTATAACTGAGTCCATGTTGGCTGATCCTCTAACAAAAGGCCTACGACCCATTTTGTTTAAAGAACATGTGAAGAATATGAGTGTTTTAGATTATTTTGATTTCTTTTGTTAATGGGAGCTATATAATTTATATTTCTAAATATTATATTGATATGCAAACTGATAATGCTTTCATGATGTCTATTAAAGCATTTATTTTCAATGATCATTATTGTTGATTCTATTGTTATTCTTTCTCCCGTTGACTGAGAAATGGAAGTATAAAATAATATGTTTAAACAAATTTTAGTTTAAAGACGACTGGATGTCACTAATTATAAGATCTCATGTTGGATTATTACATAGTCATGCAATTTTATGTTGTTTAGAAATTGCATTAATGCAATTTCATGTCGTTGAGAAATTGTATAGAAGACCGATAAGAAATAGTGTATATTTTGATCACATGTTGGCATTATTTCTTACTACACTACTACGCCCATGATCTATGAAAATATAATGCTTATTATATGTGATTATGGATGATCATGTGTTGTGGTATTTTCTTAACACATTGATCTCTATAGTTCTATACTGAGGTTATATAGGGTTGGATTAGTTTTGAAATACCATTATTGAATTTTATTTTATTTTATTTTTTTAAAGTTGTGGTCACATAAAACAAAATGTTCAGTTATTAACTCGATAGTGTCATTTTCAATATAAAATATTTTTCAAAATAAAAATAAGTTAATTAATGTAGCCCAAGTGGGAGAATATTGGAAATTTTCTATAATATGGGCTTACATTAATTAATATTCTATTTTAAATAATCGGGTTAATGGATATTTCAATATTTGTTAAACCTCAGAGTGATCTTATTGAATTAGATATTAGCATCTATTGATAACGAGCCTAGTTGAGTAGCAAGGTATAGGTAATTGTGTTTAATTAAAGCCCGTAATGGGAATAGTCCAATTGACACACTATTGATTAAGGTTTGCTAGGTCTCCTCTTTAGCCTATAAAAGGGTAGGTTATATCTATAAGTTAGGTAAATCCCATTGAAAGCTGCTATATTGAAATAGGTCATAGAGAGGAAGATTTGGCATTCCGATAGACCTCTAATTATCATAGTGATATATTTTTATTCAAGTGAGACAATGGCTCAAACATGTATGCTTTGATTCCACTATGCTAATTAATCTCGGTATTTTACAGTCATATAAGGATTCGATTCTTCTTTATTAATAAGTTGTTTATGTGAATAATTTTCTACACTCTGGGCATTCACGACCCTGTCACTCTCTCACTTTGTAGCGTATCTCTCAATGTATTTGGGATTATGGTTGCTAACCAAAAGAGTCCCCCCTTTTTTGTCTGCAAAAGGTCCCTTTTATAGGGAGAGGTTCGAACTCATCAAGAAAATTAAAAACAGCATATTTCATTTCCTCTTCTGGACACTTGAAATCTTCTTTGATAGCATGCAATTTATTGTCTTAAAACAAAAACATATTCACTCAATATATGACCCACGCTGACCAATCCTCTCTTTGTATCCTTTCTTCATGTAGAGATATCGAAAGAGACGATATTGCAGGCATTCCTTCCTTATGAACAATAAATATTGTCAAAAGGATATATTGCTAGAATAATGAAATCAAATATATTCCCCCACACGAGACATTATCCTTTCATCAAAATCCCTTCTTGCCCTCTTTTCCTTTAGGAGAAATATTCGGTCAAATCTTTGGATGACTTGACTGAATTTTCAATGGCTAAATATATATTCTATGGGGAAGAGCCATTCGAGTGTAGTGATGTTGCTCCTACTTATTTTCTTTAGACGAGATATTTCTTTCATTCTCATATCGATAAAATCGATATCAACATGATTCTCATTCATGAGCTTGTCCAAACTCGTGGGCTCAATAAAATTTGAGGCCAATCAGTTAAGTTCATTTGCTATTAGTCTAATGCAAATGCAGTTTAATTTAATTTTTTTTGTTTAGGGTCTAAATTTCGGTCCCTAATTTTTTTATGCAATAAACAACTAATTGGATCATCAAAATTTAAATGTCAACAGTGACCTAAAATGAAATTTACCAAATAAACAATAGAAAATTGAGAGTACTTGTGAATTTCTCTTGAAAATGGTTTGGATTTTTAAGTTTTGTGAATACATAATGTGACAACAGTCAGATATATATCAAATGTTTGGTTTTTGTTAAACGCTTCATCCTTTATAGGATGATTTTCTCTAATTCAAGAGAACATAAGTGTCATAATTTTCGTATGATGCTTATTTAAATACCATAACTTTTTTTTCCCTACTTAAGTGCCACATTGAAGTAAAATCGAACATTCAAATGCCAATTTCGGCAAATCTTCCTCAATGATTTTTTTTTTAGTAAATTGTTTTTATTCAATTAATTGTTTCTTTTAAGGACTAGCGAGGGTTATTGGCAACCCTTGCTAGTCATAGGTGAGGCCGTGAAGGCCCTCGCCAGATCTGGGTGAGGTGGCATTACTCATGGCTAGCCAAAGCTAGCAAGGGCCTTCATGGTCTCACCCACAAAGAACAAGGTCACAATGCCCTCACCCAAGGCCTTCGTGGCTAGATATGGGTGAGGCGACCCTCACCCTTGGTCGTAAAGGCCCTTGCCTAGGGCATTGTAGCTAGATCTAGCCGTGGTGGCCCTCACTGACCCTCGCCGACCCTTTAAAAAGGGGAATTTTTTTAAAAAATAAATAATAATAAATGTAATTAAAAAAATTAAAAAAAAAAAAAATTGTCCAACTTAGAGCCAACAAAGTCACATATGACAACTGATGTCCATGTCAGATTTTTTGTTGATGGTATTCAAATGATCGATTTCTCAAATTTGTGACACTCAAATGAACAAATGAAAATTTTTGACACTTAGTTGAGCTTTATACGAAAGTTGTGGCAGTCTAACTATTCTTATCAATTTTTTTTATATGAATTTGGGATATAATACATATAGTTGTTATGTTAACGTGAAATAAAAATTAAAAAACTCATAATATCTTCACTAACTAAATGGGCGTTGAGCGACCTGCCTACCAAAAGAAAGAAAGAAAAAAACTTAGATCTTCATGCTTACTGGCTGAATTTTTGGATTTTAGTGCTACTTAAAGAACCAAACTTTTCTATTTATGCTTTCGTCTTTATCTATGTGGGCCACATGATTATGTGACAATACCTATAACCAGTTCATTTCCAGGCAAGAAGGTCTTATTAAACTCGGTCTATGTACGCCTACAACATTATATATATATAAAAGCCCATCCTATGCACGGGAATTTCAGGATCTATTTCGGTTATTGTTCAAACGTAACGAAAACTATAAATACCGTTCTAAACTTTTACAAATCATTTTAGTAAGTATTTGGATAAGAAAATGTATGAAGGATAACATTAGTAAATTCAAGTGTTACTTTTTTAATAATGAATATTTTATTGCATCATTTCAAAAGTATCTAAATAAATTGATGCTCAAGTCTTGTGAAGTTTTACGCTTTGTGCATATTTAAGATATACGATATGAGAAAATCTCTCTAGTGCTTAAAAAAATCTCATTAGAAATCTCTCTAATGGTTAAAAAAAAAAAAAAATCTTGTTAGAGTTGTCTCTATATACGGTTTATAAATAGTTTATATTTTCTTCATCACATACCTCAAATCATTTGGATATTGAAATTCCAAATAAAAAAAGTATTGCGGACTCATGAAGAAATTGATCAAATTAAACTTATGAAGATCGACATTGCAGACAATCTACAGCTTTTACTCCCATTTATGTTTGAATTTTTCATTCTCAATCATTGAAATGCAATCGAGAAGATGAATCGAACTTACATAAAATGACATATATTGATATTATAAATACGGAATGCTGTTTTACCCAATTTATTAAATAAATGGATCAGCAACACCTCATCCGCAATAGCTTTTCTTTTTATTTTATTTTTCATGCTGCAAGTTAAAGTTAGTGCTTTCAAAGCATAATTGGACCAGCTACCCAACTAATTATATGCACAATGTAAGTATATCATAGCTAAGTGATATGACATATCTTGGTTAACTTTATTTAAGCCGACTCTTTAATGGCAAATTTGTGAGTGTCGATCGATGTATCTTGATATTCGTGACTGGACACTAATTAATTAATTACTTGCCATCACAAAATGAAAGATGCTATGAAAAATGTGGGGGCACCATGTATCGTTTGGTAAATTATTTTGGGTATTGAACCCGATAATCTTTCTATAATCAAGAGCCATTTTTGTGTTATCTTCTCTTCTTTATTGTGAAGCATCTTTTATTAATATCATTAAGTATGAACATGTGATTCCGCTTGGATTTACTCCACCTCGTATAACGTGGTCATCAACAAGCCGTCGGACCAACAAACTTGTGAGAAATTGTGGATTTATGTGTGTATAAACAAAGGCAATGACACCACCGGCCGCGGTGGCTCCACTGGTTAAGACTCTGCTGATCCTCAACGAAGAGGTGAAGGGTTCAAAACCCAAGGGAGGCGCTAGGTGTATTAAGTGTGACTCAGGGGTGGTGGGTCCTCCTGCTTAAGTGTCACTTGGGGGTTTTACGGCGCGGGTGTCGGCTGCTTTAAGCAGTTCTGCTCCTCCAAAAAAAAAAAAAAAAAAAAAAAACAAAGGCAATGTTGGCCTACTAGAAATATAGGTTATGTGAATATTCATGAGAAATTACATGAATAGTATTTGAACCGTGTTGTAATAGCATGTAAACTACTTGATGATATACTAAAGATATAGATATATTTTTTAAGGATCGTTGTACAAATCTTTTTCCACTTTCTTTTCATGAGCTCAAATGGTTCTACGGCCGAGTTAAGTCTCGGATTCTAATTAAAAGCTCTCTTAATGGAAAATATGACTCATCGTTGCAATCATGAGTTGATTGGTTTCGTTGATACTTACAAGTTAAAAGAATAAAAAATCTTATATATATTAGTGCCATGATTTTGATAGTGAAATGTTATTCATAATCAAAACAAAGCATAATATCCCAAGTAAAGAACGATTGCAACGGTTGATTGCTCGATGGCCTTCATAAGTTTTGGTAATATTTGATCTCCCATCCTCAATTCATTGCTATCAACAAAATTATTTGTTCCATTTTGGTCTAGAGTTTTGTAGAGATGATCGAAGAAGTTGTTGCACAAGTCCATGCCTCTAAAACTCAAGAAGACGTCTTATTTCTTTTTTGGTTTCAATGACAAAGCTATTGAACAATAAAGTCTAACAATCAGCAACGAGTACTAGCTTAAGATTTGGTACAGTGTTTTACCAGGTAGTTCGTTCACCACTTGAACTTTTTGTTGATTAATTCTTATACTAGAGGACAAAGATGCATGACTTGTTTTAGTACTTCGGCAAATGATGGTGCTTAAGGATAAATCAAGACATCTAACGTTGTGAACATGGACTTATTTTGAATAAAGACTGCTACCACCGACTTATTCGGACTGTTAGAGTGACCCAAGCTTTACCGTGGCCGAAAAAAGTAGTGAATAGTGGAGATCAATACTAGTCCTAATGGACTTGATCATTGCATAAATCGACAAACAACTTTTGGGTAGTGAATTCTCATGATCTAGGTCATGGGCTCGCTGATAAAAACAACTTTGCTAGCTTCCTTGAAATTTCATCCACAACCTTTGGGAAGATTTTCCTTGTTATATAATAATTTACCACATGCCCACTCAAGAGATATATAATTGTGCGCACAATCAAATGTACCAGCAAAAAATAATATTTGATCTATTAATAATAATAAAAATTTGGAAAAACATGCTGCTTAAGTATGAATTAAAATATTTAATAGGTATGAACACATGGACTCTTTTTCATTAAAGACCGCAAACCAGCTTCGTGGAGTGGACATCAATTAATTAATTTAATCAATTGATTGATTTATTGTCATTATCTGTTGGTGACAACATGTGCAACGATATTGGGTTTTGAAACCAAGAATGTTTCTTTAATCAAGAGCCACTTGTTTGTGCTCTTCTAGTCTTCATTGTGAAGCATCTTTTAATGTTCGTGCGTACATATGACTCGGCTAGGATTTACTCCACCTCCAATAACATCATCGTCGACAAGCCTTTGGACCGACAAATTTGTGAGAAATGATGGATCGAGAAAATCATGTGTGTATAGACAGACGCAATATTAGCCTACTAAGAAATTTAAGGATATGTGAATGTTCAAAAGAAATTAACAAATAGTATTTGAATCGTGTTATAATAGCGTTTGAACTACTAAAGTATATGCCAAAAGATATAATTTATACTGAGGATCATTACACAAAATATTTTTGTAGTTTCCCTTTTGTGGACTCAAAGGGTTTTACACCGAAAAAAATCAATAATTTTTATTCAAAGCACTCTTAATTGAAAATGTGGTTCGTGGCAGCAATCATGAATTAAGGAGCTATGGTAATATGGACAAGTTACCAGAATAAAAAATATTGTATGTATATTATTGCATTAAGTCTTATAGTCATCTGTTATTCTTAACCAAAGTAAAGCTTTAATTGATGCCGAAATAGACTATAGTTTTCCATTAAAATATGGAAATTACATTTGAAAACTCAAAATCACACTAAATTCTTCTTATTATAAATAGAAGATTTTACCATCATATCAAAATTTTCCAAGAACATTTAAACATCTTCCTTACGTATTATGGTTGTCATATTCTTTATTTTAGAAATTTCTTTTCTGTGAGAGATTTGCAGTCTCCTAAAACGAAGCATTTTAGATTCCCATGTTGTATGTTATCAAGCAAACAAATTGTTCTGCAGATATTGTGAAGTTTTAGGCTTTATGCATTCTAAAAAATACAATATGAGAAAATTTCACTATTGGTAAAAAAAAGAAGAAATCCATATGTGGTTTATAAATAGTTCACATTTCCTTTATTATATAAATCAAGTCTTTCGGAGATTGAAATTACAAATAAGAAAAGCTACTGGAACCATAGAAAATGGTATAATTAAATTGTAATCACATATAATGTCCTATGTTGAATTTTGTGGATCAACATTGTTGATCCTGTTTATATTAAAATTCTTCATTCTCAATCATAAAAATAGCTAGCGGGTAAGAAGATGAATCGGACTTACCTAAAGTGACATATATTGATACTCCAAAAAATGGATATGTTTTTTTAACCAATCTATTAAATAAATGAGCCAGCAACAACTCATCCACAATAGTTTGTCTTTGTGAGAAAATGTTAGATGCTTTCAAAGCATCATGTGATCAACCACCCAAGTAATTTTCCTATATTAAGTGCTATGAACTTTTACATTTCCTCTAAAGAAAAAATATTTTAAAGAATATTTTTGGAGCACTCAACAATCTCTCTTTTTGCACGTGCACTTCCCTACTGCAATTATTCTGTCGCTTCAATATGGCTTCGAAGTTTGGACAATTTTAAGCTCTCATTAAAAGTGCCATATGCCACTACCACAAGTCCAATGTTGAGGCAAGTTTTAGGGTCAAGTAAGATATTATCAAATGATAATATATGTGGTAAATTAAATCTGAATCGTAAAAGTTGAAGACATTCGCATTGAGAATAGTATTTTGGACGGTTCAAAGTCAATTTTGTTTATACACTAAGTTCACTCAATATTTCTGTTCAATAGATAATTGTACCACTAATGCATAAGGGTTAGTTATTAGAATTCGACCATAATAATATCAAGTCTAAATTCGATCCATTAAATCTCAATTGTTAAAAGGACGATTATTGTATGAGACCTATCTATCTAATGTGTATGATCCAATAATCCATGGTAAATCGAATTCGTAAAAATATAATTTTCAAACAAGGGGGATGATCGTAATGGTGCAAGTGAATCAAATTAAAATTTGCATTTCTATTCGTCAATCGTAATAGATAATAATCAGTTTTTGGATTGTGGGCTAAAGAATGAATTCCGATTTGTATTCTATATTCTAATTTATAGGTGAAAAGGATTTTGTTCAGTGATTACTGCAAAAATTGAACTTACTCTATGGAAAAGCACAAATTGTCATTGTAAATTCTCATTCTCGAATTTCTTGAGGACAAATCCAAGTTAGTATCTGAGTCAAGTTGAACTGAGACTGACGCCCAAATTTGATTTCATAACTAGAACGTGTGATGTCCAGCTAAGCAGGAAAGTTTAGAATTTATCTCTCTCTCTCTCTTTTTAACGAAAGGCATTACCTATAAATAATAATTCGTGGTCGAAATACGATATAATTTTAAATGTAATTTTGAAGACGAGCAAAGTGAAAAAAAAAAAAAAAAAAAGTTGGCATAAAAAAGAAAGAAAGTGGCAGTTTGAAGTTTGAACAGAGGGGAGTGACTCCACTTTGAATTTGTGGCAGAGTTAATGTAATAATCATTGCCAGTCAAAATTAATAAACTGTAAAAAGATTTAGGATAAAAGTTGACAAATTAAAAAGTTTATAATTGAATTGCCTACCGTATAATGAGTTATAATTTTATTCTAATAAATGAGAAAAACCAAATTAAGTAAAATGATCTCATAATAAAAGAATATGAAAGAGTTAAAAGTAAAAAAGAAAACAGCGTATGCGAAATTATGTATAAGTAAATTTAAAAAGAAAAATGTTGAAGAAATCCGAAAATGCCTCAGAAAATTGAAAAGGGGCCAACGTGTCGGCAGGGAGGGTATGGGTGTCGTTAGTTTGATATCTTTCGCAAGCAATACAATTTCTTTTTTTTTTTTTTTTTTTTTAGTACTTATACTTTTAATATTATGACTCGCACAAACGACACCAGCATATATACGTGTGCGTCATTTTCTGTCGTAATATTTCAAAAATTAAGGATATTGTTGTCGTTTTCGAATTTGAAAATATAAAAAAGCTCATGTTGTTTCTAAGCGTATTGAAACAAGCTCACCTCAGTCGGGGGCAAAATCGATCATATAATATTAGTATGTGCAGAAGCAGTATTTTTCTGAGTGGCATACATATGGGCAGCAATGTGCATGGCTCCAACAGCTAAAAAGCAGTAGAAAACCCAATTAAAATGTGTTTTTTAATGAGCATGGGGTAAACCCATTTAGATCCATTTTATAACGGGGCTTTGTTTTTTAAAACCCTTTCCAATCCATTTATAATGGGTTAAAATATATTGCTAACTCTTTTGCCAAAGAATCTCATGCGAACCACATGACAAGTTCTCTATTATTACCAAAGCTCCCCCACCCGGCTATTGCATAAATTCAAGTCATCTTGAATCTTGATCAAAAAGAGAGAGAAAAAAATTTAGAAATATATAGTACACGTTAGTTATAGGAAATTTTAAATGATCCACGAATCCATAATTAATGCTAGGACATATTATCCTCTAGTGGCGTTAGTATAAAGACACTTTTGTAAATCCTTCTTATTCGGACAATATATGCCATAATTTATTAAAAGAATATACTTAAAATGCATACCAACACATTGTCCTCACTTCAAGCTTACCTTCAATTCCTCCGATTTCATTTTATCACAACCTATAGCATCACCCATTGCTTCACACTTTCATCCAAAGACCTCTACACCTCCTCCATCACACCAGTGGTTCTGCAGCATCATGCGATTCATGAAAAGCATTATTTCAAGATTTTGCAAGAGAAATCAATCAAACCGTTCGCTGATCAACCGCAAGAACAGTGATTCCCCTTCCATCTCATCTTTATTTATCATGGATCTTCATCAATCCACCGTGATGGCATTTGAGTGCTTCCAGAGAAATCTTGAACTTTTTGAGTGTGGTTGATAATCGTTCTGCTCTTAGAAACAATTCTTATTAAGAAATAGTTTTTTCTAAGTTTATTCTGTAAACGAGTTTTTGAGCATTCAAACGCATCTATTAACTATACAAAAATTTTATTCCAAAATAGAAAAAGAATATGAATGCGTTACTACAGCTTTCTTTTCTTTTTTTTCCAAAATTTCTTTTGAATTTTTAATAATTTTTTTAGATTACTTTCTTTTCTTTTTTTTCCTCTCTTCTTCTTCCTCCTCGATCGGTTGCCGGCCTCAAGGGACCTCATCAGTCCTCGGCAAGGTTGACCTCACTTAGCCATGATGAGGGCTCGTGAGGCTCTGACGAGATCCCTAGACATCGCCGAGCTCAGTGACTAACTAGAGGAGGAAGATGGAGAAAAGAAAAGAAAAAACATGACTTGGTTTCAGAAATTATTCTTAGGAACAAAGTAACATTCTTTGACTTCTTATTTTTCTTTCAAATCTATTTCATAATCACTGATCTGTTCCAAGAATAAAAAATTAGCTACGTTACCAAACAAATTTTTTTCCTTTTTTTTGGTTCCAAGAAATAAAAGAACAAGGAGAGGACTTCTAGCCCCCTCAATCGAGACAAGGAGGCCCGGGCCTCCATGCTCACGGGCAAGGCTCCTGCAGAGACCTCAAACCGTGGTCCCAAAAATGTAGGCCGGGATAGGTGCTCGAGAGGACGAAGTAGAGCGAGGTCGGCCTCCAAACGGCCCCAAGCCTCACAAAAACAAGTGAGAAAACCAGACGCCCCGGCTGTCCGGACGTGGGCAAATGTTGCGAAACTTGCAGCGAAAGGGTATGACCTTACCTTTGTTCCTCCCTCGTTTGAGGATGATATCCCTGTGGTGGATCTTCCTGAAGAAGTGTTAGAAGCGGTGGATCCCAAATGGCATGAGTGTCTGGTTGGGTATTATGTAGGAAAGAGTTTGCCGTTCCAGCTCACGGAGAACTCGCTCAAGCTATGTTGGGGACCGAAGCTTGTTGAGGTTTTCGCCGATGACCAGGGCATCTTTTTCTTCCGCATCCTTGACCCCGAGTTCCGAAGGAAGATTTTGGAAGAAGGTCCTATAACGGTTGCAAGGGTTGCACTTGTTTTGCAACAATGGAAGCCGCTCCTAGAGTTGAAGAGGGAGAAGCAAACCACGGTGCCGTGTGGATTCGCTTGAAGAACCTACCTCTTGACCTATGGACAGCCCCGGCAATTAGCGCCATCGCGAGCACCATTGGCAAGCCGTTATTTGTTGACCAACGCACGGAGCAATCTCAAAGGATCTCTTTTGCAAGAGTATGTGTGGAGCTACAAGTAAACAAGCCGAGGTTCTACTTGACCAAGGTAAGACTAAACGGAGTTGTTCGGTCGATTGCCATCGAGTATGAGTGGAAGCCAGGCGGAATCTTTGAAGTGTGACATCCAGATTTTCGGGTTTTAATTTGACTGGATAATTAGGATCCTGTCTTATCGCTCGTCAACTTATTGACGGGTCCGAAATTTCAATAAAGAAATTGTCGGAGGAAAAATTGAAGCCCGAAAGGAAATAAAAAGGGAAAAAAATAAGGAAAATGTACATAAAGGCATTATGTATTTTATTTTTCCTTTTTCCTCTCTCTCCCTCTCTTTTCTTTTTCTTTCTTTTCTCTCTCTTCTCTCTCCTCTCCCCTCCCCAACGTGCGGACAGCTTTCTTTTTCCCCCACCGACTTCTCTCTCTCTCTCTCTCTCTCTCTCTCTTCTTTGACCAGTCAATCGTTATCTCTTTCTTCTCCCTCTTTTCTCTCTTTCGCACTCTCTCCTTCCCCTGTTTGCTCGGAACCCAGCGAACCAGAAGCAGAAATCGGCACGAAGACAGGAGCCTCTCGCGCTCCGCCATCCGCGCACCGCTCGCGCCTGGCCATCCACTGCTCATCGTTCATCTTCATCTCTCCCTTGCGTCCCTCAGCCACCGCCGCTCGCCCTCTTTCTCTCCCTCGGCTCTCCTTGCTGTGCGAGCAGAACCAAACCAAAAGCGGACAGAAGCGGAGGAGCTTGCCAAAGCCGTCGCCGCCTGCACCGCCGCCCGAACGCCCAGCGATCGCCGCCATTCCGCAGTCCGCGCGCCCCCGCGTCCACCATGCGCCGCCAGCCCATTTCCTCGCGCCAGGCGTTTCCCCCGCGCAAATCCGCCTCTACCAGCCTCCGTTCCGCCCCCGTTCAGCCGCCTCCAGCCGCCGCTCGCCGCTGTCCCGACTCTCCGGCATCCCTCTCGCCCTTCGCCGGCCTCCCCTCGCCGTTTGGCCGCCGGATCTGCTCCGACCAGCCGAGGGCAGAAAACCACGAAATGGGTTTCCAGCTGGTTCGGGCCTGTTTTAGGCCATTTCCAGGCCCCGAACCCGAGGCCCGCTTTGGGAAGATTCGTTCCTCGCGTCGCTGCCGTCGGATTGATCCGATTTGCGCGCGATTTGGTGAGTAATCTCACTAATCTCGGATTAGTTTGCTAATTATGCTTTAGGTTGGTTTAGTTTTAATTAATTATGTTTAGGTTGTTAGATTAGAAGTAATTAGCAATTATTAGTCAATTGTGATGCAATTTAGATAAATTGATTGCGTGATTAACAAGTAGACGTGGTCTACTATTTATTGGGAGTGTCTCGGGAATTTTCGGACCCCTAATTGAGCTTCAATTTGATGATTCGGGCCTAAGTGGAATTTTTGGCATTTAAATATTAATTTTCGGAATTAAATTAAATAATTATTTATTTTCCGAAAATTCAAGGAGATGGTCCGGAACCAGAAAAATTATGCTGATGATCGTAGCGAAGTCCGTTTATTTAATCGGGCTTTTTAAATTGAGCTAAATCGAATTTTTAATATTAATTAATTTTTGAAATTAATTAAATAATTATTTATTTTCCGAAAATTCAACTGGGATGGCCCGCGACCGGAAAATTATGTTGATGACCGTGGTGAAGTCTGTTTATTCAATTGGGCCTTATTTGAGCTAAACGGAATTTTTTAATATTTAATAATTAATTTTCGAAATTAATTATTTATTTATTTATTTTTCGGAAATTAAGTTTGAGATGGCCGACGACCGAAATCTCGTGCTGATCGTCGTGGCGGAGTCCGTTTATTTAATTAAGCTTTAAATTGTACTGAATTGATTTAATTGTGGATAATTACTTTAGAAATGGGATGAATCATCATGAAAGGCACGGGCCTTGATGATTAGATATATCACCTCGGAGAATGCACATGGCTCGGTGACGACGGTATGTCGCCTTGGAGAATGCATGTGGCTCGGTGATTAAGTTTGGCATCTAAAAGGACACGTGGGCTCGGTAATTTGATGCATTACCTCGGAGAATGCACGTGGTCCCAATGAGTACATTTGGCATCTAAAAGGACACGTGGGCTCGGTAATTTGATGCATTACCTCGGAGAATGCACGTGGTCCCAATGAGTACATTTGGCATCTAAAAGGACACGTGGGCTCGGTAATTTGATGCATTACCTCGGAGAATGCACGTGGTCCCAATGAGTACATTTGGCATCTTGAAGAGACACGTGGGCTCGGTGACTTGATGCATCGCCTTGGAGAATGCACATGGGCTCGCTGATTCAAAATGGCATTTTAAAGGGTACGTGGGCTCGGTAACTTAATGCATTACCTCGGAGAATGCACGTGGCTTGGTGATTGGTTTTATCAGTTGAGATTGTATAGCAATAGCTTGAATGACCGGGAAATGGTCAGGCTGACATGTAATCCACTAGGTCGATTGATCATTGCTTTGATTTGATGTCGTGAATTGGTTGACTGAATGGGAATGACCGTGAGTGGTCTTGTTGGCTTGTAATCGACTAAGTCGATTTGATCGATGCTTCGATCGGCGATATGATTGCTTGAGTGCCTATTGTGAATTGTACTGACTTGCAGGTGGGATATGAGGCCAAGGTACGTCTTCTGCCCTATGCGTGTATAGGCAGTCTATAGTATAATAGTTTACTAATTGGGCTTAGTGGGGTAGAACTCGCTGAGACGTAGTCTCATCCCAGTTTGGGGAAAAACATTTCAGGACCCCGTTGAGGAGCTGAGGAGGAAGCTGAGAAGGAGAACTCGGAGGTGAAACCTGAGTAGAAGGATTTTTGGAAGAAGAAGATAATACCGAGATAGATTTTGAATATGACCTGAAGGGATTGAGATTTCATCTTCTTTTGTGAACTCCAATTGATGTGAATAGTTATGAAGTTCTCTAGTTGATGTCATGTACAAAAGTTTGGTTATAAATTTCAATATGAAAAATATGGCCTTGCTTTTCTATCCCATCGTTTTATTGTCTGGGGATTTTAACTGCTTCCGCATGTGCTTAATAAATGAAAGGGTCGGCGATATATTGTCCTGGGATATCGCATTATAAAATCGACCACGTGAGACGGATGTGTGCGTGCCTGAGGATCGGGGCGTGACATGAAGTGTGGCTCCTTTGGGCACAATTGTGCAGCCTCTTTGACTAGTCGGAAGGCGGGGCAAGGCCAGAAGCAAGTTCAGCCCATCCCCCCGCCCCCCCATCAGTGGAGGCCCGCCCCTCTGAGACTTCACCGATGCTGGTGGTAGATCTGAATGAGGCTGAATTTGGATGGAAACAAGTCAAGGGGAAGAAGAACAAATCTCCTCCCCCCCTCCCAAGGAGACATACTTGGACCATCCGGCCAGCTCTGGAGAAGAGGAACCATCTCTCAAGCAGACAGCAGCAGCTCTTAAAAGCTTGCCATCAACCTCTACCCGGAGGGCTCAAAGTGGGCTTCAAGCACTAATCAGGGTGGATGACCACACCTCGACAATGGAGGAAGATCCCATTAGCCATCCAGATGCGGGCCTTGGGAGTGGAGCGGAGTTGAATGAGTCTGTCAACCACCTTAGCTCAGATGATGATCTTCTCTCGCCTTGTCAATCGCTGAAGGCCCCTCCAAGTCTATCGCCGAAGGCTCCTCCAACGAGAAGCAAGGAGGAGAATACCCACGACAAGCCCCTGGTGCTTCCCCCAGACCCACCTCCTCCATCGGCTCGAAAGGCTCCCACTCCGAGCCGTCGCAAGCCACCAAAAAGGAGGTAACCCTTCCTCGTTTCCTCTTGTGTACATATGTATATAGGTTGCTGGAATATTAGAGGTATGGTTGATTCGACTAGGCAAGCGGAGATTCGTAGTTTTGTTACTTCGAACCACTTGTCTTTGTGTTGGTTTGGTGGAAACTAAGGTGCCACAGATCGCTTTAACTCCATATCCGAAGCTCTATTGAGAGGTTGGTGTTGGGCCGCAAACTATGACTTTTTCCCCGGGGTAGAATTTGGGTCGGATGGGACCCCGGGAGAGTCAAGTTTGAAGCCTTCTCTCTTACCAAGCAGGCAATTCATGGGAACCTTGAGAGCCTAGACTCTGGGGTGGCTTGCTGTGTTTCTTTTATTTATGAAGATCACTCTTTTCCGCTGAGGAGACCGCTGTGGGAAGACATCATCATGAAAAGCACCCATCTCCGAGACACTCCTTGGCTTGTCTTGGGGGACTTCAATGCTATTAAGGATCCATCGGACCGGGTCGGTGGCTCCGAAGATTGGCTCCCTTGTTTTAATGAGTTTGGACAGTGCTTGGAGCAAGCTGAGCTGGAAGACTTGAGGTTCGTTGGTTTTAGATACACTTGGACTACGTCTTCAGGGCATTCGAGGAAAGCAAGGAAGATTGACAGGGATCTAGTGAATGCCAAGTGGAGCTTGGATCTATCTTACTCAGAAGCCTCCTTCCTTGCTCCTGGAATCTCGGACCACTCGCCTATGGTGGTGAAGGTACTTAATCCGACTCATAGAAGGAAGCCCTTCAAGTTCTTCGACTTATGGATGAAGCACCTGGAGTTCAATGAAATTGTCTCACAAGTGTGGGATGCGCCGGGGAGTGATGTCCCTATGTATAAGCTTGTCTCTAAACTCAAGGCTCTCAAATATCGGCTCAAGCAGCTCAACAGAGATTCCTTCTCTACTATATCTGCTAGAACTCTTGATGCGCGGAAGATGATGGAGGCCACTCAAGCAGAATTACAACTAAACCCATTTTCTGCTGACCTTGCTGAGGTGGAGAAGAGCCAAAGGTGTATCTTTGCAGAGTTGCGCTCCTCGGAGGAGTCCTTCTTCGAGCAAAAGTCCGAGGGTCGATGGCTCGGGAGGGAGACCGAAATACCAAATTCTTCCATCAATATGTCAACAAAAGACAGTTGAGGAACAGAGTCCTCTCCGTCCTCGACTCTTCGGGGAACATAGTGACGGAGCCACGGTTGGTGCAACGAAGGTTTGTAGAGTTCTTTGAGGACCTCTTGATGCCGCAAGGGGAGATTATTAGACCTTCATTAGAGGACTTGAGGGAGGTTATTCAACATCCACTTTCGTTTGATCAGGCTGCACTTCTTGCTCAACCGATTCTGAGAGATGGAGATCCTAACACTATCTTCTCTTTGCCTAAGGGAAAGGCTCCTGAGCCGGATGGCTTCACAGCAGAGTTCTTCAAAGAAAACTGGGACACGGTTGGTCCTTTAGTAACGACTGTAGTGTTGGATTTCTTCAACTCCGGTAAACTCTTGAGGGAGGTTAACAATACCATCTTGGTAATGGTTCCGAAAGTGCTCAACGCCACTTCTGTGGAGGATTATAGGCCTATCGCCTGCTGCAACACTATCTACAAGTATATTACAAAGGTGCTAACTAATTGGGTGGCCCTAGCTTTGAAAAACACGATAGACCCTTTTCAGACTGCTTTTATAAAAGGTAGACGAATTAGGGACAATATATTGCTGGCTCAGGAACTATTCTCTAGCTTCCACCTTGAGCCTTATCTACCAAAATGTGCGATAAATGTGAACTTCAGGAAAGCCTATGATACTGTGGATTAGGGCTTCCTTGAGAATGTGATGCTGGCCTTTGGCTTCCCTCACTCTGTCACTAGTCTAATTATGACGTGTGTTCGCACTCCTAAATTCTCAGTTGCTTTGAATGGAGAGCTCCACGGGTTTTTTGCGAGCGGGCGAGGTCTTCGCCAAGGCGATCCCATCTCTCCTTACCTTTTCACTATGGTCATGGAAGTGCTCTCAGGGATCATTCTTAAGCACTCCTTGAGGCCTGACTTCAAGTTCTTCTGGAGGTGCAAGGCAGTGGGTCTTTCACATCTCTTTTTTGCAGATGATGTCTTCCTTTTTTATGAGGCGCACCTTCCTACGGCGACTCTCCTTAGGGAAGCTCTAAATATATTTTCCTCTTGGAGTGGCCTTTGTCCTAACTCGTGCAAGAGTGAAATTTTCTTGGCGGGTGGCAATCCCTCCCTAAGGAATAATATCCTATTGGAGTTGGGCTTTTGAGAAGGAAGCTTGCCAGTTCGGTACCTGGGGGTTCCCATTATCACTTCGAGGATCAATAAAGCAGACTGTTGTACCCTGGTCAATCGCATCACTGCAAAGGTTCAGTCTTGGACCCACAAATTCCTCTCTATTGCTGTTCGGCTTCAGCTTATCAGGTCAGTTCTTCACGCTATACAAGCCTACTGGGCTAGTGTCTTTGTTTTACCTACAGCTGTGATGGAACAGATAGAGAAAATATTTAGACAATTCCTATGGAAAGGTCCGGACCTAGATAGGGGTGGTGCTAAGGTAGCCTGGGATGAAGTTTGCCTTCCAAGGATGAAGGAGGGCTAGGTGTTAGGAGGCTCCAAGATTGCAATAAAGCTTCCATGCTAAAGCATATTTGGATCTTGTTTTCTGACAAGGAAGCGCTATGGTGTAGATGGGTCCACTCCACGTTCTTAAAAAACAAGAATTTTTGGGTTGCTAGGAAGCCAACATCTAGATCCTGGGCTTGGAAGAGCTTGTTGACCCTAAGAAGGAATTTCAGGATGGCCTTCTACTGGAAAATTGGCGATGGCCAAATAACCTCTCTGTGGTTTGACAACTGGCACCCTAGAGGGCCCTTGAACCTGTTCTTCTCAGATTCTCTTATCTATAGCTCAAGGCTCTCCAGACAAGCTTGTGTTGCTGACCTCTTCTCAGATGCTGGCCAAGCTCTCAGGTTGGTGCTTCAATCGTGGGAGCAACCTCTTCCGACCCTGATGAATGACCGGGATCACTGCTGTTGGCGAGAAAGCTCTTTGGGCCAATTCACTATGGCATCGGCGTGGAACTTCATCAAGAAGAAGAGGACGCGGGTCCACTGGTACTCCTTCGTATGGGACAACGCCATAGTGCCTCGATATCAACTCAATCTTTGGCTCATGGCCAAGCGTAGGCTTCCAACCCAGGACCTCCTTCTGGCCTATGGTATAATTGGGAATGCTGCCTATGCGTTTTGCAAGAATGTGCCTGACACTCTTGACCACTTGTTTTTTGACTGCTGTGTCACGGCTAGCGTTGCTTTCTTTTGGGCGTCCAGATGCAATTTACCCTGGCGCAATAGAGGGTGGGGGGAGAATTTCAGATGGGCAACTACCTATTTGATGGGGAAAGAATTCTGTAAGTGCATAGCCCGTTTTTCCTTTGGCGCGTTGTGTCACATCATTTGGAAAAATAGGAATGACATCATCTTTAGAGACCAGCCTCTCTCAATTCCGGCCATCAAGAACCACCTCTTCAAAGTGGTCCGAGACAAGGCTATCACCTTCAGGAACGTCGAAGATAATTTCAGAAACAGAAGGCTGCAGAGAAGTTGGAGCCTAGACCCGATTATTTTCAATGGGGACCCATAGGTCCTTGATCTGACGCTGGCCTCCTCTTTGCTTTTGTCTCTGTTTGATAGCCGGTCGAGCTAGCCGTGCTTAGTTTGGCCTTGTTGTTGTAGTTGATGTGCCGCCTCTGCGGCTTTTGCATCTCGTCACCCTTCCACTTCTTTTGTTACTACATTTGGAGTGCAAGTTACTGGTGTCGAGATCTTTTTGTACATTTGGCTCTTCTTAATATATCTCTTACCTTTTACCAAAAAAAAGAAATAAAAGAACAAAAATAGTCAAGAATTGGCCGATTACCAAATAAGGCTTCATTTTCTTCCAACTTCAACTTACTCTCTAACGTGAAATGGAAGAGCATAGAGAGCATGAAATACAAACCGGCTTCAAATTTGTCCTCTGGCCCCTCAGCACTTCTTGGCATCACAATCTTCGCTGAATAAGATCCGATCCTTTCCTCCATATCACTTGTTTCCCTTTTCAACGCTACAACTGCCAATTCGAGAGTCCCGGCTTTGGGACCTGCTTTTGTGGACTTCGATGCTCTAGGGAGTTCCTGACTCGATCAATTCGAATGACATGACAACTCAGTTTCATGATTTGATTGAAGATTCCTTGCTCCATTTCCTTCGACACCTTAAGTGAGTCCAAAGTGAAGTAAGAGAGAAGAGTGAAAACATTATGGATCTGTTGGGGAGAGATGGTTAGTACTGCAGATTTGAAAAGCAGATAGCTATTTCAATTATGTATTAGTTACATGTATTCGGTTACTTTGCAAGAATGATTAAAATACAGCTAAAAAAGGTATGAAAATATCATTTACATAAAAATTGAAATTACTCCTAATGAGTTATGGGGAAACAAATGTCTTATTCAGCATCAATAAAAAGGCTCTGCACATACTGTATGGCCACCCCATCACCTGTTACCATTAGAAACTGTGCCCGAGTGCAGGAGATAACTGAATATATTAGCCTCATTCTTGACTAAGAAAATGGATATATTTCTTCATACAACTATTCGCAAGTGGAGTCAAGTAGTCATGGTTTGTAACTAATATAATAGACTATCATTTAAAATTGTAAATGGTTGTTAATACGCTTGTGAAGTTGCATTCTAGATGCCTAGAAAATGTCAATAGATCGTGTAAGATTTTATACTTATACATGCAATATTAACTATATTCTTCCCGACACATGTAGCTCTGACAATACCTTCATTAGGGGAAGATCATCATATTCGAGTTTTAGGTCCGACTCCATTAAAGCCAACGAGTCAAAATAGCCAAATCACTCTCCAGTGAAACCTCTTTTATCATTTCCACACTGCAAAAGACGCAATATATGTCTATATGACTATCTTGTGAAGCCTTCATTGGAAAAAGTAACCTTGTAATTTATGAATCATTTGGGAGGGAATAAAGACATCACACAACCATATATGTATGCTGTTATAAACATCTAATACAAGCTAGCAAGTGACGAATATGAAGAAAGCTTAATCGCAAATCAGATCACAACATGACATGACTTAGACCTCTTGGATATCAATCATGCTCACATGTAAACAAATGAAAGAGCTCTGTTTTACCCTACATATGACAGCAGCACTTTCTAACAGTTAAAGAATTACAACATTGCTGACTAGATGTCAAAAGAGTCAGCTCTTCAAGTTTTATACATCTAACATCGAAACAAACCTAATTCTTCAAACACAACCAGAATGAAGTCATGCTTTATAAACACAACGGCAAGATGAAAGTAACTCAAGGGCAAGGAGTGTTAGCATTTTGTGGACCAAGTAAAACAAAAGAAGAAAAAATCTACTCAGTTTGTGCAGACATTTTGGGAGATAACTCTCCAGTCTTGACATAACGTGCAAGTTTAAGGAGACCAAAAAACATGAACAGTCTGACAAAAAACCATAATCTTTTCTCTTAATGTAGACACCGCTTCAAATGAAATGCCAAGCTTAATTTCCATTTGTAGAAAGTGTTAAACTTGGTAAGCACAACCTGAAACCTACAACAAGCGAACTAACTCAAGTATGCATTGTCAGGAATATGAATATCCAGCTTTCATAATTAGAAAAAAGGAATTTTACAAGGTAGTGCTACAATATTACTGGCCAAGATACTGTGAAATTCATCTTCAACATGAATACATTGTGGTCAGGAAGACTCAGGCAATTGGGAGCCCGAGCCAAATATTAGCAAGACGCAAAAAAATAGATGGCACAAGAGTTATGGACTACAACCCCACACAACACAAAATAATCAACAAGAAAAGCAAAAGAACTCATAGGGAGATAGACCTCCTAGGATAGTGAAAACTGTAAAATGAAGAGTTGACTAATCACTTTTACAAGAAATAGTTTTCACTTCTCGTGCAATACATAAGCATGCATTGATAACTAATTAATTGTGCAAGACCACTGAGATTTTAATGTGTTATTATGAGTACCAATTTCTACCACTAACATCTGCACAATGTGGATGACACAAACAACATGAGAGTACTAATTTTGGCACCACAAAAAAAGTAACCTCACTTGGTACTGTCAATTTGTTGAAGAGATCCAGCAAAATTGTGAGAGATAGATGAAGTCGAATTTAATCCAAAGATGGAGAAGCTTTTGTTGTATCTCACAGACCTGATGAAGAGACAGAGGGGCCCTAAGAATGTGATAGAGAAGAAGAGTTTATGGGATTTTTCAAAAAAGGATCAACTTTCAATTCCAAATCAGAAAAGAGGAGGCAGGGAAGGAACCTTTTTGTTGGTTGGGGGGCTTCTTTTCTTTTACCAAGTGGTATTTACTTTTCTAGGGTGGGTGTCTTTTCTTTTACCAAGCAATAGTTCCTTCTCAATAAATGCCCCAATTTCTATTCCTCTTTGCTAGAGAGAGATGGAAAGTAATTATTTTCAAGGCTCTGGGTTTTCTCACTTAATTTAATTCTGAGGAAGGTATATCTTATATGTGAATAGTTTCTTTTTTCTTTTTTTCTTTTCTAGTGGGATCAAAGCCATATGCAAAGTGAAAATACTCAATTCTCAACAGAAATCCCTGCATGGAGCCAATGGATGGCAATGGATGGCAATGCCATCCAAAGCAAGATTTCCTCCCAAGTCTCCAACTATCCACATGCCCAACTCATACCATTGAGAAATACTTGAACTCCCTTAGCCTCCTAGACTAAACCAAAGCTGATAAAAAAAAAAAAAAAAAAAAAGCCATGGATTCCACATGAATTCATTGTCTATTACGTCAACAATAAAAGGAAGCCCATATTGAATAGTGCTCGTGTTAGCTACTCCACTCTCATCAATGCTTAACATAATGAGCATACTTAGGATGCTTACAGGTTCATGGCAGAAGAAATAACCTCATGCCCTTGCTATCAATAGTCCCCACAAGAGTAAATGCCACTCCTGAAGTGATGAATGCGGCTGGAATCTCTCACAACGATCTCACGATCAACAATCTTTGCAATAAGTTTAATTGCAGAATGACAATCCCCACAAATGCGAAGACTCTTTATTACAGTTATCATACTACCATCGACAGTAGTAATCAATGCAAATGCAACAGCAAGCCTTTCACTATGGTAAAATAATGACTGTTCCTTCTGGTCATTTTCCACATCATGGAGAAAGAACCTCTTATCTGGAACATAACCCAATTCCTTCAACTTTATTTTCAACCAATCCAACTTCCAATACATGTTCTCCCTCAAGGGGTGGGATTTATCCCTGGAAAGAAATAAATGCTTTTGCCCCCTTATAGTGACCCAACTTCTACCCGGTTGCTTCATAATCCTTTTATCCTTCATAGTCACTCTTAATCGCGAGACATCACCCAACATCACCCCCATCTATTAGCAGAAGCATAGAAGTTGGACAGTAAAACATAAGCAGCACTACTATGTGGTTCTAGGTCAAGAATATAGTTTGTAGCTCTTTCTGCCAAATCCAGGTCAAAATACATTCTACAAGAACTAAGCAAAGCAAGCCACACTATGGAGTTAGTTTTAAGGGGCATAGGGGCATGTTTCTTACAAAATCCTCTGCTTCCTCTAGCTACCCACATCGTCCCAGCACATCCACCATACTTGCATAATGCTCGTGCTTCAATTTGATGGAAGTGTTCTCATTAAAATATCGGAACAAGCATCTTCCCTTTTGTAACATCCCAGAGTGTGATCTGAGAAGAAAGCAGTCCCGTGAGTGTGATCTCATCTGGCTGTACCAGTCCACGTATCATTTGGCTAAACAACTCCATAGCCCACATCCCTCGGCCATGTTGTGCATACCCGCAAATGGTGGCATTCCAGGTGACAATGTTCTTCTCCCTAAGTCTTTTGAACACTACATTAGCATCATTAACGGCTACAAGAGAATTGCCAACAAATACATCACTTCTCAATTGCAGCTTTACAGCTGATGCATGGACCTCCTTACCTCAATCTAGGGACTCTAAACTACAGCAAGAATTTAAAGCGCTTACAAAAGGAGATTGATTAGGAAGAACACTTGTTCTCATCATGTCACTGAAAACCTTCAAGCCATCTTCATGCCTACCATTCAAGCCATAACCACTTAAAAGAGCTGTACATATGACCACATTCCTATACATTGCTTCATTAAAGACTTGGGTTGCTTTCTCAATTTGCTTGCAATTAGCGTAGAACATGATAAGGGAAGCACATACAAAACACGCGAAGGCAGAATCTTGACTTGAAAACGTGACCATGAATCTGCGCACCAAGAGGAAAAGACAATGCATTTGCACAGGCACTCAATGCACACGTCAAAGTACTCGAATTAGGCACAATACCAGACTTGAACATTCTCTCAAATACAATTAAAGCTTCTTCCCTCTTACCGTTTTGGTCAAGCCCGCCAATCATTGAAGTCCATGAAATAACATTTCGAGATGGCATTTGCTCAAACAACTTCACAACATCGTCCACTCTGGCATTCTCACTATACCATGAAGCATCGCATTCCATGCAGCAAGATCTCTTATCGGCATTTGTCTGAAAAACACCTCCGCCCACTCAACCTGTCCAAATCGAAAGAACCCATCTATCATCGTCGTCCATGAAACAACACTCGGTTCAGGCATTTCATCCAAAAGCTCTTCTGCCGTCGTCAAGTCCGCGCAGTCTAAGAAGCCTTTGATCGTGTTCCATCAAATTGCGTCTTTCACGGGCATTTTGTAGAACAATTTCAAGGCGTTGTCAAGGTGGCCAGTTTGCACCCAACCCACGATCATCTTCATGAACGAACGAACATCTGGGCATTGAAATATGTCCAGAACCTATCGAGTTTCATCTGGGTTTTCGTTCCTAAGGTGTCCAGAGACTGCGGGACCGTCACGGGTCGCACGACTCGCACGTCTGAAGAAGCGCTTGGAGAGATGGGTGCAGGTTTCGGATGAACCGAGCCATGAAGAAGGGAATGAACGTGTGCAGGAGCATATGAGATTCGGGAAAACGGCACGAAACCTCGTCATGACGACAAGCTCCTCTGCTCCTGTTGTCCCCATGGGCAGGACACGCGGGACGTTATCTCGTGAAATAGTAAAATTATTGGATAATCAAGGCTGACATGACAGAAGCATTTAATTCGGTAAAATTGGAATTTTAGGCTTACTGTTTTGAGGAGCATAAATGTGCCTGAGCAATTTGCAGATGACTGATTTTCTTCAAAGTCAATAATCAAAAACCATAAACTGTTACACTAGTAAAAAATTATCCTAGACTAATTTTTTTTGCCACCAAAATTCTCAAACTAATACACATGTGATAAATTTATTTTCCGTTAATTTTTGTTAAATTTTACCATCAAGTTACTGAATTAGATGTCATGTAGCAGTTAATAGGTGTATCAGTTTAGAGTTTTATTATTAATTTATCACAAATATACCAGTTTGTGATTTTTCTTGACATTAACCCAATTTAATAGAAATTAATGAAGAATAAATCTGATACAACGGACTCAGTTTAGAATTTTTATGATTAAAAAATTAATTTAAGATATATTTGACATAGACATATCAATTTAAAATTTTTGATGGTCAAAAACTTCATTTATGATAAATTCATTATAAATATATCAAAGCTTGAAGTTTTTCGTAATATTAACTCTATATTTTTAAAGCATCTCTAGATTGAAATTGAATCTTGAAAGGTAGAATATATATATATATTTTTTTTATTGGATACAAGGATGGAGACAGTGCTGAGTTGCTTCAATTTGGTGGTTTTAAAAAGGGGATATTGTCCGTAAAGTTTCTAGGTCTTCCTCTATCCCTGGTTGACTAAGTGACAAAGAATGTAGGCCCTTAAGCAGGACGATTACAACTAGAATAATTCCAACTGATCAAGTTTGTTATTATTTACAGCTTGATAAACTCTTATTGTTAAATTTTTACTATGCCAAAGAAGTTGATATTAAATGCTCAGCATTTGTGTAGAGGGTCAGAGCACACTCATAGAGGCCAAGGTTGCTTGGAAGAGGTTGGTTTGCGTAGGATTGGAGCCTTGTCTCTTGGAATATAACATGTACATGCAAGAGGATATTATTGTGTTTTGGGGGGTGGGGGTGGCGCGGGGCGGGCGGGACAGACATGCTTGGGCCTGTGACTAGGCACCAGGCCATTAGGGATCACATATTATATAGACTAGAATTAAGAATAGACACATAAATAAAATGCCTAGAATTACCTCAAAGCTTGAAAGCTCATATATATATATAAATCAAGCTTGATTACATAATAGGTTGATGACAAAAATTAGCATAAAAAAAGTTATGCCTACACAGGATTTTGCCATAAATTATCTTACAATATGATGATCAAGTTAAAGTATAAAATGGAAGATCACGGCTGCAACCCTCAATAAACACATGAACATCGGGGCAAAAACTGATCTGGACGTTCACGCTTTCTTTATCAGGTCCTTGATGAAATCCTGTAATTGGAAAAGCAGTAAATGGCGCATGCATTGTCAGTCAGGGTGCACTAAATCATTTGAAGACACTTTATAGAATTCCAGATGTTTAACTACATCCTCATACCATATATAGAATGCTAATCATCGTAAATACTATTCACAGGGATCTCTTCACTTAAAGAGCTGTCTGAACACACTATGATTATGCAACTTTTGAAGATCCTGAGATAAAATAATAACCGTTAACTGTTTCTGAGATCACACACAAACAACAGAGAATCTTATTATGCCAGAATCTGCAACAATGATCTCACATCCAGATTTGCACTTCAATGTAGAATACAAATAGTCACAAAACTATAGTTTGAAAGTGATTTTTCGATGAGTTCACCTTAAGAATAGGAACTACCTTGAATTGCGAGTTTGACTTTAGGTTTTAGTCAAATGAAGAGATGAACTGACAGGATTAAGAACAATGAACAAAATAATCAAAATAAACCAACAATCAGGAACAAAGAACAAGGATTTTGTCTAACTTCATCTCTAAGACCTTAATAGTGCCTCGTTGTCATTGGCAAACACCATACAAGGGAATTTATAGCTGTAGGTATACTCAAAAGTTGCATGAGCATCATATCATATTGCCACAGCAAGAAACATTGCCACAGCGCCCTAATCCATGCCATTCTGTTGCTAAAAGGCTAAAATACAGCAAGGTCACACCATGCACTACACTTGTTATATTGCACAAGTAACCAATAATCGTTCCATATCTACATGATGTACATGATGTTCAGAAAAGCAAGGAATTATAAGTTCAAAGTTTTCACCTAGTAGTTTAAAGGCATGAGAAGATTCAACAGGAAGAATCAATGCACGTAGATTGAATTTTAAGCCTGAGTAACCCATGACCTGTGAGGCTTTGGAGCTGAAAATCAAATATTAGCATTCAGCATACATATATATGAACAAATCATAGATTCCACAATGTCATAAATAGAAAATGAATGGAAAAGGAGGGGAAAAAAGGAGGAGAGAAATGATACTTCATGCAAAAAGGTTCAACAAAACAAAGAAAAACACGAACCAACTAGATTTTATCATTGCAAAGAAAAATTATTTAACCATCTTTTCATATATAATCAGTTTCCAAAGCATACTAATTATCGCAGAGGGATGAAAAGGTTATGGTCCAATCAGTCTTTTGAAATATATGCAATTGAAGAGCACAAATTGGACAGTTGCTCGACCAAGAACTATTTATGCTTAGTAATTCACAATAGGAATAACGAGTCTAAACGATGGATTATCAACTATTAAGATACTGCACTTCGTCTTTTTCCTTAACCAAGGACATGACATCCCATTTTTCAAATGGCAATCTGGCTAGGTGTACCGAGTCTAGAGGCAGCTACATATGATAGCAGGGCATCTGAAAATTTGCCAAAAAAAAAAAGGGTATCTGAAACTCTTGCCTTTTGTTTACTAGGCCAATTCTACACCAATTCATAGCAATCATTATAATAAGGCTGAACACCGCTCCACTCAGACAACTATACTCAGTAAATGTCAGTCTGGATAAGTGTATGCACCATGTCAAGATGAGCACTCTTAAGCACCTTATCCTTGATGGAGAAAACTTCTGAATGGGTTCGTATTTATCCAATGGCCCACTAGTTCTATGCTTGCAATTTTACTAGCGCTTAGTCATTCCAAAACATTCCATTGGGCCAGCTTTATTTACCAGGGAGTACAGATAATTCTCCAGACAAAGGATACAACAACGTATCTTCATTGCAGCAAACAATTTACATATGGACTAGGTGTGTGTGTGTGTGTGTGTGTGTGTGTGTGTGTGTGTGTGTGTGTGTGAGAGAGAGAGAGAGAGAGAGAAAGAGAGAGAGTTGTTCAGTAAGATCTCCAATCACCGAAAGCCCCAGCTACAGTTCTTTCTATTGCTGGTTGAGAGAATGGATTGAGAAGAAGAAATATAAAGAGGCTTCCTGAATTCTTCTTAAACATTATGGAAGGGGATCAGTGCTAGGAAGACCACCATATTAGGCACCAAAAGATAAATTTTTCGGGAGGGTCTTCAAGTGGCCAGCAAGCACAATGCTCAACTTCATTGATTGATAAATAAAACTTTGGTTCAAAAGTAGGATATCTCTATTATGCTCATAGAAGCCTCTTAAAATGTATTTTTTAACTATGGGTCCGCTGAAAATGACCTACCATTTCCCTTAGGTTATCTAGTGTAAATAGGTGCAAACTACAGTATAATAACATTCTTTCAAACAGACATTTCAACTGGTTAAAATGCTTGATTGCCATTTATACCATTAGTGTTCCCTCATTCAAAAAAATCTCACAGAAGAGAAATGGTTTCTGATGCCATTATTCCTCCATAACATTTGAAACCCTTCGATCCAGAATTCCCAATGCTGCAAGAGAAACAAGAAAAAAAAGTTGGAAACATTTATAAATCAGGCAGATGCATAACACATTGCTTTTGACACATGATCAAAAAAAAAAAAAGTATGAGATTTCACGGTCCCCCCCAATAACTTCTTGTTTAGATGAATCCTTGTTACATCTCTTGCTCCTTCCCCCATACTTGAGCTTATTCTTCCAAAATTAACACTTTGAAAGAAAAACAATGTCCATAATCTAGATTACACAACTTCATGTACTACTCAAATCACAATGAAACAGATCCTGTTTTCACTACGTTTTAACTTTTATGTCAACAAAGTCAGTAAAAAATTGATGAGCTCCGATCAAGCTCAGGAAACAAGAAACGTTAGCTCATTACAGCGCAGACAGATAAAAAAAATCAAGCTGGAAACACAAGCCATACACCACCATTTAGTGGGCACATGCTCTCATGTATGCAAGAAGAGGCAATTGCAACTACCAGACAAGAAATGAGATTTCTTTATCAAGCACGTTGCCTATGGCATATCAGAAAGCATAAGTTTCCTCATAGTTAGAATATCATACTTCTTTGAAGATAGTATATTTCTCGATTTAAACATGAGAACATTAAAGACATCAAAGAATCTCGCTGTAGTGAAAAAAGTCAGGAAGAAGAAATGAAGAAATGAGGGGGAGAGGGAAAAGGAAAAAGAAACTAATGTTAGCTTAACTTGTAGCACTTCTCAGAACTGTAAACTTTTTAGGCAACATAGAATTTAAGAAAAAGGAAACAAAGCGGTGAAAGAAAGAATAATCATAAACTTGACTTCTTGATGCTTCCAGAAACACCACTTTCTTCCATTTAGACGAAGAAAAGCACTGAAAATATGGAAAATTAGTTCCATAAACCTCCATTTATTTTAATGGTTATATGTTACAATATTCGACACGCGACAACATACACAATCGCTATGAAACCACATCCATCAGTTATCAACATAAGGAATCGGAAACCTCCAGTAAGCCTTATTTGTCAATTCTCATATGTCACAATTTGAAAGTAAAGCTATGTAGATACAACACCAGCAGCAAAAGCAAGTTCAGAAACTGACCTAAAACATGCCTCAGAGCCACTTGAATGCAAAGACAGTATTGAGCCACAGCCTCCAAATTTATCATTTGCACAACCATATTATACTTCCTTTATACCTAAAAAGGGCAAGAGTCATCCAATCATTTATAAATAAAAATTTGTTAGCAGAGTTCAGTTTTATTTCAGTATGATCAACAGATATACCAATGATCAATAATGCTGCTGCACACATTATGCATGGTTCACATGTCACATAAAGGGAGCATGTTGAAAAATTCTCTGCAACTTCTGCAGCTGTAAATCCAGTCCTCTGCCACTGTACAAGAAGAACATCAAGAGCTTCCATCTCTGCATGTCTTGTTGCCTATGAAAGCACAAGGAGAAAAACAAAGCAAGCATATCAAAACTTAGGAGCTTTGTCAAAGAGACAGTTGCTCATAGTGTAGTTTCAACATAAATTTTGGAAATGCAATTCTTGAGAAATGTGTTTTCTCCATTAAGTTAACTGATTAAGAGTACATGTATGATTGATCAAGGCATATACTACATTAAGTCAATAAGTTTTGCTCGCTTGAAGTTGCAGAGAATCTCACATGGAAAAAGAGGCTTCTCATTGAATCAGCCACCTCCACCTTTTCTAACAGTATTTTTAACTATACCCCTGTAGCAAGGTGCCCTTGTTTTTTTATTAAGCTCCACAAGATACTAACAGGGCCATAAATTTTTGGCATCAACTATCCATTACTATCCATAAATTCATCTATAGTAATTTCACCTCATGACTATAAATGAATACAGAAATATTCTATTAGATAAGAGATGATCTCAACCAGAACTAGGCTTAAACTAGTTGTGTAAATGGCCATTGTATAAAGAACTCTGCCCAAGGCGTAGATTCTGACATGTTAAAAGGCAATAAAATGGTAGCAATGCATTTTTACACCATATAACTATAACAAAATTCTAGCTACATACGGCCTAACAATGTTAAAAACTTCACACAAGCATATAAAGACCGCACTATGGTTACAGACATAGCACAACGGCAAATGAAGAACTTAAAACGTTGTGCATAATAAAGCAAGATTATTGTTATTGTTAAATGTAGCCATATTTTATGAAGGGTAATGGGAACAAAAGCCCTTACAACCTAACAATGCATGGAATATTCAACTCATTAACAGATTTGCTCAGATATATTAATTTATTATCTAATAAATACATATTAAGGGAGAAACATAAAATGATCGACAATAAACTACAAGTGGATAATTTGAGGGTATCAATTTGGAACAATAACAAAGTGCTGTTGGCCAAAATCCATATAAAAGGGTGGAGAAGTAACGATAAACATACATTCCGTGTCTCATTAGTCCGGTTTCTTCCTGCCGCAATAACGTTCTCATCTTCAACAATCACACAGCTGTTCAATCAAAGAGTCCAATCTGAAATCATTCACTAATTAAAACTGAAATACTAATCATCTTAATTAGAAAATAAAGTAACATATATGCAGTGCACCTGGTTACTGAAAACCAGTATCTTACCCAACTGGAACTTCAAGGCTGTCCAACGCAAGCTTTGCCTTATATAAGAAAAGAAATAGATCTTGTTACTTGTTAGAAGAAAAAAATATGAGAATGAGAGTCAAAATTCTCTCATGCATGCATGTATAAAGGCAAATTCAAGAGGAAATTGGCATCACGTTGCCAGCAGTAAAAATGTTTCAGTATCATTATGCAGCTACTGATGGAACAAATGCATGTCTCACCACGTACTCATCCTGTAATACAGATGCAAATCCCACCAAACAGTTAAACTGATATGGCTCTAACAACAGCACAGCAAAAACAAGAACTAATTTAAGAAACTACATGTTGCTCAGTTCAGTGTGTCCTATCATGGGTACCTCAGAGGCTTTTCTTTCGTTAATGAGGTTTCACTCAAACATTCAAGCAGCTTCCTGAAGTTTTAGCTTCTGGGTCATTTTCCTTTACAAATGCTATGGCATATAAGTATAAAGAGAGATCCCTAAAACTGTTGTGCAGCCCTCGCAAATCAGAATTGACAATCAGCATCTTGGGATTTTGTCTCTATTCCACTGAATAACTAACTTATGAAAACTCTGTGTTTCTCATGATTTTTTTCTTTTTCCATATCCACACCACAGTGCCAAAGAAAATAACCACCCAACCAATTATCCATGGGTACAACCAATGTTCACACTATTCTCGCACTCCAAGTAAATTTGGTTTTATATTTCCCCTAGGTGCTAAAGTCAAAAGGTGGTAAAAGGATTGCACCGTCAAGCAAACGCCTTTCCTGGTGGCTTGCCATCTCATTGCATCTTCTTCATTCCTCTCTGGTTTTGCCTCTTCAAAAGCGTTATGAAACTTAACACAGAGTCCTATCCCAGTGGTCGGAGCTTCTGACAATTTAATTGTCCTGGCAAACCTATCACCTGCTGCACATCTTTATAATAGGCACATACTACACATCCACATTTCCTAGACAACTCAAAGCACCCAAATCCATCCTTCCCTCCCTCTCAACCTACAGCATCCGGATTGACTCCATTTTTTGCCTGAAAAAAGGACTAAGCCACCCCATGTACACCCAACTTCCCTTTGTTGCACTCTGCCTTGCCTGTTTTTTCTTTAAACCTAGACTTCACCTACTTATTTCAATAAATTACCACCTATGAAAAGAGAGAAAGAAAACCTATACCTTCTAGGGATTGTTGCTAATTTTGTCGCATGTAATGTCGATTTGCACTACCAAGCATCCACAGACAACACTTACAAAGAAACACTTATTCAACATCTCTTGTCCCAATTCAACTATACATTCTTCAAGTTCCCACACAATTATAGCACCAAAGGAATCAGACTCAAACTTCAGCTCAAGTATTTCATCAACTTAATACAATCGGCTGTGCCAGGGGTTACCTGATCTATAGCAAGCTGCAAAAACCCTGAACCTCAGGAGAGAATCGTTCACCCCAAGCTATGTTATCAGTTTCCATGGCTGCGGTCGGTGGTGGTAGTCTGTTGCCTCCACTCAGCAGTCTCTGTCACCTTCAGTTCGCTAGGCTGTTTTACAAAGAACTTCCTCTGTTTGTCAACTCCATTGGCAAGTGGCAATCTTCCACTCGTCAAGGCTCGCTGGTGTCGGATGAAAGATGAGCAATCGAGATATTGAAAATGGCGTCAATGGAGTTCAAAGTTTGCCTATGGTGAAGATAAGGAAGGAGCTTAGGAGTTATCAAAGAAAGAAGGTGGAGAGAGAATTAAAACAAAGAAAAATAATGATAGAAGAAAGAATTACAAAAATTTATTTTAGGATATATATAGTCAACCTGGTTTAAGGGGAATTAATGAAAATAAAAAAAAAAAGGTTAAAGGGGATGCACACGTGCATAATTAGGTGGTTGTGCATAGATGCAAATGAGTATCTATATATAAAGTATGTGGTCCTTAAAGACCAATTATATTTCTACTATGATCAAAGGTAGTTTGGAAAGATGAAACTCAAATTTGACTTGGACTCTATTTGTTTGAAGGAAAATATGGCCCTGCATGTTTTTGTTTCTCAAAAGTGTTTATAAACACTTTTTCTGTTTTTTTGTTCCAGGGAACAAAAAAGAAGCAACTTAAACGTTTGTTTGCGTTTCTGTTCTTTTTTTGTTTTTTTGTTCCTGGAACAAAAAAAGAACAGAAACGAGAAACAAAAAAAAGTTGTTTCTCGTTCCAGAAACAATTTTGAAGAAACAATTTTTTGTTTCTGTTTCTTCTTCTCTCTCTTCTCTTCTCTTCCTCTTTTCTTCTTCTTTCTCTTTGGCCGGTCGCCGGCCTTGGCCTCGGCCTCAGCCATGGCCGGCCGTCGAGGACCGGCGACGCCGTCGAGGGTCGGCGACCTCGCCGGAGCGTCGCCGCCCCGCGAGGCGAGGCTCGGCCTCGCCCGCCGCGGCGGCGACGCCGAGCCTCGCCCAACGACGGCGAGGGTCGGCCTCGCCAGGGGCCGGCGAGCCTCGCCGTGGCTGGGCGAGGCTGCCGACCGAAAGAAAAATATAAAAAATAAAGGAAAAACTGATAAATAAAAATAAAAATATTAAAAAATTAAAAGAAACAAAAAAAGAACAAAAATCTACAAAACATGTTTCGTTTATTTTTTATTCCTAACAAATTTACCAAACGCATCTTTTTGTTCAAAAGTGTTTCCTAAACAAACACTTTTTTTTTTTCGTTCCTGGAACAAAAAAAAGAATGAAACGTTACCAAACAGCCCCTATATTGCCAGAAAATTTCTATTTCCATTTTTTAGTGTTTGGTGTGGGAAAATAAGCTGGTCAAAGAAAAATGACTTCAGTCAACCAGAAAATACCCAGTTTAAATTTAAGGAAAATTACTTCCTAATTTTAAAGGTGGAAGTCATTTTCCAAAAAAGTATGGAGCACTATCCATACCCAAGTGTTTTGACAGATGACCAGGTAAAAAAAGGATTTTTTTGGAGCATGCATGTTCACTAGGAGACCACAGAATTCTCCAGACAAAACTAGCATAAACTTGCAGGCTAATCATGGCATGATAAACATACATTTCATGTCTCACTACACAAGTTTCTTCCTGCCAGAATGATGTTTGCATCCTCAACAATCACACAGCTGTTCAATCAAACTATAACATAAATAAATTTGAGATCATTCACTAATGAAGACTGAAATACTAATCATCTCAATAGAAAATAAACAACATATCTGAAATGCACCTAGTTACTGAAACCAGTTTCTTACATGACCAGAACTTCAATGCTGCGCTTTATACAAAAGAGGCAAATAGGTCTCGTTACTTGTTAGGAGAACAAATTATGAGGACAATAGGTAACTCAGGGAGAAATCAGCATCAAGTTGCCAACAGTAAAAATATTTCAGTATCAATATGCAGCTACAAATGGAATGAATCCATATCTTGCAGCTATAAGATCAAGATCTTGCGGGTCCAGTATAACATACTGGTCACAAACTTCCTAGTAATGATTATTAATACATACTCATCCTGTAATTCAGATGCAAATCCCACCTAAGACTCAAATTGATATGGCTCTAACAACACCAAAGCAAAAACAGCAACTAATATGAGAAACTACATGTTACTCATACCAGTGTGTCTTATTATTGGTACCTCAGAAGTTAACCTTTCATTAATCAGGTTTCACACAAAAATTCAAGAAGCATCTAGGAGTTTTAGCTTCTCAGTCATTTTCCTTCTTAAAAACCACAGCATATAAGGATAAAAAAAGAATCCTAAACTATTGCAAAAGCCTCAGAATTCAGAATCAACAATCAGCTTCTTGTGCTTTTGTCTCTGTTCTACTGAATAGATTATGTAAACTCCGCATTTCTTGTGATTATTTCTTTTTCATATCCACAGTTCACAGGGCAAAAGAAAATAACCACCTAACCAGTTATCCATGGACACAACCAATGTTGATATTACTCTCACACTCCAAGTAAATTTGGTTTTCAATTCTCCCTAGTTGCCAATGTCAAGATGTAGTTAAAGGACTCCACTATTGAGCAACCTTTCCTAGTTTCTCGCCATCTCACTGCATCTTCTTCATTCCTCCATGGTTTTGCCTCTTCAAGCGCCTCATAAAACATAGAGACAGAACCCTCTATCCCAATGATCGAAGTTTCTCAGAATTCAATTCTCCTGACAAACCAATCACCCGCCGCACATCTGTATGATGAGTACATACTACACATCCACATTTCCTAGTCACCTCATAAGCACCCAAATCCCTCCCTTCCTCCCTCCCTCCCTCCCTCCCAACCTACAGCACCCGGATTTGCTCAATTTTTCACCTGAGAAGGGGACTGAACCAACCCATGTACACCCTCCTTCCCATTATTTCAGCCTTCCTCGCTTGTCTTTCATTCGAACCTAGACTTCACCTACTTCTTTCAGTAAATTGCCACCTATGAAAACAAAGAAAGAAAAGCTATACCTTTTCCAGAGATTATCGCTGATTTTGCAGCGCGTAACGTCAACAATCTATGAATTCACTATCCAGCATCCACAGAAAAAATCACGATGAAACACCAGTTCAGCGTCTCTCGAACAAATTCAACAACACGCCCTTCAAGTTCCCGCGCAATTGCAGCACCAACCGCATAGAAATTCAAAATCCATCTCAAGTATTACGTTTAACTTTAAAAAAAAAAAATTCGGACGTGCCAGGCGTTACCTGATCTATAGCAATCTGCACGAAGCCCAGAACGAACCTCAGGAGAGAATCGTCATCAGTTTCCATGGCTTCGGTCGGCGGTGGTAGCCTGTCGCCTCCACTGGCCGGTCTCCGTCGCCGTCGGGTTCGCTAGGGACTCCGTTTCGGGAAGACGAACTCCTTTCCGTCCGTTCGTAGCCTCCGTTGGCAGGTGGCGATCTTCCGCTTCGTCGGAGATGGCTGGTGTGGGGATGGAAAATGAGGCGTCGGTGGAGTTGGAAGTTTGGGCTATGGCAGCGGAGGAGGAGAAAAGGAAGAAGCTTTACAACAACGGGGAAAATCAAAGAAAAAGAAGAAATAAAAAAAAAAGGTTTAAGAGAAGACGATGGGAGTGCATAATTAGACACATGGTTAGATTGTCGAGAAAGATGAAAATCGAATTTTCAATACGCTATTTTTATTTCGCAAAAAAATTCAATATTTATAAATCTCAAAAAGTCAGTTTCCAGAAGAAAAAAAATGGCATAGCGGAAATAACTATGCCCTCAAAGTTGTTATGAAATGTGTTTAAATTTATTTACAATAATAGTAGAGCGAAAATAGAGGATTGGGATCGCTCAATAATTCCGTATTTGAATATAAAAATGGCGAATGAGGACTTGGATTGAGAGATGAATCTATGGGCTAACGAAGTACGAAGAAAAGTAGATGCACTGGAAATCAAAATTACAAATCAAGGAAATGAATTGAATCAAAGCTACGCGGAAATGAAAGTGCAAAGAAAGAGAGTGAAAATGAGAACAAAGATAGATAAGAGAACCCACGGAGAGTGTTGTTGGGTTTCTCTGATGCCTTCGTCCTCTATATACTCCAATGGATGTTTGTGTCTCTCTCTTCCAAATTGTCCCTCCACTCCGCCGGCATCAAAATGCACATTCCAAGCCCCTTCATCTAGTTCTCTCCAAGTCTGATCATTTCCATCGTTGTAGCTAGCAAAGTTAATGCTAGTTGAAGTGGACACATAAAAAACCTCAATGAATTTATATATATATATATATATGGGTAAAAGTGAGAACTAACATCAAGTTATTGAGAAAAGAAAACGAGAAGGGAAAAAAAAGGCATTGTAATGGAGATCAACTGAGTTCACTTACCTAAGAATTGCTTCCTTGGTAAGTTCCCATCATCCTAACAACAAAAGCAGCGAGCAAACACTGCCATACTCATCTCTACCAACCCAATTAGAAGCCCCCATGGTCTTGGTTCGTGTGCCTCGAGGGAGAAAAGCTCATGATTTCTCGTTGGTACTATTTGACTTTGCTCCTCACCACTCACTTGACAATCTTGCAAGTCCTCCTGTAGATTTGCTTCGCTCGAATTATCTTCGTGCATGAGTGAACTCCCGGCTATTGAATTTTTTGATTCATGACCGACTTCATAGAGTAAAGCTAGGTCTATAAGTTGATTATCCTGAAGATCCGCCTTTAAATCGTTCCCTAATTGCTTGCATATTATTCGGAGTCCCCAATTTTTCAATTCTGTCGATTTTGTAAGGCTCAACTTTACATTAGTCCCATCAATTTGACCAAAATCAATTACTTTCCACAAGTCAGATGGTTCGACATAGCGAAAGTAGATATGTTCTGAATGCAATGGATAGGGGAACCCATCTGTTATTGCACCCCGCTCTTTACCATCAACGTGTGCGCGTGCTAAAATGACGGGTTTAACATCGCCAAGAATGACACAAAATACCAATCCAAGAATCTTGTCATACAAGTCCTTTGAAACCATGACAGACACGGAATCCTCTTCAATGGGAAGAACCCATTGGGGCATCTCTCCTTGAGGGAGAAATATTGTGATATGTCGTCGTAACTGTTACAAAGATAGACCAGTAGAAAGTATCCAAGTTAGTATTAGTAACCAAATGAGAAGATCCACTGATGCTTGCATTATACGCAAGTCTCATGCAATAGAAATCATCCCCATAAAAGTACAAGAGCCACCTATGTTACATGCATGTACATGCAGAACCACTTCATACTAGTTTGCTTTTTTTCTTAAGCCTTCGATCTTGCATTTTCCGCTATGGCAATATATAAGCACACAATGGACCCAGCATAATATACTCCACATCAATATGGTGTGTTTGTGTGTGTGTATGAGAGAGAGAGAGAGAGAGAGAGTATCTAACCTGGACAATTTGATGAATTGAGAATAAGTCTTCATTTTTTTGTAGAGATTCACAATTATCTGCAAAAAATCTCAAAAACGGGGGAAGCTCAGGAATCTTTTGTAATTGATGGCAGTTTTCAACTTGCAATATAGACAAGTGATCACGCTTTTTGATGGATGAAGGAAGGGCAATAATATTGTTCTTCGCCAGATTTAATTCCATCAAGAGGGGAAAACAAGAAAGATTCTCAAGAAACTCTACTTCATATAGATTACATCCTCTAAGGGCTAAGTTGCGTAAATTTGAAAGTCCGGCCTTCATGCACGAATCAACTGAATTCTCATACTTTGGAAACCTAATTAAATTTGTGCAACACTCAACGTCCAAGCTTATAAGGTTTTGTAACTTATAAATGCTAGATGGAAGATTTTCCAGGTTCTTGCAATCCTTTATACGCATTTCTTGCAAAGCAGCAAGATTTTCTATTGACGTGGGAAGTTCTTTAATAGCGATCCCTTCTAAGATAAGCATGTTAAAGCCTTTGAGTTTATGTGGAATATCAGGGAACCTTTCAAGTTTCGTGCAATGACAAAGATCGAGTGCTTGCAACTTTTTAGACTTGAGCACATTGGGAAAAACACTAAGTTCAGAGCACTCCCTTAAATTCAACACTTGCAACTTGTCAAGATGTGCGATGGACTCATGGGCTTCTACCAAGTTTTTGCAATGACTGAAATCCAATTCCTCAATATTTGGAGTACGCGAGAGGTCAGGCATGTGAACCATCAACTCGCAATGACTGAATTTGATGTACTGCAAATTTTGGAAGTCCTGCAAAAACAGAGAAACCAACTTTGATAAACACTATGAAATTATTACATATTAAGTCGTCGATATATGGAGCAATTTGTTTATTTAAAGAAGAAATGATTTGTCGTGGCGTCCACAAATAGGCCTATGTAAGTTGTTGTACATAGATAGGGGAGTCGAAACTCGTGAAATGGTGGTAATGTAATTTCGGACATCATTCACATTGTCCATGGTTTTATATATTGATCATTAATAATATCATAATTTTTTTTGTAGGGGCTTATCTTGATTGAGGATTATAAAATTGGCTACACAACACGTGGGGGAGATTGGGTATCTCAGGGATAATTATATATCCTTGACTGTTATATAATCTATCTTGACCAAGCGTATATGTCATAATTACATATGCTCAGGCCACAACGCCTTTCTTGTGGATGGAAGCAAGGAGCTTTTGTAGATCGGACAACTTGGAACCCACTAGTCAAGTTTCCGATTGAATTTCTTAACCTAGTAATTAACTTTTCATTCAAAGTTACTTTAAACTGATTTTGCCAGAATTAAATATTGTCTTGAGAAATTACTAAAAGCTTAAAAACTTTACCAGTACTTACGCATATATAGATGAGCAAAGTAGAGCTAACTCTCATCATTTTACATTTTAGATATTATTTGAAAAAAAAAATTGAAAATATATAGATACACAATGCAAAAAAGTTCACAAATAAAATTGGGTTAAGAGTTATTAAAAAATAAGAATAAATACCATTCAAAATCCCAAATCATTATACAAATTTACCTCTAACTAGTTTTCATCTCACAAAAGCCCTTAATTAGTACAATGATGAAATATTTATCCCAAACTAATTTTTGTCTAACAAAAAATCTTTAACTAGTACTCCTCACCCAAATCTACCCTCCATTGGCAGATGAAAATTAGTTTGAGATAAAACTATCTCGCGTGTCACGCATGTGGTAATCACAAAATTCAAGTCAAGTGTCATGTGGCAAGCATGTGAATGTAGGCCATATGACAAAACTATGCCACACGTCATGCCACTGACAACCATAGAAGCATAATGAAGTGCCACACAGTGAGTGCGGATTTTTGGCCATGTGACAAAACTATTCCATTTGTGATGTCATATGGCAATCGCAAAAACAAAGTGAAGTACCATGTGGCAAGCATTGGAATGAAGACTCTGCTAGGTCTGGCTTTAACGATTGATGAATAGGGGATAAAAATACTTTCAAAATGTACTTGCGTAAAGATTAAAAAACTTTGGTTTTTTTTTTTTTTTTTTTTTTAAAGTCATGCAAGGACCAACAATGCAACTTTGACAAACATTTGGAAGAAAATAAAAATTTCATATACTCATTTCAAAATCTAACTCTAACTTTCTATTAAGAAACTAGTGGAATGCCCCTACTGGATCACTCACATTGATTTAGTTGTGCACACATCACTGGAAAAGTTCCTAATAAATACTCCATCAAGTCCACTTAGAAGTGTTGCTCCTTAAGAAATGATTTAAGCAACTAACAATGCATTACTTGCCTTCAAACCTTCGACTCAACTAATTTTATTGATGCTAGGCAAATCCTCGCCATTTAGGAACATGCATTGGGTACGTGGCCTACCACTAAACCAGCTATGGGTGTTTTTATTTCTACCTACATGTCAACCAGTAGGTTCGTCATATTTTTATTTCCCTTTTGTTCGATCACTATACAATCTTTTTAAGTAATAAAGTTCATACATAAACAACCGACAGCAAATTGCATTTTGAATTTTTCATTAGGTAGATTTGATCTGATTTTGAAATATATCTATGTTAGTAGTTAGAGATATTAGGTATAAAAAGCGTGTAAACTTTATCTATACTATATATAAGGTAAAGATGATCTCCTACTTTAAAAGATTTCAATCTTTTTCTTTTTTATATTCCTTCCATCAATTATCCTCGTACTTATTCTACAAATATTATATAATGGACATATACATGAAATTGATTATTTTATCTTTTATCTCTCGCTATTTCAATATGAAAAGTCGAATTTTCTAATGATGCAATGGCCTTCATAAAAAAAAAAAAAAAATCTCAAATCTTGCAATATCTTTCTCTTTCCACATGTATGTATAAAACTTCTATGTATTGTGTATTTTATTGACAAAAATGTTTCCATTGAGTATTTCTAATGAAGTTTTTTGCTTACGTTATCAAATGTCAATTTTGCTTCACATAAAAATATCTCTAACGCAAGTAATTAGGGTCATGTTGAAAGAAAATAGCGAAGTGGTACTTGAAATAGAGGAACACCACTACCTTTTGCGTACTAGTACATATAATATGCATCTACATATAAAAATTATGTAGATAATAAAAAGGTATATGTTGATAATGCTCACCTTAAATTGTTTTAGAACTCTTGTGATATTGCCTTTACTCATATCAAGTCCTGCCAATTTCTTTGGACCAGCAGAAAATTCTGGAATCTGATGAGTACATCCAGGCCATTCAAACCATCTAAGCTCATTAGGAAGATATATAGGACCTTGAAAAGAATCATGCACGTTGTGCAAGATGAGCAATCTCAAACTTCTCATTTTTGTAAAAGCTTCAGGACCGATACGCATCTCTGTCGGCTCAAGTCGTTCCAACACTATGGCTTTTATAGCACAGTCCCCCTGTATATACAAAATTAGGTTATGCATTTTTAGTAATTAGAGTAAAAAATAACTAGCAAAATTTTGATCTTATTCACAAGTCTTACCATGTCACGTGACAGAACATCAACAACATCATCATACAACCATAGTCTACAACGTCTTCCAGGATCATCTCGACATTCTTGATTCACAATATCTTTACCCATTGCTTGAATCAAGTCATGCACTTTTAGGATTCTGCCATCAAAGCGTATCAAGGACCTCTTAATGAGAGTATCAAATCCTACCGCTGTTAGAAGATCGCAACTATCGAGAACTTTCTTTGTATACTTTCTTTTCCGCCCATTAAAGAAGCAAGCAATGTGGAGAAAGATCTCTTTCTCATTTTCATCTAGTCCATCATAACTCACTTTGAGCACATTATTAATTTTCTTGTCAGGAATCCTAGAAAGTTTCATTAGTGTACTTTCCCATACATCTTCTATTGTACCACATAATAAGGAACCTAGCACCTCAAGTGCTAAAGGAAGGCCTTTAGCATAATTTAGAGCACTGTCCACTAGATCTATTCTGATTTGGTGTGTTTGAAAAGCATGCTTAGTAAGTAGATCACGAGCTTGACTGTCATCAAGTGCTTCAACTTCATACACACGATCTTGATCTATTCGGTGACAAGTTAGCAAATGTTTGTCTCTTGTGGTAACGATGATCCTACTTCCATTACCAAACCACTTGCCTTCTACTAAAGTATTCAACTGGCGCAAGTCATCCACATCATCAAGAATGAGGAGAACTTTTTTGCGACCTAGTCTGCGTTGTATTAGCTGAATACCTCTGTCAACATTGGAAACTTCTAATCTTTGTTGTGGTAATAGTATATCGTTTAGTAATATTTCTTGCAAAGTAACTAAACCCTTGGCTTCTGAAGTTTCTCGAACATTTTCCAAAAAACATGAACCCTCAAATTTTCTGAATATAACATTGTAAAGAGCTTTCGCTAAACTTGTCTTCCCTATACCTCCTTGTCCCCAAATTGCCGCCATGAGAACACCATCATCAGACTCAAGATTTAACATAGATTTCAGCTTAACAACTCTGGAGTCTATCCCAACCGGATGCTTAGCAACATGGAAAGGTGTTTGGGCTAGGTAAGTGGAGACCTTCTTCACAATTTCTTGAATAAGCTCTGACTCATCTCTGACAAAAATGGAAAAAGAAGTTGTAGCATCATTTTAGGTATTTGAATAAGCAAATAACGAGCAAACCCTAGCTAACAATGACAGAGCAGTGCGTCGCATTTTCAGATAATCACAACCGAAACAAGATGTATTCCCACCGAATTGAATTAGAACTCCAAGAGTCCCACACCAATCAAAATAAGTTCAAGGTTCTGACTTATAGTTTTCCAAGTGAACTTGTTCTTTTGATTTATACATGACGATTTACTTATTTTTTGTTCCGACTATTATATGTGATTTATTTATGCTCTTAATCAAGAAGAAGCGTTATATTGGACTTTAAACGGTGATTAAGATTTCAATTCCGAAGCTTTTGAATTCCCTGAAGCATGATATTATTGCTTCACTCGGCCTATAAACACTAATTATCCTGTATCACGCATTGCAAACTTTCTGATTCCTTCCAAAGAAATGGATAAGTACAATAACACTACTTAACATTTTGTCCTATGTCGATCAAGTTTTAATCTTTTATTCTGTTCAAATGAGTCAGTAAATTTTTCAGCCGATAAAGTCCCAGGGTTGATTTTCTATTATTGAAAAAAGCCAAGTGTCTGTTCTATGGATAGCCACATGTGACTTTTCGAACTCAAAATTCCAGTTGTAACGAGTTTAGGACGTGGTCAACCAAATTCGAAAATCTATGGAACTCAATTTTACCAAAATGAAACGAAAATACTTCAGTAGCCCACTGATAAAATGTTAGAACTTTTATTACGCTTCGAGGAGGGCGACAAGGATCCTAAAGAAAAAGCTACAGACCTTACCCGAATGAAACAGGTTTAGTAAAAGCTAAAGGCAGGATTATATTAGGAGGGCGACAAGGATCCTGAAGAAAGAGCTACAGGCCTTACCCGAATGAAACAGGGCTTAGCAAAACCTAAAGGCAGGATTATATTGGTGGATGCCTAAAAATAGGTTTCTTTTCGTGCTAGTGAATTTTAATATATATTGGTAAGTGTCAAAAAAATGTCGATGAAAAAAGATCAGTAATTTTTTCTTTCATGTAACTTGTTAGTAACTTACCAATGATTTTATGAAATCACAAACTTCTTTATAATTTGCACATTACCCATTTCATACTAACTTACTAAATTTGATTTGCATAAGTCATGGCCTCAAATTTACTAACTTTTATTTAAAATTACTAACACAAATTAGAGTGATTTACCATCTTTGATCATATTAAAATATTATCAACTAGTTTTGGATTATCAACTCTCACTTAATTTACTGACAAACGTTTACTTGTTCCTTGAATTTGCCAACTTTTCTATTGGTTTACCAATACTCATTTGAATTGCTTACTCATTTTTGAAATTGTCAACCTTAATTAAAGTGACTTGTCAATTTTCTTCAATAAGTTACTAACTAATTTTAGATTAACAGTTCTCATTTGAGTTACTGGCCAAGTTTATTTTTCTATTAATTAGCAATTTTTTTCTAATATTTTGCCATATTCTATTTATCTTTCTAAATTACACTTAGATTCACCAATTCTTTGATGAAATTACGAACTTAAACTTAAGCAACTTCAGAATTTTCAGGAATCATAAGATGAAGCATTTTCATATACTTACAATCATGTGTGCATTGATTTATTTATCTATCTATTTTTTAGAAAAATAATATTTATATTAATTTGTAAAGATAATTTTTCTTACACAAAAATATGGACTACACTCTACTTACCTATCATTCAAATGCCACCCAGATAAGTTGCCGACGTTGAGAAGAGCTGTCTTCCATCTCTTCAATTTTTCTGAATCCTTCCCGAACTTGAACTCGTGCTTAGTCATAGCTTTCCGATAACTCTTTCTGCCCCCTCTCACTTCTTTTGGGTCCACTTTATAAAACACGGGTAGAACGGTGAGGTCCTTTTGCTCCTTGCACTCCATAATTTTCGCCACCTCTTCCAAGCACCACGTTGAGGAAGCATAATTCTCAGAGAAAACGATGATTGCAATGTACGATTCTTCGATGGCCTTCATAAGCAACGATATTTGTTCTCCCTTTTTCAGTTCATCACTATCCCGAAAAGTATATATTCCATTTCGGTGTAAAGCTTGGTAGAGATGGCCAGCGAAGCTATTACGCGAGTCCATGCCTCTAAAACTCAAGAAGACGTCGTAAATCTTTTTGGATTTTGATGAAGAAGCCATTGGACGATGGAGTTTAACAATCGGCAACGAGTATAAGCTAAAATTTTGAGACTGTGTTGTCAAGTAGGTTATTCACCACTTGATCTTGTTGTTGATCTATTCTTATACAGGAGGACCGAGATGCATTACTTCTTTCTGGTAGATAAAACAAATAATAATTATTATTTTAGAACGGAAATTGAAACCGCGTACGACCACGTGACACAAGCTCTTTTGTGGCCGACAAAAGTAGGGATTAGTAACAGATCACAAACCGACAGACAACTCCAGGGTGGTGGATTCTCGTGATCCTCAACTTTGGTCACGGGCTCGCTTATATAAAGTAAACAACTTTGGTGGTCTTCCTCGAAATTTCATTCCCCAACCTCCGAGAAGTAGTTTTGCTATATAATAATTTGTCATATGACTATCCAAGACATATATAATTATCCGCACAATCAAGTATCCCAGAAAATATAATATTGTAGATCTATTAATAATAGTAAAACTTTGGACAAACATGGTGCTAAATAATGGATATATAATAAATTGCTGGCTTCCTCGAAAAGCATCCCCACCTCGGAATGATTTCTTCTTTACTAAGTAATAATATAACACGCCTACTTAAATGATATATAATACATATGACAACAATACTTTCTAATAGCCAAATAATCACAATATTCACCACCAAATGTCAAAAGAGTCCATTTGTCAAAATTTGTACCTCTAATCTTGTAGTGACACATAAATTTTTGTTTGGAGACTTTTCATTCATTTCATGAAAAAACTAAAAGTTGAGTTCGTCAATAGCGATGCGATTGGATCCTTAAATGCTTAGCTTAGTCCTACACTCGCATCTTTTATCTCATTTCTCCACATTTAGACAATAGACACATTTATGTTTAGGCATAAGGCATTTGAATTAAACAAAGCTTGTTTGCATCAAATAAAACAGGGCCTTAACAATGAACTTCTTCATTTTAATTGGCCCAATGAATGGCTTGACATGCGAGATTAACTAGAATTCAAGACTCCAAAATCGTGGGAGTTAGCTTCAATTTCATGATAGCGAGAATTGTGGAATTTTGGATCAAAGAACTTCAAGATGAGGGCTAGATGAGTTGAGGCTGGCCAAGTTGGCGGACTACTACGAAAAATCAACCGGTTTTAGCGGAGGATTTTTGAAGGAGCAAAACAGGATCAAGAGATTTGGATTACACAAAAAAATCAAACATGACCAAACACTCACAGAGGGACCCTCGGTCGATGACCAAACGACAGCGCATAAGGCAATCTGGAGTTTGTAAAGATTGATTCGGTCAAGTGAGCTGTCCAGGGATGAGAGAACAGGGGGAAAAGGGGAAGGGAAGCGGGTCATTCGGTGATTGATTGAGGAAAATCCAACCGAGAGCTTCGGAGACAGAATGAGGGAAAGATTCGGTGATTCTTTTTTGAAAAGAAAGAAATACAAGAAATGGGGACTCTTTAATAAAGCAAAACTGATGGCGAGCTTCGAGGGGCGATGGCTTTCGGTGGCTAGGGAATCCAAAAAGGGAGATTTTTGACTAAGAAGTAGGAAAGTAATGGAAAATCAGAATCAAATAAGATTAGAAACTGGTGAGTGGAAGGAAAAAACTTGAGAGTCAAAAGGTGTAGGATACACTTCTCATGTTATTTTGATATGAAATTTAGTATGCTTAATTTCCTGCACATCTGGCCAAGTTTCAGCAGAAAAATTATGAGAAATGGGTCTATCACCACCCTCACGCAAGAAAATCAGAGGAGAATGACCTACCTCAGATCTGGGTAGCTCCGGAGAAGGGAAAAATGAAGATAAATGTAGATGGGTCAGTCGGTGAAGGCTCAACAGAAGGAGCCATAGCCGGCATCGTCCGCGACTCCCCCGGTACTCTCGTCGACGGCTTCACCAGGTCAGTTCGCGTGGATTCGGTGGCTCAACTCGAAACCCTAGCTCTGGTTGAAGCTTTGGAGTACATAAAGAAGAAGGAGATGGGAGCTGTTTCGATAGACTCAGATTGCAGAAGCCTCGTACGATCTTTAACAGGAGAAGAAGACTTTAACTGGGATGCACATGCTCCCTGGTCAAAGTGCAAGGAGTTGCTGCAGACTTTACCTTTTGTGGGCCTTCAATTTTGTGCAAGAGCTGCAAATGGAGTAGCGGACTGGGCCGCGCGCCCATAGGGACAAGAAGTTACCGCCAAACTGGATTTTCTCGCCTCCTCCGGCCCTTTGGGCCTTGCTATGTCACGACGCCCCGCTTTTGGGTGCTGCTGGTCTTGCACCAGTTTTCATATAAATAAATAAAACTTCGTTTTCGACAAGAAAAAAAAAAATTCCTGCACGTGAACTTGTCTGGAGATGAATCATGTTGCCTAACTGTTCCCTTTGTCTGATTGTATTAGACGGTGTATGTTTCGTCCATGTTCGGCCCCTCCAAGTATTTTGGAGTGACCTCGTTTTTTGTTTTTTTTTTTTTTTGGAATTGGAGGAACCACCTTAGCCGACAGCCGCCGCGTAAACCCTCAGGTGGTGATAATAGGGAAACCACCAGCCCGGCGCCACACTTAAATCGCCTAATGATCCGCCAGCCTCCCTGCAACGCAAGTTGCAAGGGCTTCAAACCTTGGACCTCCCGTTTTGAGGTCTGGAGCCTACCCAGCGGAGCCATCACAGCCGGTGGTAGTTTGTTGTTTGTTTGTTTGCTTGCATGTTTTTGCTTTGTCCAGCAAGCTTCCGTTGCATTAGATTTGCTTTTAGATTAAATTGGGTAGTTGTGTAGTTTATACTTTGCAGTTGACAAAAGTATTATAATTGTCATTTTTATGGGAAAATTATCCAAAAAAAATCACAAACCTATTGTACAACGGCCAATTTAGTTATAAACTTTTCAATTATATTAATTTAATTTTAAACTTTTTGACAACTTACCAATTTAGTCCTGTGTGATACGGCCAACGCTATGTTAACTTGCAATTTTTTTAAAATTTTATGAACCATTTTCTTTTTCCCTTCACCAACCATCACTGAGCCTCGTCAATAGCTAGTGGAGGTCACCAACCTCAAGCGAGGGCCATCCTCACTGGCCTCGGGTGAGGGACGCCCACAATCGAACGATTAATTTTTGCTTATTTTTCAAAACATAATGAACACCATTAAAACAGCACTAACATTTTGCAAATCATTTTAGTAACTTTTTAGATAACAAATTATATGAAGGATACCACCAGCCGTGGTGGCTCCGCTGATAGGCTTCAGTGACCCTTTGCGAGAGAGGTGAGGAGTTCGAAACCTTTACGAAGTAAAGGCTCTTGCGGAGTTACTTGATAACTTAAGTGTGCTGCCGGGGGTGGTGAAGCCTCCCGCTTACTTAGCACCTAGGGGTTTACGCTTCGGCTACCGGTTGAGGTGGTTCCTCCAGCGACAAAAAAAAAAAAAAAAAAAATTATATGAAGGATAACTTTGGTAAAATTATGTGCTAAACCTTGTAATAATAAACATTTCGTTGGATCTTTCACAAGTATCTAGATATATATTGAAAAATCAAAACATAGAAATGACATATCAAAACTTAAAGTCACACTAAGTTCTTACTATGGTATAGAAAATTTACCATCATATCAAGTTTCTCAAATCATTTCAACAATCTTCTTATGCATTATAGTATCGATACTCTTTGTTGCCGGATTTATTTTGCAGTTCCTCACTATCCAAGAAAGTGTACATTCCAATATGGTGTAAAGCTTGGTAGAGATTGCCAACGAAGTTGTTATGTAGGTCTGTGCCTCTAAAATTTAAGAAGACATCGTAAAACTTTTTGGGTTTCAATGAACAAGCCATTGAATAAAGGAGTTCAATAATCAACAACGGCTAGCTTAAGATTTGATTAAGTATTTTCAAGTAGTTCGTTCACCACTTGATCTTCTTGTTGATTTATTCTTATACTGTGGAAAATTGTGGCACTTAGGGATGGACCAGGACATTTGAAGATGTGAACGCAAGGACTTATTTTAACTGCAAGCCGCGTATCATTGCATTATTCAAATTATCTTATTAACACAAGCTTCTACGAGGCTAACAAAATTATTGTATAAATCAACGAAATAACTTTAGCGTGGTGGATTCTTGTGATCTAAGTCATAGGTTCACTAATAAAAACTACTTTTTTGGCTTCCTCAAAATTTCATTCCCAACTTTTGAGAAGTTGTTTTTTCCTTGCTATATAATAATTTTATCAAATGACCCATCAAGACATATATAATAACACTCACAATCAAGTGTAACAGCAAAAGAATAATATTTAGTCTATTTATAATAGTAGAAATTTGGAAAATAATGATGCTTAAGGATGGACTAATATATCCAATAGGTGTGAACACATGGATTTATTTTCACCTAATACAACACATGATGGCATTATTCGGATTGGCTGATTGACACAAAATTTGTTTTGACTGATGTTGGAATAATTGTTAAATTGTTGATAAACTTGACAAGTCAACAAGCCATATGACTGACAAAAGTGGTGATTAGAATAGATCGCTACTCGGTCAACCAATGTGCATAGTAAGTGTGCACCCAGTAGCCTCGGCTTGAACATCTATGGAAGAAAAAAAAAAACCAATCGGCCATCAAAGATGAAATATTTTGAGTAAAGCCTAGTCGAATTAAATTGAATTTGGAATAGTATGAGGCCATTTAAGTAATATTAGTGCGGCTGCCGTTTAAGTAATATTATTGGGTTTCCAAGCCAATAATCTTTCTTTAATCAAAATTTAATTTCTAATTAGCCTATTGAAGTGTGGCTATTTTATCAAAGTGCCCGCCATTTTCTCAAAAGTGTGTCATGAACTTGAAATTGTCTTAGACAACCCATGTGCATGGTAAGAGTGTGCACCAAATAGCCCTGGCCTCAACCGTCCATGAAAAAAAACTGATCAGCCACCGAAGGAGAATTTTTTGAATAAAGCCTAGTCAAATGAAATTGAAATTGAAAAAAAATATGAGCCCATTTAAGTAATATTAGCGTGGCTGTCGTTTAAGTAATACTATTGGGTGTCTAACCCAATAATCTTTCTTTAATCAAAAGTCAATTTCTAATTAGCCTATTGAAGTGTGGCCATTTTATCAAAGTGCCTACCACTTTCTTAATAGTGTGTCATGAACTTGAGTTTGTCTAAGACGACCCATGTGCATAATAAGTGTGCACCAAGTAGCCTAGGCCCTGAACATCTATGAAAAAAGAATGAATCGGCCATTGAAGATGAATTTTTGGAATAAAGCCTGGTCATGTTAAATTGAAATTTGAAAAATATGAGGCCATTCGAGCAATATTAGTGTGGCTGCCGTTTAAGTAATATTATTGGGTGTCCAACCCAATCATCTTTATTTAATCAAAATTCAATTTCTAATTAGCCTATTAAGTGTGCACCAAGTAGCCCTAGCATAAACATCTGTGAAAAAAAAAATGAAACCAAACAGCCATTGGAGATGAATTTTTTGAATAAATCCTGGTCAAATTAAATTCAAATCGGAAAAATATGAGGCCATTTAAGTAATATTAGTGCGGCTGCCATCTAAGTAATATTATTGGGAGTCCAACCCAATAATCTTTCTTTCATCAAAATTCAATTTCTAATTAGCCTATTGAGGTGCAGCCATTTTATCAAACTGCCCGCCATTTTCTGAAAAGTGTGTCATGAACTTAACATTGTCTTAGACGACCCATGTGCATGGTAAGAGTGCACCAAATAGCCCTGGCCTCGACCGTCCATGAAAAAAACTGCTCGGCCACCGAAGGAGAAATTGTTGAATAAAGCCTAGTCAAATTAAATTGAAATTGAAAAAATACGAGGCCATTTAAGTAATACTAGTGTGGCTGCCGTTTAAGTAATATTAGCGGGTGTCTAACTGAATAATCTTTCTTTAAACAAAAGTCAACTTCTAATTAGCCTATTGAAGTGTGGCTATTTTATAAAAGTGCCCGCCATTTTCTTAATAGTGTGTCAAAAACTTGAGTTTGTCTTAGTCGACCAATGTGCATAGTAAGTATGCACCAAGTAGCCCTGGCTTGAACATCTATGAAAAAAAGAAAACCAATCAACCATCGAAGATGAATTTTTTTAATAAAGCCTGGTCAAATTAAATTGAAATTTGAAAAATATGAGGCCATTTAAGTAATATAAGTGTGGCTACCGTTTACGTAATATTATTGGGTGTCCAACCCAATAATCTTTCTTTAATCAAAATTCAATTTCTAATTAGCCTATTGAAGTGCGGCTATTTTATCAAAGTGCCCGCCATTTTTTGAATAAAGCTTGGTCAAATCAAATTCAAATTCGAAAAATATGAGGCCATTTAAGTAATATTAGTGCAGCTGCCATCTAAGTAATATTATTGGGTGTCCACCCCAAAAATCTTTATTTAATTAGAATTCCATTTCTAATTAGCCTGTTGAGGTGCGGCTATTTTATCAAAGTGCTCGCCATTTTTTGAATAAAGCTTGGTCAAATTAAATTCAAATTGGAAAAATACGAGGCCATTTAAGTAATATTAGTGCAGCTGCCGTCTAAGTAATATTATTGGGTGTCCAACCCAATAATCTTTATTTAATTACAATTCAATTTCTAATTAGCCTATTGAGGTGCGGCTATTTTATCAAAGTGCCCACAATTTTCTCAAAAGTGTGTCATGAACTTGAGATTGTCCTAGGCGACCCATGTGCATGGTAAGAGTGTGCACCAAATAGCCCTAGCCTCGACTGTCCATGAAAAAAATTGATCGGCCACCAAAGTAGAATTTTTTGAATAAAGCCTAGTCAAATTAAATTGAAATTGTAAAAATATGAGGCCATTTAAGTAATATTAGTGTGGCTGCCGTTTAAGTAATATTATTGGGTGTCTAACCCAATAATCTTTCTTTAATCAAAATTCAATTTCTAATTAGCCTATTGAGGTGCAGCTATTTTATCAAACTGCCCGTCATTTTCTGAAAAGTGTGTCATGAACTTGACATTGTCTTAGACAACCCATGTGCATGGTAAGAGTGCACCAAATGGCCCTGAAGTCGACCGTCCATGAAAAGAACTACTCGGCTACCGAAAGAGAAATTGTTGAATAAAGCCTAGTCAAATTAAATTGAAATTGAAAAAATATGAGGCCATTTAAGTAATACTAGTGTGGCTGCCGTTTAAGTAATATTATCGGGTGTCTAACCGAATAATCTTTCTTTAAACAAAATTCAACTTCTAATTAGCCCATTGAATTGTGGCTATTTTATAAAAGTGCCCGCCATTTTCTTAATAGTGTGTCAAAAACTTGAGTTTGTCTTAGTCGACCAATGTGCATAGTAAGTATGCACCAAGTAGCCTTGGCTTGAACATCTATGAAAAAAAGAAAACCAATCAGCCATCGAAGATGAATTTTTTGAATAAAGCCTGGACAAATTAAATTGAAATTTGAAAAATATGAGGCCATTTAAGTAATATAGGTGCGGCTACCGTTTAAGTAATATTATTGGGTGTCCAACCCAATAATCTTTCTTTAATCAAGATTCAATTTCTAATTAGCATATTGAGGTGCGGCTATTTTATCAAAGTGCCCACAGTTTTCTCAAAAGTGTGTCATGAACTTGAGATTGTCCTAGACGACCCATGTCCATGGTAAGAGTGTGCACCAAATAGCCCTAGCCTCGACCGTCCATGAAAAGAACTGCTCGGCTACCGAAGGAGAAATTGTTGAATAAAGCCTAGTCAAATTAAATTGAAATTGAAAAAATATGAGGCCATTTAGGTAATACTAGTGTGGCTAATGTTTAAGTAATATTATCAGGTGTCTAAACAAATAATCTTTCTTTAAACAAAAGTCAACTTCTAATTAGCCTATTGAAGTGTGGATATTTTGTAAAAGTGCCCGCCATTTTCTTAATAGTGTGTCAAAAACTTGAGTTTGTCTTAGTCGACCAATGTGCATAGCAAGTATGCACCAAGTAGCTCTGGCTTGAACATCTATGAAAAAAAGAAAACCAATCGGCCATCGAAGATGAATTTTTTGAATAAAGCCTGGTCAAATTAAATTGAAATTTGAAAAATATGAGGCCATTTAAGTAATATAAGTGCGGCTACCGTTTAAGTAATATTATTGGGTGTCCAACCCAATAATCTTTCTTTACTCAAAATTCAATTTCTAATTAGCCTATTGAAGTGCGGCTATTTTATCAAAGTGCCCGCCATTTTTTGAATAAAGCTTGGTCAAATCAAATTCAAATTGGAAAAATATGAGGCCATTTAAGTAATATTAGTGCAAATTTGCCGTCTAAGTAATAATATTGGGTGTCCAACCCAATAATCTTTATTTAATTAGAATTCAATTTCTAATTAGCCTATTGAGGTGCGGCTATTTTATCAAAGTGCCCACAATTTTCTCAAAAGTGTGTCATGAACTTGAGATTGCGTTAGACGACCCATGTGCATGGTAAAAGTGTGCACCGAATAGCCCTAGCCTCGACCGTCCTTGAAAAAAATTGATCAGCCACCAAAGTAGAATTTTTTGAATAAAGCCTAGTCAAATTAAATTGAAATTGTAAAAATATGAGGCCATTTAAGTAATATTAGTGTGGCTACCATTTAAGTAATATTATTGGGTGTCTAACCCAATAATCTTTCTTTAATTAAAAGTCAATTTCTAATTAGCCTATTGAAGTGCGGCTATTTTATCAAAGTGCCCACCATTTTCTTAATAGTGTGTCATGAACTTGAGTTTGTCTTGGTCAGCCAATGTGCATAGTAAGTGTGCACCAAGTAGCCCCGGCTTGAACAACTATGAAAAAAAAAAAAAAAAAAAACCAATTGGCCATCAAAGATGAATTTTTTTGAGTAAAGCCTAGTCGAATTAAATTGAATTCGGAAAAATATGATGCCATTTAAGTAATATTAGTGCGGCTGCCGTTTAAGTAATATTATTGGGTTTCCAACTCAATAATCTTTCTTTAATCAAAATTTAATTTCTAACTAGCCTATTGAAGTGTGGCTATTTTATCAAAGTGCCCGCCATTTTCTCAAAAGTGTGTCATGAACTTGAAATTGTCTTAGATGACCCATGTGCATGGTAAGAGTGTGCACCAAATAGCCCTAGCCTCAACCATCCATGAAAAAAAAAACTGATTAGCCACCGAAGGAGAATTTTTTGAATAAAGCCTAGTCAAATGAAATTGAAATTGAAAAAAAAAAAATATTAGGCAATTTAAGTAATATTAGCGTGGCTGCCGTTTAAGTAATATTATTGGGTGTCTAACCCAATAATCTTTCTTTAATCAAAAGTCAATTTCTAATTCGCCTATTGAAGTGTGGCTATTTTATCAAAGTGCCTACCACTTTCTTAAGAGTGTCTCATGAACTTGAGTTTGTCTAAGACGACCCATGTGCATAATAAGTGTGCACCAAGTAGCCTAGGCCCTGAACATCCGTGAAAAACGAATGAATCGGCCATCGAAGATGAATTTTTGGAATAAAGCATGGTCATGTTAAATTGAAATTTGAAAAAATGAGGCCATTCGAGCAATATTAGTGTGGCTGCCGTTTAAGTAATATTATTGGGCGTCCAACCCAATAATATTTATTTAATCGAAATTCAATTTCTAATTAGCCTATTGAGTGTGCACCAAGTAGCCCTAGCGTGAACATCTGTGAAAAAAAAAATGAAACCAAACAGCCATTGAAGATGAATTTTTTGAATAAAGCCTAGTCAAATTAAATTGAAAAGGGAAAAAATATGAGGCCATTTAAGTAATATTGGTGCAGCTGCCGTCTAAGTAATATTATTGGGAGTCCAACCCAATAATCTTTCTTTAATCAAAATTCAATTTCTAATTAGCCTATTGAGGTGCAACTATTTTATCAAACTGCCCGCCATTTTTTGAAAAGTGTGTCATGAAATTGACATTGTCTTAGACGACCCATGTGCATGGTAAGAGTGCACCAAATAGCCCTCAACTCGACCATCCATGAAAAGAACTGCTTAGCCACCGAAGGAGAAATTGTTGAATAAAGCCTAGTCAAATTAAATTGAAATTGAAAAAATATGAGGCCATTTAAGTAATACTAGTGTGGCTGTCGTTTAAGTAATATTATCGGGTGTCTAACCGAATAATCTTTCTTTAAACAAAAGTCAACTTCTAATTAGCCTATTGAAGTGTGGCTATTTTATAAAAAGTGCCCGCCATTTTCTTAATAGTGTGTCAAAAACTTGAGTTTGTCTTAGTCGACCAATGTGCATAATAAGTATGCACCATGTAGCCTTGGCTTGAACATCTATGAAAAAAAGAAAACCAATTAGCCACCGAAGATGAATTTTTTGAATAAAGCCTGGTCAAATTAAATTGAAATTTGAAAAATATGAGGCCATTTAAGTAATATAAGTGCGGCTACCGTTTAAGTAATATTATTGGGTGTCCAACCCAATAATCTTTCTTTAATCAAAATTCAATTTCTAATTAGCCTATTGAAGTGCGGCTATTTTATCAAAGTGCCCGCCATTTTTTGAATAAAGCTTGGTCAAATTAAATTGAATTTGGAAAAATATGAGGCCATTTAAGTAATATTAGTGCGGCTGCCGTTTAAGTAATATTATTTGGTTTCCAACCCAATAATCTTTCTTTAATCAAAATTTAATTTCTAATTAACCTATTGAAGTGTGGCTATTTTATCAAAGTGCCCGCCATTTTCTCAAAAGTGTGTCATGAACTTGAAATTGTCTTAGAAGACCCATGTGCATGGTAAGAGTGTGCACCAAATAGCCCTGGCCTCAACCATCCATGAAAAAAAAACTGATCAGCCACCGAAGGAGAATTTTTTGAATAAAGCCTAGTCAAATGAAATTGAAATTGAAAAAAAAAAATATGAGGCCATTTAAGTAATATTAGCGTGGCTGCTGTTTAAGTAATATTATTGGGTGTCTGACCTAATATTCTTTCTTTAATCAAAAGTCAATTTCTAATTTGCCTATTGAAGTGTGGCTATTTTATCAAAGTGCTTACCACTTTCTTAAGAGTGTCTCATGAACTTGAGTTTGTCTAAGACGACCCATGTGCATAATAAGTGTGCACCAAGTAGCCTAGGCCCTGAACATCCGTGAAAAAAGAATGAATCGGCCATCGAAGATGAATTTTCGGAATAAAGCCTAGTCATGTTAAATTGAAATTTGAAAAAATGAGGCCATTCGAGCAATATTAGTGTGGCTGCCGTTTAAATAATATTATTGGGCGTCCAACCCAATAATCTTTATTTAATCAAAATTCAATTTCTAATTAGCCTATTGAGTGTGCACCAAGTAGCCCTAGCGTGAACATCTGTGAAAAAAAAAATGAAACCAAACAGCCATTGATGATGAATTTTTTGAATAAAGCCTGGTCAAATTAAATTGAAATGGGAAAAATATGAGGCCATTTAAGTAATATTAGTGTAGCTGCCGTCTAAGTAATATTATTGGGAGTCCAACCCAATAATCTTTCTTTAATCAAAATTCAATTTCTAATTAGCCTATTGAGGTGCAGCTATTTTATCAAACTGCCCGCCATTTTCTGAAAAGTGTGTCATGAACTTGACATTGTCTTAGACGACTCATGTGCATGGTAAGAGTGCACCAAATAGCCTAGGCCTCGACCATCCATGAAAAAAACTGCTCAGCCATCGAAGGAGAAATTGTTGAATAAAGCCTAGTCAAATTAAATTGAAATTGAAAAAGTATGAGGCCATTTAAGTAATACTAGTGTGGCTGTCGTTTAAGTAATATTATCGGGCGTCTAACCGAATAATCATTCTTTAAACAAAAGTCAACTTCTAATTAGCCTATTGAAGTGTGGCTATTTTATAAAAGTGCCCGCCATTTTCTTAATAGTGTGTCAAAAACTTCAGTTTGTCTTAGTCGACCAATGTGCATAGTAAGTATGCACCAAGTAGCCTTGGCTTCAGCATCTATGAAAGAAAGAAAACCAATCAGCCATCGAAGATGAATTTTTTGAATAAAGCCTGGTCAAATTAAATTGAAATTTGAAAAATATGAGGCCATTTAAGTAATATAAGTGCGGCTAACGTTTAAGTAATATTATTGGGTGTCCAACCCAATAATCTTTCTTTAACCAAAATTCAATTTCTAATTAGCCTATTGAAGTGCGGCTATTTTATCAAAGTGCCCGCCATTTTTTGAATAAAGCTTGGTCAAATTAAATTGAAATTGGAAAAATATGAGGCCATTTAAGTAATATTAGTGCAGCTGCCATCTAAGTAATATTATTGGGTGTCCAACCCAATAATCTTTATTTAATTAGAATTCAATTTCTAATTAGCCTATTGAGGTGCGGCTATTTTATCAAAGTGCCCACAATTTTCTCAAAAGTGTGTCATGAACTTCAGATTCTCTTAAACGACCCATGTTCCTGGTAAGAGTGTGCACTAGATAGCCCTAGCCTCGACCGTCCATGAAAAAATTGATCGGCCACCAAAGTAGAATTTTTCGAATAAAGCCTAGTCAAATTAAATTGAAATTGTAAAAATAGGAGGCCATTTAAGTAATATTAGTGTGGCTGTCGTTTAAGTAATATTATTGGGTGTCTAACCCAATAATATTTCTTTAATGAAAATTCAATTTCTAATTAGCCTATTGAGGTGCAGCTATTTTATCAAACTGCTCGCCATTTTCTGAAAAGTGTGTCATGAACTTGACATTGTCTTAGACGACCCATGTGCATTGTAAGAGTGCACCAAATAGCCCTGGCCTCGACTGTCCATGAAAAGAACTGCTCGGCCACCGAAGGAGAAATTGTTGAATAAAGCCTAGTCAAATTAAATTGAAATTGAAAAAATATGAGGCCATTTAAGTAATACTAGTGTGGCTGCCGTTTAAGTAATATTATCGAGTGTCTAACCGAATAATCTTTCTTTAAACAAAAGTCAACTTCTAAGTAGCCCATTGAAGTGTGGCTATTTTATAAAAGTGCCCGCCATTTTCTTAATAGTGTGTCAAAAACTTGAGTTTGTCTTAGTCGACCAATGTGCATAGTAAGTATGCACCAAGTAGCCTTGACTTGAACATCTATAATAAAAAAAAAAAAACCAATTAGCCATCGAAGATGAATTTTTTGAATAAAGCCTGGTCAAATTAAATTGAAATTTGAAAAGTATGAGGCCATTTAAGTAATATAAGTGCGGCTGCCGTCTAAGTAATATTATTGGGTGTCCAACCCAATAATCTTTCTTTAATCAAAATTCAATTTCTAATTAGCCTATTGAGGTGTGGCTATTTTATCAAAGTGCCCGCCATTTTCTGAAAAGTGTGTCATGAACTTGACATTGTCTTAGACGACCCATGTGCATGGTAAGAGAGTGCACCAAATAGCCCTGGCCTCGACCATCCTTGTAAAAAACTGATCGGCCACCGAATGAGAATTTTTTGAATAAAGCCTGGTCAAATTAAATTCAAATTGAAAAAATATGACGCAATTTAAGTAATATTAGTGTGGCTGCCATTTGAGTAATATTATTGGGTGTCTAACCCAATAATCTTTCTTTAAGCAAAAGTCAATTTCTAATTAACTTATTGAAGTGCGTCTATTTTATCAAAGTGCCCGCCATTTTCTTAATAGTGTGTCATGAACTTGAGTTTGTCTCAGTCGACCAATGTGCATGGTAAGTGTGCACCAAGTGGCCCTGGCATGAACATTCATGAAAAAAAAAAAAAAAAAAAAAAACCTAAATGGCCTATTGAAGTGTGGCTACTTTATCAAAGTGTCTGCCACTTTCTTAAAAGTGTGTCATGAACTTGTGTCACGCCCCGATCCTCCGACACTGACACATCCTTCTTCTTGGTCAATTTTATAATGTGATATAAGTATCGCGGGCCCTTTTGTTTATTAAGTGCATGCGGAAGCAGTTATAAATCCCAAGACAATAAAACAATAGTTAGAAAAGTAAGGCCATATTTTTCATATTAAAATTCACAATGAACCTTTATACATGGCAGAACTCAAAGTATTTTACCATACTATTCACCAAGGTGTAGTCTCACACTCAACCATCTATGAACAGGGTTCACAAAGAGGATGAGATCATAGTCCTCATTTGAGTCGTACTCGAATCATCATCGGGGTTCTCCTCCAGGTACTTCTCTCGGGTTCTTTCTCCTCAGGCTCCTCATCAGGGTCCTGAAATGTTGTCCCATAACCGGGATGAGACTACACCTCAGCAAGTTCTACCCCACTAAGACTCGATTAGGAAACCAATACGCTAACCGGGCTGCCTATACACGCACAGGTCAGATGACTTACCTTGGCCTTAGATTCCACCTACATATTAGCACAATCAATAGGCACCCTAACAATCACATCACATGTTGATATCTCGATCAATCGACTTAGTCGATTACATGTCAATCAGACTATTCAAAGTCACTTCCACTCAATCAGTCAATTCACGACAACGGATCAATCATTGATCAATCAACCTAGTTGATTACGTGTCAGTCGGACTATTTCCAGGTCAAATCACTCCTCAATATAAAACCTCCCATTTGCACTCTCAGTCACAAAGCTACAGTAATGCTCTCAGACGTCGTTTTCACCAAGGTGACATATGTACTGGACAGCACTCGTGTGTTCTTTAAGGCGCCATTTTTACCAGTGATATTCTTAATCACCGAACCACGTATGTCCATAATGAGACATGTAGTAGACAGCAGTCGTGCGTTCTTTAAGGCACCGTTTTCACCAGTGATTTCCTTATCACCGAACCACGTATGTCTGTACTGATGCAGATAATAGACAGCACTCGTGCGTTCTTTAAGGCGCCGTTTTTACCAGTGATTTCCTTATCACCGAACCACGTATATCTATACCTCGTATCTGATCGGTCTTAGCCAAGAGTATTCTTAGTTCAATCTCCCAATTCCTTCCAATTTACAACTCATCAAAGCATTATAAATGCTAAATAACCATACTCGGTTATCTATCGATCAATCATTCAATTTCACTCAATTTCAATCAATTTAGGAATAATTCCTCAAATTGCACAATTAATTCAATTCAGCACAATATAGAGCTCAAATAAATAAACGAACTGCACCACGACAATCAACACGAAATTTCGGTAGTCAACTATCCTAGCATAATTTCTGAAAAATAAATAAATAAATAAATAAATAAATTTGAAAATTAATAAATAAATACTAAAATTCAATTTAGGTCCGTAATGCCTAATTGAAGTCCGATAAAAGTCGGGAAAAATCCTGAGATGTATTCAATAAATTGTATAGGCAGTTCTTTAGCTAAGTACACTAATCACCTAACTAATATGTAACGCAATTAACTAATAATCACTAATCCATTCTAATCTAACAACCTAATTGCACTTAATTAAATCTAATCAACCCTTAAGCATCATTAGTCTACTAAGAAATGATTAGTGAGATTACTCACTTGATTAAAAGCGGGGACCGGGGACACCGTGACGACGACGCGATGGCGGCCGAAATCAGGCTTTCGACGACACCGACGGGCTTGGACTAGGCCTAGAATGGGCCCAACAAATCTCAGCCCAATTGAGATTTGTTCTTGCTTTTGGGCTAGACCCAAATTGGGTTGGGCCTGCTGAAGACGGGCTGACTTCAAGTGGCTTTTCTGAACTTAAAAAAATGGGCTGTTATTCGTGTAAATTCGACTGGGCTTGAAGACAGCAAATTGGGCCGAGATTGCTGGCTTCGCTGGGCTTGAAATGGCCCTCAACTGGACCGAATTTTGCTGGGCCCGAATGACTGAAAGTGATGGGCTGAAGGCACACGAATTCACGGGCTTCACTGGCGTGCGGCTTCAGTCGAGTCGGTAGCTTTGCGAGACGTCTTTGGTTGATGTTGTTGACTGAACCAAGGGCAAACACTGCCAAGTGGCAGCAAGGCCAAGCTGCTCGATCAAATTAGGAGTCTCGGTGGTCTTCAATGGGCGCTGAAGTTGACTGGCAAGTGGCTTCGGTGGACGGCATGACTCGGTGAAGACGTGGCTTCTTCAAGCGATGTTGCTGGTCAACAAAGGGCTTCACTCGGTGGGGAATTTGACCGAGATGTGGGCGTGCTGGCGTGGAGCTGAGGGACGCGCGGAGGAGGGGACGCCTGGCAGAAGACACGAATGGAGAAACAGCTCCGTCTGAGCCGCGAGAGACACGAGGCAGCTTCGGTCTTCAAGGCTTCGTGGATGTTTCCAGTCAACAACCAAGGCCAGCGAGAGGAGTTTTGAAGCCGCGTGGAGCTGGACGAACTGCAGCAGTTTCGGTCAACACCTTGGGACTTCGCTTGAGGAATTTCACTGAAGTTAACCAAGAGAGCAAGAGATGGAGGAGCAGGGGTGAGCTGGCTGCGTGAGAGGAGGTAAACGGGCGAAGGGAGAGAGAGATATCGTGGGCTGTGTCTTCGGTGGGATGGCAGAGAAGGTGGACGTTCGGTGGACTGGAATTTTCGCTGATTCTGCTCTCCCTTGCTGGTCACACACGGTTTGAAGAAAAAGAGAGAATGGAGGGTCCCCTTAGCTTGATCTTTCCACAAAATATCTCTCACACTCCCTCTAGGCCAAGTATTATCCCTTGGCCTTCATTAGGCCACAATCACAACCACACCCTTCACAACTTCTCAATTGGTCAATTTTGGGCTAGTGGGAGGTGAGTTACGAATTTTTTAGCCAAAGCTTCAATTGCTCTTCAATTCTCTCTTGATTCATACTCCATTGGCCGCCATAATTTCAATTGATATATCAATTATCAAATTGATAATTTTCCTCACCCAATTACCCATCTTGCATCTCAATTTTGCGTCCAAATTTAATCCCTAGCTTCAATTGCACAAAAACGACCATGCGAAAACTTTTTCCCGAGTGTTAGAATAATCTTCTGAGACTGAGTCGACACTCCTATAATTTATTGTGACATGGCAGAAACTTCATTTTCTGAAATCGGACTTGAATTCTCAGTTAATTTCAACTTGGCACATTTTTAGCGTGACCTAGGCTACCGGGAAATTTTCATATATTTTTAAGTGCAAATGACCCGTGGTCGATTTTCTTCGAGCCACAATGAACCCACTCAACTCAATAACGACTCTCGATTGTCATGAAAATCTCAATGATCCACATACGGAAACAGAGTACCAAAACAATAAGAAAATCAGTCTAGTACCGATCGACGAGAATTTTCCAATTTAGTGGTGTCACCCACGATTAGCCATACATCTCAGTCGAACCAACCTATCTTTGATTTCAAATTGATTTTACACTGTGCCATAATAACCTTTAAAGATGAGCACGATCGAGAAGCCGATTCCTAGTCGAATTCGCAAGTCTATTTGCCTTAAAATTCTTAATGATTTCCCCAGATAGTCTAATTATCTCAAGAGTGATCAGCTCTGAGAATAGCCCTATAGACACGTCAATGAAATGTCTGATTTATTCAATAGAAAGCATGACTGAAAATCTGGGATGTTACAACTTAAGTTTGTCTAAGACGACCCATGTGCATAATAAGTGTGCACCAAGTAGCCAAGGTCTGAACATCGATGAAAAAAAATTGAATCAGCCATCGAAGATGAATTTTTTGAATAAATCCTGGTCATATTAAATTGAAATTGGAAAAATATGAGGCCATTTAAGTAATATTAGTGCGGCTGCCGTTTAAGTAATATTATTGGGTGTCCAACCTAATAAACTTTCTTTAATCAAAATTAAATTTCTAATTAGCCTATTGCAGTGTGGCTATTTTATCAAAGTGCCCGCCATTTTCTCAAAAGTGTGTCGTGGACTTGACTTTGTCTTAGATGACCCATGTGCATGGTAAGAGTGTGCACCAAATAGCCCTAGCCTTGACCGTCCATGAAAAAAACTGATCAGCCATCAAAGGATAATTTTTTGAATAATGCCTAGTCAAATTAAATTGAAATTGAAAAAATAGGAGGCCATTTAAGTAATATTAGTGTGGTTGTCGTTTAAGTAATATTATTGTGTGTCTAACCCAATAATCTTTCATTAATCAAAATTCAATTTCTAATTTGCCTATTGAAGTGTGGCTATTTTATCAAAGTGCCTGCCATTTTCTTAATAGTGTGTCATGAACTTGAGTTTGTCTCAGTCGACCAATGTGCATAGTAAGTGTGCACCAAGTAGCCCTGGCGTGAACATTTGTGAAAAAAAAAAAAAACCAAACAACCATTGAAGATGAATTTTTTGAATAAAGCCTGATCAAATTAAATTGAAATTGGAAAAATATGAGGCCATTTAAGTAATATTAGTGCGGTTGCCGTTTAAGTAATATTATTGGGTGTCCAACCCAACAATCTTTCTTTAATCAAAATTCAATTTCTAATTAGCCTATTAAGGTGCAGCTATTTTATCAAAGTGCTCGCCATTTTCTCGAAAGCGTGTCATGAACTTGAGATTGTCTTAGACGACCCATGTGCATGGTAAGAGTGTGCACCAAATAGCCCTAGCCTCGACTGTCTGTGAAAAAAACCTATCGGCCCCGAAGTAGAATTTTTTTAATAAAGCCTAGTCAAATTAAATTGAAATTGAAAAAAATATGAGGCCATTTAAGTAATAATAGTGTGGCTGCCATTTAAGTAATATTATTGGCTGTCTAACCTAATAATCTTTCTTTAAGCAAAAGTCAATTTCTAATTAGCCTATTTAAGTGCGGCCATTTTATCAAAGTGCCTGCCATTTTCTTAATAGTGTGTCATGAACTTGAGTTTGTCTCAATCGACCAATGTGCATAGTAAGTGTGCACCAAGTAGCCCTGGCTTGAACATCTATGAAAAAAAAAAAAAACCAATCGGCCATCGAAGATGAATTTTTTGAATAAAGCCTAGTCATATTAAATTGAAATGGGAAAAAGATTAGGCCATTTAAGTAATATTATTGTGGCTGCCGTTTAAGTAATATTATTGGGTGTCCAACCCAATAATCTTTCTTTTATCAAAATTCAATTTCTAATTATCCTATTGAGGTGCGCCTATTTTATCAAAGTGCCCACCATTTTCTCAAAAGTGTGTCATGAACTTGAGATTGTCTTAGACGACCCATGTTCATGGTAAGAGTGTGCATCAAATAGCCCTGGCCTCAACCATCCATGAAAAAAACTAATCAGCCACCGAAGTAGAATTTTTTGAATAACGCCTAGTCAAATTAAATTGAAATTGAAAAAATATGATGCCATTTAAGTAATATTAGTGTGGCTGCAATTTAAGTAATATTATTGGGTGTCTAACCCAATAATCTTTCTTTAATCAAAAGTCAATTGCTAATTAGCGTATTGAAGTGCGGCTATTTTGTCAAAATGCCCACCATTTTCTTAATAGTGTGTCATGAACTTGAGTTTGTCTCAGTCGACCACTGAGTATAGTAAGTGTGCACCAAGTAGCCCTGGCTTGAACATCTGTGAGAAAAAAAAATACCAATCGACCATTGAAGATGAATTTTTTGAATAAAGCCTGGTCAAATTAAATTGAAATTGGAAAAATATGAGGCCATTTAAGTAATATTAGTGTGGCTACTGTTTAAGTAATATTATTGGGTGTCCAACCCAATAATCTTTCTTTAATCAAAATTCAATTTCTAATTAGCCTATTGAAGTGTGGCTATTTTATCAAAGTGCTTGCCACTTTCTTAATAGTGTTTCATGGACTTGAGTTTGTCTTAGACGACCCATGTGCATAGTAAGTGTGCACCAAGTAGCCCGGGCCCTGAACATCCGTGAAAAAAAAAAATCAACCGGCCATCGAAGATGAATTTTTTGAATAAAGCCTAGTCATATTAAATTGAAATTGGAAAAATATGAGGCCATTTAAGTAATATTAGTGCGGCTACCATTTAAGTAATATTATTGGGTGTCCAACCCAATAATATTTCTTTAATCAAAATTCAATTTCTAATTAGCCTATTGAAGTGCGGCTATTTTATCAAAGTGCCCGCCATTTTCTCAAAAGTGTGTCGTGGACTTGAGTTTGTCTCAGATGACCCATGTGCATGGTTAGTGTCCACCAAATAGCCCTAGCCTCGACTGTCCATGAAAAAAAATGGTCCGCCATTGAAGGTGCATTTTTTGAATAAAGCCTGGTCAAATTAAATTGAAATTAAAAAAATATGAGGCCATTTAAGTAATATTATTCGGTGTCCAATCCAATAATATTTCCTTAATCAAAGGTTAATTTCTGATTAGCTTATCGAAGTGCGGCAATTTTATCGAAGTGCCTGCTATTTTCTCTTAAATGTATCATGAACTTGAGTTTGTGTTGAAAGACCCATGTGCACGGTAGGTGTGCACCAAATAGCCTTGGCCCCGATTGTCCATGAATAATTGGTCGGCCACCAAGGTGCATTTTTTTAGGAAAGCCCGGTCGAATAGAATAGAAATTGAAAAAATATGAGGCCGTTTAAGTAATATCAGTGATGATTTACCATATGTAATCAATTTAGTCTCAAACTGATGATTCACCATAAATGACATTATGACAACGGGGAGGAACACAACATAATATCCTTAACCTCATACTTCCCAGCAGTGTCACAATTCAAAATAATCAATTCAAGCACTTTTTAAAATTTTATTAAATTAATGTTTCGTGTCACCCGAACATAAGATTTCAAGCGGGCATCATGTACGTGTTGATGTAGTTCCCTTTAATTACCTTACAATTTAAGTTCTTGATGTGGATTTACTCATCGAATTAAACCTTTTGACGTGCTTAATTAAGTCATAATAATAGTTTGTCAACTCAAGAACTTCTCCAAACAGTCGGGACACGTTAATTAGAATGGATTTTGGAAGAGAAAAATAAGAAACACGTTAATTACGTTATTGCGATTTTCTAGAATAGGAAATTGATTTAGTAGAGATCGACTGTAAGGCCTAGACTAATGCTGTAATGATTTTGGTCTTTAACTAGCTACTGGGAGTAAGGCCGATACCTTGATTTAAAAATAAAGGAGGTTTCTTTATCTCTCTTTGGAATTTGGCTAATTCGACCTGCACTCTCTTCCTTCGTGTTTCTTTTTTATTTAAAAGGTAACGTTGATAGAAATATAGGATGTGACGCTAGGAGCACAAAGCAAAAAACCACATGGAAAATGAAGCCCAGAAGATTATTCAGGCGCCAAAACCGCTTCATCCGTGCGTGGGCTTGCCTGGCGCGGTCGTAGGGTCTTTTTCGATTTCTGGTGGGGTCGCTTGACCCGGTTAGGACCCTTTCCAGACCGGGCGTTAAAAACTCAGCAAATTAATCCTATGAAAGTGCAACTAAAAGCTCTATTTCGATTTTATTATACATTAATAACTGAATATCCATATTAAATGCTTTAATTGGAGATGAAGGCTCTGATTTATGAGAGAGAGATCAATAACAAAAAAACTCGTGGATAACTCCATAGCCGGTTAAATGCATTCTTGAATAAATGTATAATAACTTTGAAATTACACTCACTTGTGCCCGGTACCTGGAGTGCCAAATTTGGCATGCCAAAGGTTAGGAAATTGATACTTAAATGCCAAAATCAGAGAAATAATGGATTACTTACGTGGCCAAAATGCACCGACCAAAAAAAAATGTGGCCAAAATGTTAACGTAGCAATTTTCCGACGAGATAAGTGCAAAACGATGATATTTTGCATGCTGACGTAGCTAGACAAGTGCAAAAAAGACGCCGTTTTACTAGTGACATGGATAAATAGTCAATATAAAAATTAATTAAATTAAATTTAAAACAAAATTTATTTTTATTTAAAAAAAGAGATAGAGATGGAGATTGTAGGTGACGAGGGTTGAGCCCTCATCATTGCCTCCTTGCCTTCGCCGGGAAGGGCTAGCGACGGTGGGAGGAGGGTCGCCCGAGATCGCCAAGTCCTAGGTAGGGGCCGATGACCCTAGTTGGTGACGACCCTTGGCCTAGCTAAGCGAGGGCTAGCAAACCTCGCCGAATCTAGGGGTCAGCAGCAACCCTTGGCTCAGCCGAGTGAGGGCCAATGAACCTCACCGGATTTGGGGGAGGGCCGCAACTCTCACCCCAAATCTAGACGAGGGCTCGCAAACCCTCATTGCCGATCAACCAGGGTCGCCAGTCCTTCCCCTATCGTCATTAATCATATGTCATCGCATACCGACAACTGATTGATGGTAGTGATTATTGATGTGCGCCAATATTGAGATTCTTGTGGTCCTAGACAATGGGTCATGCACTCAATAATTCTCGACATTTTAGTCACATATCTATCCACATTGACAATTGGGTCTCTTTTTGTGCAAACAAATACATATGACAACAATACTTTCTAATAGTCAGATAATTACAACATTCCTCATTAAATGCCAAAAGAGTCTGTTTTTCAAAGTTTATGCCTCTGACATTGTGTTGACACATTAATTTTTGCTGGAAACTTTCCATTCATTTCATGAGAAAAATAAGAATTGAGTTTGTCAATAGTGGTGCTATTGGATTATTAAATAAAAACATTTGCCTAGCTTAGTCCGACACTTGCATCTTTTATTACATATCTCTGCATTCGGACAATAGACAAATTCAATGCATTTGAATTAAACAAATCTTGTTTGTTTCTAATAAAATAGGGGCTTGACTCCAAACTTGTTCATTTTAATCTGCCCGATGGACGGCTAGACATGCAAGATGAACTGGAATTCATAACTCCAAAATTGTGGTAATTAGCTTCAATTTCATGAGAGGCGATTGGACCCAACACCAAGATTGTGGGAGATGGTCTTAACTCTGAGATGGTGGGATTGGACATGATTCCAAGACAGTGGAATTGGTTATAACTCCTTGCTGTGGAGTTAGATATAAGTTGGACAAGTTGGATCACCATTCCAAGAATTGTGGAAGTTTGGATGAAAAACTTTTAAGATGAGGATTAGATAAGTCGAGGCCGGCTAGGAGAACGGACTGTTACTAAAATATAATCCGCATAAAATCCTCTATAAGAAAGAAAAAAGAGCAAAGTCACCAAAAAGTTAACGCGCCTTGCGTAAAAGCCTCTTTTGAAAAATCTCGGCCGCTGCAGCCACGGCAACCCTCATTACCGCATCTCTCGCCGAAGCACCAATTGGCGTCTAGACAGTTCTCGAGCACCTTGGCGACCACAGTTTTTCTCCCTCCAGAAAAACATCCCGACTGGTGCATGAGCTTCGCTACGTGGCCAAGCTCTTTAAGAAATCTCCTCTTGAGGCAAAATGTATCAGCCTCGTATGGCGATCTTGCTTAATAAATTGATTTGAGTCTGGCCAATGGGAGGTTGAAAAACAGTATTCGCTAATCAAAACTCTAGTTACAATTATTTGCCACCTCATTCTACCCAAGATTCCCATCAAGAAAGTGAAATGTGCACGGTAAAATGCTTACTTGGAGGAACACTTGTAGATATTTGATTAAAGAACCGACGTAAGAACAATTGTACATACATAACGTACAAAATTCAGGATACATCATTAAATCGCAATATATTATTCCAAGATTTAATGCACAAAATTCTCAGGCCTATCATGAATCTTCTTCCAATAGAAGCACTCCGTTTTGCACATATTAATCCACTCATGGCCTTCATCGATCAATTCAAGGTCCATTGGTAGAAAGAAGGGTCTGCTGCTATCCCAACTTTACTTAATTATGTCCGTGCTTCCAGACACACCCATGCAAATTTTAGAACTAATTACAAAGTCTTAGAAGGTGTCGATCCCACATCATTCTCCAATGTTTGATTAGATCATCTAGGAAAATTTATCACACATTTAATTTGTTTACATGGGTGTCAATAATGAAATAAATGCACTCAATTATAACTCATAGAATGCATGGCGAAATAACTTAATGCTTAGCCCTTTCACTTCTTTTTCATTTGTTCTTTCTATATTTCGAGAGCTCAACTCTCATTAGGATGAAGAAGATGGTGAACAAGTCATTAAGTTGTGCAAGGCTATCGTACCAAAGGATGGACCATATAACACAAACATTCAGTACGAAAACCACAGTATAAAAACATTACAGCCTAGAACCGAAGCCACAGAGGAACCAAAAAAAAAAGGAAAAGAAAATTTAGCAGTTCCCCTCAAGCAGTACCGTTGTCTCTTCTGCTTAATCCTTTTTCCACGGTCTTGAGTTGATGATAATCTCCAGAATAAAAATAGCGGCAGAAGCTATCCTCCCACTTCCACCTACCAAACACAACACGTCAGAAGTTCTCATTAGCTATCTATACATATTCATACAAGAGTAGATTTTGCACTACGTGCTTACATATTTCTCCCTTTTCTTACGTATATATAAGTGAACGGAGAAGTATATTATTTTCTCCATTCAAAAATTCAGTGGGTGCGAAAATGCTATGCATGAATAAACCCTAAAGGCAACATGGGAAAAGCAAAAATTAAAGAAAAAGGCAAAAGCATACCAAGGAAGCATTTCAAAACTCCGAAGAGAAGAACCTCGGGTCCAATGATGACCAGCTGTTTAGCGACTTTTTCCGCCATGGAAAAAACGCTCTTGCTCCAGCACAACGTTGTCATACCCGAGGCCACCTGCCTCGTCTTACTAACGACGGTTTTCAGCAGCTCAACCACCCTCAGCATCGTCGTTGGTGCTCTCTCTCTCTCTCTCTCTGCGTCTCGTTTCGGTTTTTGTGAAGCAAAATGAATGCGATGAGAGTCGCCGAGTGTGGTTCGGGGACGGTTTTTGTAGCGGATTTTTTAAGAAGCAAAATGAGGAAACGATTCGGTGGTTCTTTTTTTAAAAGAGAGGAGTATGAGAGATGGGGACTCTTTGATAAAGTACAACCGATCGTGAGCTTCAAAGGTGATGACTTTCGGTGGCTGGGGAATTCAAAAGGGGAGATTTGAGTGAGGGTTGGTAAAGGAAAATCAGAATTAGAAAAGATTAGAAAGCTGTGAGAGGAAGGAAAAAGCTTGAGAATCAAAAGGTGTAGGATTCATCTTTCACGCTATTTAATATGAAATTTACTTTATTAAACCCCTTCATATGAACTTGTCAGGGGCTGAATCAGGTCGCCTGGTTGTTCTCCTTGCGTGATGGTATTGGACAGAGTATGTTTCGTCCATGTTCAGTCCCTCGAAGTATCCCGGACTGACTTCGTTCTTGTCTGCATGATTTTGCTTCATCCAGTATGTTTCTGTTGCGTTAGATTTGCTTTTACATTACATTCGGTATGTGTGTAGTTTGTCATTTACGGTTTTCGGAAGTATTCTCATCGTCGTTTTCTACGTAGTGTTGGCCTTTAACCTGCGCTTTCGTCCACCCTAAAAGTTTGGATCATTTTACCTTTCTGGTCATGCATATAGCTTTACTTAGCTCATAAGCATTCAATTAGCTGTTTTTTTTTTACTCGCAAGCACTTACTTAGATTAAATCAGAATAGTCCTGAAAACAAATCGTAAATGTATAATACAAAAGTCTGGATGGCATATTAGATTATTATTAATTTACAAGATTAGTTCAGTCAGAATTAATCCGGTTTCATCTAGTGAAATATTGATCTTTATCACCTAGATTAGGAAACTCGTATCTATTATTTACTATGCATAGCTCAAGGGAATCCTGTCTTAAATAACGAGACATCGTATATGTGTAATTTGCCTGGTACGGTTCGGGTTATTTCTTTCTTCATCTTTTACTTTGTTTGTTATTATTTAATTGTTTTTATTTTTTGAGTCTCCGTACATGATTACTTAGATTTCCATTTCTCCTAAAAAAATCAAAAGAATAAGAGAGGGAAGATTGCATCCAAAGCATATTATAAAAGGAAAAAGGTACCCATGACCAAAATTACATTTCTCTAGCATCACAAAGTCCCCGGCTTTATGAATATCTAGTTCGTAGAAATAAGCGATCTCCCACATCTTACTCAGCTCCTAACATTATTGGCGACTCTAGTTAAAATCGATCAAATAATTAATGAATAACTAAGGGCCTGTTTGGTAACCATCTCAACAATGCTAGATTCTGATTTTTTGTTCCCGGGAGTAGTTTTAGAACATAATCGTGTTTGGTAAAATTTTTGTTTTTGGAAACAAATTTCTATTTTTTTCCTAAATAGATTTGGAACAGAATCAAGAATAAAAAAAAAAGTTTATTCTTGTTCCCAAGAACAAATCTAAGAATCAAGCCCGTATTTTCCTTTCTTCTTCCATTTTCTCTTCTTCTTCTTCCCTTTTCTTCTTCTTCCATCTATCACCATTGCTGTTCGCCGCCCACCACCATCGGTCGCCGGCAATCTTGAAGAAGAAGGAGGAGAGGAAGAAAGGAAAAAAATAAAAAAAAAGGAAAAAAATAATAAATTATTTTTTAAAAAATGATATGAAGTATGAATTGAAATTTTGCTATTTATAGAATACATATTTAATTTTGTATTTTAATTGATTATTTAGTATTTATATTTATAGTTTATGCTTTGTAGTTTATTATTTACTATTTAATAAAAAATTGATTAGTTAATATGTTTATTACTTAGTATAAATATAATTAATCAATAGAATTTCTATAATTTGATAAAATTTTAGAATTGGAATAGAAATTTTATGTAGTTACCAAATGTATTTTTTGTTCTTTTTCTATTCTAGAATCAGAAATTTTATACAGCTTATCAAACGCGTTCTTTTGCTCATAAATTGTTTCTAGGAACATAATCGTTACCAAACACGCCTTAATTGCCCATTAGTAGGGCTTGGAATAGTTTGTGCGAAGCCTAAGTGCTATCTCGCAAGAGGGTTGGTTATTGACGCCTGCTCAGCAATATGTTATACTTTCTCGAATCCACCTCAAGATGGTCACAATATGTTGAAACAAAACTCAGTTCTTCAAATGAGACTGGAATGACGTCTTGTTTGTACTTAGAACATCAAGACTTTCCTAGGAAATGGACAAATGTTTTGGAAAACTCAAGTCACTTTTGATTTCCCTACTCGGGCCTTGATTGAAATTTGAAGAAGTTGGGAGACTAGGAGTTAACTCGCCCAAGTCGGGAATATAGTTCCTATTTTTTTTCCCCTTTATCTTTTGAATTTGTGAATACAGTTCCAGTTTTTTATTATGTTCATCCCGTTATTACATAGCAATGGGATTCTCACCGCAACTAGTGGAACAACAGTGTCAAAAATGGGTCCATGCCCCTACTAAGCAGTAGATACTTTCTATAGCATTCAACTAGCCCGCGAATTTACATCTTAATATTATATGTCAGGTCTTTTTGTAAAATAAAGCAAAGTCAGTGATTTCTACATGTTGTTATATCTCTAATCTCTCTAAACTAGAAAATCATTACTCACGGGACATTGCGTGATTTAGATAGCTTGAGAATTCGATGTGACATTAGTTTAAGACTAAGTTAAATGACTTGACTCATCAAAGATATGAAAACTAAAAATATGTGCAGCACACAGTTGGTTGAGGCAACACATTGCCCTAAACTAATAAATTGGGGTTAAATTAGTTCTAAACGAAACCAGAGCCCCTAAATTCTATTGCAGCCCAACTTGTAGGTTGTGAGGCAAGTTCCTCAAAGAATGAGAGTTTATGTGGGTGCATTTGGTTCGACATTCCCAAATAGCTTTCAGCTTCCAAAGCCCCTTAGAGAAATATTGGATTGTTTGGCAAGAACCATTTTAAAGAACTTTCAGTGAAAGTTAGTATTGAAAAGGCTTAAACTTAATTTTTTTTCCAAAACTATCCTCACTCATTTTTCAAATTTCTGATGTTGCCCTAATTATTTTTTTTTTTTTAAATGCCAAAATCATGCTAAAAAAATCAAACATATTTTGGTCTTTTTAAAAATATTTATATATTCGATTTTTTTAGCATATATATTTCATTTTTGAGCATTATTGTCAAAATTTATATTTAAAAAGTTGCATATATTATTTTTTTTCAATTTAAAAAAAAAAAAAAAAAAAAAATTTCGATAAAGGGTTTGATTTCTTAGCATTATTTTCAAATTTATATTTAAAAAGTTGCATACATTATTTTTTAAATATAAAAGAATAAAAATTAAAAAATTTCGACGAAGGATTTGGTCTTTTTTAATATATATTTTATTTTATTGGTATTATTGTCAAAATTTATATTTAAAAAGTTGTATACATTATTTTTTTCAATTTTAAATGATTTAAAATTTAAAAATTCTGATAACGGTTTGGTCCTTTTTTAAAAAAAATTATATATATGTATTTGGTTTTTTAGCATTATTTTCAAATATATATTTAAAAAGTTGCATAGATTACTTTCTCAAGTTTGAACAAATAAAAATAAAAAAAATTTCCACGAAGGATTTGGTCTTTATATATATATGTATGTATTTGATTTTTTTAGCATTATTGTGAAAATTCATATTTAAAAAGTTGCATACATCTTTTTTTTTTCAATTTTAAGCAAATAAAAATAAAAATTATGATGAAGGGTTTGGTCTTTTTTAAAAAAAAAATTATATATGTATTCAATTTTTTTAGTGTTATTTTCAAAATTTATATTTAAAAAGTTGCATACATTATTTTTTTTTCAATTTTTTAAGCAATTTACCAAACGGCTTTTGCATTTACCTAAAGTCCTTTAGGCTAAATTGCTTTGCATTTTTCCAATGAGCTTTCAAAATGCTAAACCAAACACACCCGCAGGTGAGGTCGTTGTGGGACGAGACATGGAGGACATTTCGGTCAATAGAACATCAAGAGTTGTTATTAAGCTAGTAAAAATTTAAGTTATTATAGCGTCATTACAACTTTTGTTTATAGTAACCTTTCTACCTGAAATTCTTATAACTGCATATGTGCCGATTTTGTAAATGTGTAACTTTCTTAAATTACCGTACATTTTTCAATCTTGTATTAGTTTCCCTATTCTTGCCCGCAATTTTCATGAAAAGTTTAGACCTTGGTGATATGAATAGTTGCCACTACCACCACCCATGTGGTGGCGTAGGTAGTTGAGCAAGGGAACTTTTCACGAGAGGTCCCAAGTTTGATCCACGGCGTCGTCGTTGCTTAAGTGCTAGCACGTCTTAAGTGGGTTGTCGGGGGTGGTGGGTCCTCCCGCTTACGCAGCCCCCCAGGGTTTACTCTCCACCACGAAGCGGCGAGCGGAGGTTCCCTGGGTCACAAAATAAAAAAATAAAAAATAAAAAATAAAAAATAAAAAATAAAAAATAGTTGCCACTACCATTTTTCGAACGAGGCCGTACTTACTCTGTTTTCCTTTTTATATTACTAGTAATTAAGCGACAATCCACATGTCGAATAGATCAAAATTAAAGGATGAAATTCTCAATAGATAGAAACAAGATTAGAAATTACATCATGAGATAGAAGTAAAACAAGTCCTAACTTTGAAAAAAAAAAGGACACCCACAAGAACTTAATACATGTTTAATGCGTATATATTACACCCATACACATACTTAGTCGTCATCGAGTTATCTTCCACGTAAAAGTATAACAAGAAGATAGATATTCAACACTTTGAGAGATTGACGATGCACATGTCTCATTTTAATCATCTAGGAACTGGTGGAAAAAGAAAATTTGACTATCAAGATTTGAAACTATGCTGCAGCACAATAGCCACTAATATGTCCTATTCAATCCAATTTCGCCTCTTTAAAAGAAAATTTGGTCAAAAGAGCAATCATTCGAATCTAAAAGAGCTGCAAATATATTAATCATGACAGGCAAGAAGAATAATTTACATTGCTACAAGCGATATCAAGACCAATGAAATCAAAGAAGAATTTTCAAGCAATTGCCTTTGATACTATACAACAGTGAAGAAAAACCTCGTGCTATTGCAGATTAGATGAGTTCAGGTGCTTAGAAGTTAGAATCTATTTCATGTTCTATTTTTTTTTTCTGTTTTGCCAGAATAGAGTTTCTATTCCAATTGACCTTTGGAGTTGAAACAGTGGCTTTTTCTAGTTAAGTTTCTTATTCGTAATTCACGTGCTATAGAGAAGATGGTGATCAAGGCTACGATGCACAAAGCTACGAAATGGCCCATTTCAAATGGGAACCTTCGAATTCAGTTGATCTCTGAACATTACTTGAAACGGCACAAAGGTTGCATTTGGTTGTCCTTTTGTCGCAAGTAATGGCAAAGTCTCATCAGTCTCATGGCACTGGGATGCTCGTCATCACATTTAGCCATTGTGAACAGTCACTCTGGGCCGTAGAAGCACCAGCATCCTTTTCTCTGTACCTATCAGTCTCACATGAGAGGGGGAACATTGATGAAATTTCTGTGCAAAACAGCCAATATTTTCAATGATTCTGCATTTTTACCTAGCTCAGCCTGAAACCCGAGACAGATTCTATTTTCAAAACACGTCCATATATCATGCAAGAGATAATTTAGCAGACTAATTGACAAAGCACTTTGCAAAAGAAGATATTATCTGAGGAAAAACAAGTTCCCTGATGGGAGAGTTTAGGAAGTCTACATTTCAGTCGTAAGAATATCAATATTAGGGAAAGTCTGTACTCCAGGAAATAGGCTTTCATGCAAGCAAATTATATCTGAAAGTGTACCATTTGATTTAATTGACAGTAACTAGTCTCCCTAAAGTGGCATTGACTTTGGCAAAATTCTTGCGTCAATATTCAAAAGAGGTGTGTCTTGGGTAACTACGCCTGAAATTTGTTTACTTAAAGGATACATTTAGGTCCTATTTTTTCCTACAGCATAATGTCCTTGGAGAACAAACAACACACCGTAAACAGGGTGAGTCTTAGAAGTTTTTACCTTGGATGGGCAACTTCCCTTCAGAGAAATCTCGGCACCCGTGATCTAACAGAGAGATAATTCTTATATGACTCGTACTGGGCTAGGATGGGTTCCAATCAGCTGCATCTTCCAGACATTGCATAGGATTCATGCTCAGCTTTATAACCACGGACTCATTCTCCCCGTGTTGAAACTGCCATAATTAGGGCTAGTTTTTGAGCTCCAGAGGGAGAAAATTGAGCAAGGCGGTCCATTATCTGCAAGATGAGTTCTCTTGCTTGATTTCATATTCAGAAAGGCAATGAGCTAGTTCATGTCCCCCACAATACTTCTGACTCATAATCATATCATTAGGAGCAGCATAACTAAAAATCTCAAGCTCTAAAAGTCAGAATTTTCTTGGTTTATTTTTTTCCCCTAATTTTTTTGTTTAGATGCATCCTTACATCTCTTGCTTCTTCGCCTTGTACTAGAACTTGTTCTTTCAAGACTAATTCTTAAGCAGACAATGTCCGTAATATAGATTAGCTACTTCATGTATTGCTCAATTCTCAATGGAACAGATCCTATTTCACTAGTTTTTACTTTTATGTCAACAAAGTCTGATTACAACATTTTATGAGTTCTGAACAAGCTTAGGACACATGAAATATTAGATCATGGCAGTGTCAAACAGATAAAAAATCACACTGGAAAGCCAAATATACACCATAATTTAATAGGCACATACTCTCATAGACACTTGCAACTTAAAAAACCAGAAAAGAGATTTCTTTATCAAGTATTTTGCACTTGGCATATTGGAAGGCATAATTTCTAAATAGTTAAAATATCATATTTCTTTGAAGAGACTATATTTCTCGATTTTAAAGATGATAACATTAAAGGCATCACATAATCTCACAGCAGTGGATAAAAGTAAGGAAGAAGAGATCAAGAAACAGGGGAAAAGCAAACAGGAAGGAAAACACTAATGTTAGTTTAGCAGGTAGCACTTCCTACCACTGTAAACTTTTTCAGGTAAATAAAAAGAATACAGAAATATCTAACAAGTCACAAAGAATTTAAGAAAAAGGAAACAAAGCGGGGAAAGAAAGAATTAAAATAAACTAGACTTATTGATGCTTCCAGCAACTCCACTTTCTTCCTCTTAGACTTGGAAAATGACATAAAAGATGGAAAATCAGTTCTGTAAACCTTCATTTTTTTTCCATGGACATGTGTTGCAATATTCAAAGTGCAACAACAAACAGAATCACTAAGAATCCATAGCCATCAGTAATCAACATAAGGCAGCATAGACCTCCAGTAAGCTTTAGTCGTCAATTATCGTATGACACAATTTCAAAGTGGAGTTAAGTAAATACGAAATCAAAACATAAGCAAGTGCAGAAAACTGACGTAATCCAAATGCAACGACAGTATTGAGCAATTGCCTCCAAATATATCATTTGCACAGCCATGATATACTTCTTTTATGCCTTAAAAGGGTTTAAGAGTCATCTAATCATAGGAATAAACAAATTCTAGGGAGTTTAGTTTTGTTTCAGTATGATCAACAAATGTACCTATGATAGATAGTGCTGTTACACAAATTATGGTTCACATGTCACATGAAGGAACATGCTGAAAGCTTCTTTGTCACTCTTGTAGCCGAAAATCCAGTCCTCTGCCGCTGTTCAAGAAGAACATCAAGAGCTTCCATCTTTGCATGTCTTGTTGCCCATGAAAGAACAAGGAGGAAACAAAGCAAGTATTTCAAATTTAGGAGCTATGTCAGAGAGATAAGTGCTCTTACTGTAATTTCAACATAAATTTAGGCAATGCATTTTATGAGAAACATTTTCTTCTTTAACTGTTTGAGACTATATATAAGATTGATCAGGCATATACTACATGAAGTCAACAAGATGCCCATTTGAAGTTGCCAAGAATCTCACATGAAAAAAGAGGCTTCTCATTGGATAAGCCACCTCCACCTTTTCTAACAGTATTTTGTTATATATATCCCACTAGCAAGGTGCCTTTGGTTTTGAAAAATTCTCCACCAAGATAGTAAAAGGGCCATATATTTTGGCATCAACTATCCATTTAAATTCTTCAAAAAAACTATCCATTTATGTCCACAGTCATTTCTAGTAGTGTATTATCACCACATAACTACAAATGATGACAGCAATAGACTATTAGATAAGAGATGTCTACTAGAAACCATGCTCAAACTATTTGCGTAAATGTGTTCATTGTTTAAAGAAATATGGCCAAGGAGCAGGTTCTTACATCATTAAAGGTAATTCAATGCTCACAACGCATTTTCATACCAAAAAAAGTATATCGAAAGTCTAGCTACCACATAGCCTAAAACAATGTTAGGAACTTCGCCAAAGCAGATAAAGACTCTAATATGGTTCCAGACAGAGCACAACGGCAGATGAAAACCGTTAAACATCAGAATAATATAGCAAGATTACTGTTATTGTTAGCCATAGCCATAATTTATGAAAGAATAATGGAAAAAACCCTTTACAGCAATGCACGTAAATTCCAATTACCAACAAATTTGTGCAGATATATCATCTCATCATTAAGAAATAATTAAGGGAGGAACATAAAATGATCAACAATAACCTACGAATGGACTCTCGAGGGTATTGATTCAGCGCAATAACAAAGTGCCGGTGTGGAGAAACATTGAGAAACATACATTTCATGACTAATTATGCCAGTTTCTCTGCCGCAATGGTGTTCGCATCCTCAACAATTGCATAGCTGTTCAATCAAACTATAACATAAATACATTTGAGGTCATTCAGTAATGAAGACCGAAATACTAATCATCTTAGTAGAAAATAAAGCAACATATATGAAATGCACCTAGTTATCGAAGCTAGTTTCTTACATGACCGGAATTTCAAGGCTGTGCTTTATACAAAAGAGGCAAATAGGTCTTGTTACTTGTTAGGAGAAAAAATTATGAGGACAATAGGCAACTCAGGAAGAAATCAGCATCAAGTTGCCAACAGTAGAAATATTTCAGTATCAATATGCAGCTACTAATGGAATAAATCCGTATCTAGTAGCTATAAGATCAAAATCTTGCAGGTCCACTATAACATACCGGTCACAAACTTCCAAGTGATGATTATTAATACATACTCATCCTGTAATTCAGATGCAAATCCCACCTAACACTCAAACTGATATGGCTCTAAAAACACCAGAGCCAAAACAGCAACTAATATGAGAAACTACATGTTGCTTATTCCAGTGTGTCTCATTATTAATACCTCAGAAGTTAAATTTTTGTTAATCAGGTTTCACTTAAAAATTCAAGAAGCATTTAGGAGTTTTAGCCTCTCAGTGATTTTCCTTCCTTAAAACCACGGCACATAAGGATAAAAAAAGAACCCTAAACTATTGCAAAGGCCTCAGAATTCAGAATCAACAATCAGCTTCTTGCGCTTTTGTCTCTATTCTACTGAATAGATTATGAAAACTCCGTGTTTCTTGTAATTATTTCGTTTTCATATCTACAGTCCACTGGGTGAAAGAAAATAACCACCTAAACAGTTATCCCTGGGCAAAACCGATGTTGATATTACTCTCACACTACAAATAAATTTGGCTTTCAATTCTTCCTAGTTGCTAGAGTCAAGAAGTGGTTAAAGGATTCGACCGTCAAGCGATCTTTCCTGGTGGCTTGCCATCCCATTGCAACTCCTTCATTGCTCTATGGTTTTGCCCCTCCAAGTGCCTCAAAAAACATAGAGATGGAGCCCTATCCCAGAGTTACTCAGAATTCAATTCTCCTGGAAAACCTATCACATGTTGCACATCCGTTTGATGATGAGTACATACTACACATCCACACTTCATAGACGCCTCAAAAGTTCCCAAATCCCTTGCTTATTTTTCCTTTGAGACTAGACTTCACCTACTTCTTTCAATAAATTGCCACCCATGAAAACAAAGAAAGAAAAGCTATACCTTCCAGAACCTCAGGAGAGAATCGTTCACCCGAAGCTACGTAGCCAGTCTCCATGGCTTCTGTCTGGAAGACGAACTTCTTCTTCTATTCGTTGCCTCCATTGGGAGGCGGCGATCTTCAATGTGTTAGAGCTCACTGGTGTTGTGCGATGGAGTTGGAAGTCTGGCTATGGTGGAGAAAAAGGAAGGAGAGCTTCCAACAACGGGAAAATCAAAGAAAATGAACGAAGAGAAGAAAGAAATACAGAATTCTATTTGTAAATTAAATTTAACTAACTAGGGTTAATTAAAGGGGATTTGAGCAAAACGAAAAAGGATTTTAAGCAAGCGATCATCAAAGACATAACATATTTCTATAATGATGGAAGGGTACAAAGACGAAAATCAGTTTTGATAACTTTATTTTATTTCATGAAAATTGACATTGGTAGTTTTGAAAAATTCGTTTCTAGAAGAATGACATAATGGGATAGCTTTTATGAGTCATGTGCTCGAATCCATTTCCTGTGATAATTGAGTGAAGGAAGAATGGTCGAGATTACTCCGTATAAAATGCATGAGTTAGGCTCGGATGGAGGGGAGAATTTATGTGAAACTAAGTGAAAATAAAAACAGATGCACAGGAATTGAGATTGCATAGAAAAGAAATAAATTTTGAACAAAAATACGAGGAAGTGAAAGTGGCAAGAACCGAAGGTGTTGGTAAAGAAAAAAGTAAAAAAAAAAAAAAAAAGAATAAAAAAGAAAAGGAAACAAAGATAGATAAAACTCACGGAGAGGGTATTCTTGGCACGCTCGTCTCTCTCCTTTGATGCCTTGGTCCTTTATACTCCATGGAATGGAAGTTGTTCGTGCTTTCTCTTACCAATTTTACCTCCGCCAGCATCAAATGCACATCCCACATTGATAGACCGCACAATCGCTTCCCACGTCTTTTACATGTGCTAGAATCCCTCCACGTTCTGACCAAATCACCCTCCATCCCGACCACTTTCCACGTTTGCATGCTTTGCCACAGGTAAGAGCTTGTGATCTTGTTCTTGTTCGACTTTTCTTCGCAAGAAATGTGCTCTACACGTATGAAATTATTCGCCCGAGCCTCCTCCTCATGTAAATCTCCAGCCACAACCTCTACATGCTTTCTTGGTCGAACTCATTTTCTCGATATTAAGTCGAGAAGTAGGGTAACCTCCTCTTGATGGGGCTGATTATTTCCATCGTTGCAGCTGACAAAGTTAATACCAATTAAAATGGACTCATCAAGTACCTCAATGTTAATATATGGGTAAAAGTGGTTACTAACAGCGGGTTATAAGTTTTTTATTTTTTATTTTTGATAAAAGAAAATGAGAAGAACAAAAGAAAAAGAAAAAAAAAAGAATGTATTGTAATCAAGGTCAGGTAGTTCATTTACCTACTAATTGCTTCCTTAGCAAGTTTCAATCATTCTAACAATAAAAGTTGCAAGCCAACGCTAGCATGCTTATCTCTACTGCTCGAATCGGAAGTCATCATATTCTTGGTTTTCATGCCATGAGGGAGAATAAACTTAGGATTTCCTTTTGATACCATTTGACTATGTTCCTCACTCCTCCTTTGACAATCTTGCAACTCTTTCTGTAGATCTGTTTTGATCAATTTATCTTTGTGCAGAAGTGGACTCTCAACTTCTAAATCCGTTAGTTCAAGAACAACCTCACGGAGTAAAGCTAGATCGATCAGTCGACTATCTTGAATCCCAATCTTTAAATCGTCCTCAAGTGGCTTGCATATTATTCAGAATCCCCACTTTTTCATCTTTGCAGTTGATATTGTAAGGCTAAAGTGTACATAACTCCTATCAATTTGACCAAAATTGACTTCTCCCCACAAATCATATGGTGTGAAAAACAAAAGCAAGATTTGATTTGAATCCATCGTGAAGAAGTGTCTTCCTCCTTTGTAATCTCTCATTTCACCATTCACATGTGGTAAAATCTTAAATATCGGATACTTTGTTTGATCATCATTACTGAAAACAACACAGAAAGTGACTATAAGAAACTTATCATACAAGTCCTCTGAAACCATGAATGATACGGATCTCTCTTCAATAGGGAGGACCCACTCTGGCATCTCTTCTCCAAGGAACCAAATTATGTAATCAGAAGGCGCCTGCTGTAAGGATAGACCATTAGAAAGTACCAAAGTTTGTTATCAATAGTACTCAAATAAAATAATTCATTTTGAGTTTAGTGATTAATCCTAGTGAATTCCACTTCTATAGCTCTCTAAAAGAAAAAAGATTCATTGACCCTTGCTTGCATTAACATACAACTCTCATTTGATATAAATCATTCTCATAAGAGTATGTGGCCAGCTTTATTACATGCAAACACTTTATATTTGTTTGCTTTTCTTGAGCCTTTGCATTTACTACTATTGCAATATACAAGAACACAACACATCCAGCATATACTCCGTGAGAGAGAGAGAGAGAGAGAGAGAGGGTCTAGCCTGGTCGAGAGAGGGAAGGTCAGTTGCAGTCAACACTCTACGGACAAAAGCAGATGAAAATACATCTCCAGTTTTTTGTAGAGATTCGCAATTATTAGCTAAAAGAATCTTCAAAAATGGTGGAAGCTTGGGTATTTCTTGTAATTCTTGGCAATATGAAATTGCATATATGATCAAATGATCACGTTCACGAATAGATGTGGGAAGGCTAGCAACATTGCTCTCCGCCAGAAGTAATTCTTGCAAGAAGGGAAAACATGAAGGATTCTCGAGAAATTCTATTCCGTATAAATTACATCCCCCAAGAGATAAATAGAGTAAATTTGAAAGTCCGCTATTCATGTGCAGATCAGCTGAATCCTCATATTTTGGAAATCCTATTAAATTTGTACAGTACGCAAGTTCCAAGAGTTCAATGTTTTGTAACTTGTAAATGCTAGATGGAAGAATTGTCAAGTTCTTGCAATTACTTAAATCCATTATTTTCAAAGAGACAAGATTTTCTATTGACATAGGAAGTTCTTTAATAGTGGTCCCTTGTAAACAAAGCTTTTTCAAGCCTTCAAGTTTACGTGGAATATCAGGGAAACTATCAATTTTTATGCACCCCCTTAAATTCAACGAATGCAACTTGTTGTGATATGCAATAGACTCATGGGCTTCGACTAAGCTTTTGCAATCACAGAGAACCAATCCCTCAAGATTTGGTGTACAAGAAAGGTCAGGCATATGGACCAATGATTCACAGTTACTGAAATTAATGTACTTCAATTGTTGGAAGTCCTGCAAAAACAATGAAACCAACATTTCATTAAAAGGTACTATAATTTGATTTTTTGAGAATCACATATTGTATTGAGGATTTAGTAAACAATTAGAAACTTTACTAGTAATTACAAATCTATATGTATATATTGTAAGAGATTGAAATTTAGATATGATAAATCAAGAAGCTAATGGATATTGGTAAGATGCAGGCCATGTGGTAAAACTATGACATATGTCATGTGACATCCCGAATTTCGACCCCGTCTCGAACATATGAAATGTGCATATCGTCGGCGTGCCTATGGTCCTTTTTCTCTGAGCTGATCACTCACGAGTTAACTAACTTTTTGGGTGAAGCCGTTAAGGGATATATCCGCGGTAAAATCCTTAAAAGCTACCTAATTTGTTGGATTGGACTAAAATCACGTTCGGTCGATTTTAATCATGAAATTTAATTCGGTTTTGGGAATCGAATATCCGAGCGCGTCACAATTCATTTTTAGGACCGTCTCATCGTCTATCAATTTATGGCCGAGTCCGAAATTTCAAGAAATAAATTATCGGAGGAAAATCGAAGACCAAAAGAAAATAGAAAGTGAAAGGGGAAGAGAAAAAGAAAAAAATAAGAAAAGTTTTATTTTTGAATCCTTTTTCTCTCTCTCTCCCTTTTCTCTCTTTCTTTCTCTTTCTTCTCTCTCCTTCCCTCCCCCTCGTGCGATTCTTTCCCCAGCCGACCGCCCTTGCTGTCTTCCACTTTGCTTTATCTTATTTTATTTTTATTTTTTGACCGGTCAAATCTTTCTCTCTCTTCTTGCCTCCTCCCTCACGTTACCTTCTCCTTCTTCTTCGTTCTTCTTCTCGTGCAAACCGAACCAAACCGTAGGAGATCGGAAGCCGGCGCCCGCCGACGCCGCCCCGTCCCCGCCGCCGCACCGCACGCCCGTTCGCCGCCCGCACGTCGCCGTTCGCTGCCCGTGCGCCGCCCGCGCTTGCCGATCCTCCCGCGCGATCCGCTCCCGTTCGCCTCTCGTTCGGCCACCGTGAGCGGCCGAGCAGCCGCCCGGAGCCGCCGTTCGCCCCCGCCGGCCTCCCCGCGACCCCCTCGCCCTCCGCCGGTCTTCCCTCGCCGCCCTAGCCGCCGGAACGGCTCCGTTCAGCCGCGACCAGCATACCCACGAAGTGGGTATCCAGCTCTTTGGGCTCGTTTTGGGCCGTTTCCCCCAACCCGAGCCGTGCTTTGGGAACAATCGTTCCTCGCGTCGCCGCCGTCGGATTGATCCGATTTGCGCGCGATTTGGTGAGTAATCTCACTAATCCATGATTAGTTGGCTAATTATGCTTAAGGTTGGTTTAGTTTTAATTAATTATGTTTAGGTTGTTAGATTAGAATAAATTAGCAATTATTAGTCAATTGTGATGTGATTTAGATAAATTGATTGCGCAATTAGCAAGTAGACGTGGTCTACTAATTATTGGAAGTGTCTCGGGATTTTTCCCGACCCTTAGTGGGCTCCAATTAGGCTTTTCGGGCCTAAGTGGGATTTTTGGCATTTTAATATTAATTTTCGGAATTAAATTAAATAATTATTTATTTTCCGAAAATTCAAGGGAGATGGTTCGAACCGGAAAATTATGCTGATGACCGTGGTGAAGTCCGTTTATTTAATCGGGCTTTAATTTGAGCTAAATTGAATTTTAAAGTTATTTGTTTAATTCTCAAAATTTATTATTTAATTATTTATTTTTCGAAAATTAAGGTTGAGATGGTCAGTGACCGGAAAATTATGCTGATGATCGTGGTGTAGCCCGTTTTATTTAAATTGGCCTTATTTTGAGCTAAATGGAATTTTTAATAATTATTAATTAATTTTCGAAATTAATTAATTAATTATTTATTTTTCGGAAATTAAGAAATTGATGGCCGACGACCGAAATTTCGTGCTGATCATCGTGGCGCAGTTCATTTATTTAATTGAGCTTTATTTTGTGCTGAAGTGAATTAATTGTGATTACAATATTATTTTCCTGGGTTAATTAATTTGGAAAATTAATTGGAAAATAACCGGGTGTCGGTTGACAGCACCAAAAGTGTTTTGGTGAACACTAATAATGGTGGGAATTGTGGAATCGAAATCATTATATTTTGGCTAAGGCCAATCGTGTACTAATGCACGATATTTTATTAATGGTGATAAAAGATGAAAAGATATGCTGTGTGAAGAAATGTTGTGTGATGTGACTCGGCGATTATTACATCGCTTTGGCATGTAGGATGCCTTAGAGAATGCACGTAAATTGTTGAATATGGATCATGCCTGTGTGGCGATAATTGATCATGCCTGTGTGGCGATAGTTGATCATGCCTGTGTGGCGATAATTGATCATGCCTGTGTGGCGATAGTTGATCATGCCTGTGTGGCGATAATTGTGGCGATAATTGATTATGCCTGTGTGGCGATAGTTGATCATGCAAGTGTGGCATAGATTGTGCCTGCGTGGCTGTATTTCTGTGTATCGAGTATCGGTTGCCAGTGATAAAGGTATTGTGGTAGACTACCGATCACATTGGAAATTGTGGAAATGAAAGTGAGTATGTAAGATGTATGCTGACCTGATGACTTGGCATGTCATTTAGAAATTGGTCATGGGTATCGTGGCTCGATGATCAGTCCCATCACCTCAGTGAATGCACGTGGCTCGGTGATTGGTTTTATCAGTTGAGACTGTATAGCAATGAATGGAATGACCTAAAGATGGTCCGGCTGACATGTAATCGACTAAGTCGATTGATCTTTGCCTTGATTCTGATATTGTAAATTGATTGATTGAATGAAAATGACCGTGAGTGGTCTTGTTGGCTTGTAATCGATTAGGTCGATTTGATCGATGCTTCGATCGGTGATATGATTGCTTGAGTGCCTATTGTAAATTGTACTGACTTGCAGGTGGGATATGATGCTAAGGTACGTCTTCTGAACTATGCGTGTTTAGGCAGCCTTTAGTATAATAGTTTACTAATCGGGCTTAGTGGGGTAGAACTCGCTGAGACGTAGTCTCATCCCAGATTGGGGAAAACATTTCAGGATCCCGACGAGGAGCTGAGGAGGAAGAAATTGTGAATGAGAACTCGCAGGTGAAATTGAGGAAGAGAATGATCTGAGTGAAGAGGAATCAGAGGAGGATCAGGATGATCTCGAGTATGACTTAGACGAGGATTGAAATCCCATCTCTTTGTGAACCTTTTTGTATATGCGTAGATAGAGTGAGACTCTGAAGTTGCGAATAGTTTATGAAGTGCTCTGTCTAATGCCATGTATAAAGGTTTGGTTGTAAATTTCAATATGAAAAATATAGCCTGCTTTTCTATCCCATTGTTTTATTGTCTGGGGATTTATAATTGCTTCCGTATGTGCTTAAAAAAATGAAAGGGTCGGCGATATATAGTCCTGGGATATCGCATATTAAAATCGACCAAGAGAAGGATGTGTGCGTGCCCAAGGATCGGGGCGTGACATGTCATGCCATGTGGCAATCAAAAAATTAAAGTGAAGTGCCATGCGGCAACCATGTGAATGTGGGTCACGTGACAAAATTAAGCCACGTGTCATGTCATGTTCCAATTAGAGAAGCAAAGTTAATGTCATGTGGCAAGCACCAAAGTGAACATTTTTTTTTTTAAATTCTGATTTAGACTATATATAATAGATTAATGTCAATACTATATTCTATCACAATGAAAGTTTTCAAAAAATAAATAAAATTTAAATTTCTTTGAAGTTATGCAAAGAAAATGAAACCAACTTAGAAAAAAATTATGAAGAAAAGGAATTTACATATACAATTCAATATCTAGCTTTGACTTTTGATCAAGAAACTATTGGCATGCCACCACTAGATCCCACTATTTGTAAACGCATTACAACATTATTGGCAAAGCTTCTAATAAATATTTTACTATGTTTGCTTAGAAATGTTGCTCCTTAAGAACTAACTTAAGTAATTAATAATGCCTAGTTTTACAGGACAGTGCATTCAAACCTTTGACACAGCTAATTCTATTGATGTAGGACAAATCTTGTTGTTCAGGTATGTTACATTGGGTAAAGCTCCATCACTTGCAACTACCTAGCCCCTTAAGTTTACTTTCAGTAAGAGATGTTGTCACTAGGATATCTAATTTACCACATCCAAATCAAGCAGCTTAGCCACTTAGCTCCCTACTGCTTGGGCGTTTTCACTTTTTTGTACAATATCAACGGATTTGTTCTCTATATTTTTGTTTCCTTTATATTTGCTCATTATACAAATTTATAGTAAAACAAAAAAAGGTTATGTGTAAACAACCGACACAATTAGAATGGGGTTACGTAGCTTATGCTAGCACATTTGCATTCTTCATTAGGTAGATTTGATTTGATTTTGAAATATAACTATGTCGATTGTTAGAGACATTGGATTAAAAAAGTGCTTGAACTTCATAGTTATGGTGCAATGGTGCTAACTCACCCAGTTTTCTAGTCGGTAGAGATGTGACATCAAACATGATTGGTATACTTCAACAGTGAAGTCCTAAGACACAACTGGTTGAAAAATGAATCATGGTGTCAATTGTGAAATGGTTCTTTAGGTGTAGACTCCAAATAAATCACAGGTAATAAAGGTTCAGATTACAATTCCGAAAGTTGATAATATTGGAAAACTAGTAAATTTGCAACAAAGTATAGCCACAAGCAAACAGAGAAGGTGAATTAAACTACTGGTATATGTGGTAGTACAAGTATTGCTCATGCATTGACTATTGGTGATGAGATGGAGATAGATGCACATTCATTTTTATTTTGAGGTGATGGCTAGTGCTAAGTTGTCGTGGTGGCTAGCAGGTATGAATAATGAACCTGGCCAAAGTCAATGTCGTGTCCAACTCCATGGGTTGGCTGGTTGAAAGGATTGCTTTAGGCCATCTGTCTTTCCCTCTCTTCTCTAAGCAAAGTAGGAAAACGTTCATTTATGGGTTGGGGCCTTAAGGCCTTTTTTTTTTTTTTCCTCAAGAGGTGATTTCGAGAATCAACCAATCGACAAATCCATAGTTGGGGCAGACACTAATTGTTATCTAAAGGCGAAGACTCTGAAGCAGGCGAACACTTGGCCCAGTGGGCAAACATGCCGGGCTCCAGCTCCGCGCACCTGTTGACACCTTTCAAAGCACTTTCTAGTGTGTGCTAACTTTTGAGAATGTGTCATTTGGCCTCACGAGTCTACAAGCCTTTCTCATTTCAGTGCTTGCCTTTTGAATCTTCAGTAGGGGCCTTTAGTCTTTTGATTAGAGTATGAGTTGCAACATAGGATTTGGTCAAAGTACCTTAAGCTAGAAGATAATAAGATGCAAATGGGTTTAAAAACAAAAGGAGGGCATTCCCATTTTTAGGTAGCGAGGTATAAGGCGAGACTTGTTATGAAGTAATATAATCAATGGGATGACATTTATCATAGTAAGGCATTCTCATATGGTAATACATACTTCTTTTTAAGTATTACTTGTCTTAGTTGCTACACAAGATCTTGAGCTAGTGCAGCTAAACATGATAGCAATGTTTCTTCATGGTGCATGGAAGGATTGGATTTACATTAGGCAATCGGAGGGATATGCTATTTCAATGAGGAGGATCATGTTTGCTTATTAGAGAAATTTTTGCATGGGTTGAGACAGTCTCCTAGTTAACTTTATAAACATTTTGATGCTTCTGTGACTAGTTGGACTATTCAAAAATTCAATTGGATAGTTGTGCTAACTCTAAGAAATTGGAAGATGCGTATTTGATTGATTTGTTATCATATATTGATAACATGTTAATCACAGCTAATAATATGTCTAATATTCATGTGGTGAAGTGCCGGTTGAGTATTGAGTTTGAGATGAAAAACTTTAGGTAATGCAAAGAAGATACTAGGTATGAAGATATTACATGATAAGGCTATAGCAGTTTCGAGTTTATATAAAAATATATATATTGAGAAAATTATGGCATGCAATCAACAAAATCTATGAGTATACCTTTAGCCAAGTACTTTTAACTCACTGCAGACTAAGGAGGAGGAACATATGTTTCTTTTTTTTTTTTTCATTCTAGTGTAGTGGGATAGTATTATGTACGCATGATGCTTGACATTTCATAAGTTGTGAGCATTGTTAGTCGTTACATAAAGCATCATAGTATGAAACAATCATAAGCTACGAAATAAATCCTCATATACTTAAAGGGGACAATAAATATTGGTACAATGTATCGAAGGATGGCAATGGTAAAGAGACCACAAGTTATGTAAATTCAAATCATGCTAGTGACTTAAATGAGTGTAGGTCCTGCTTAGACTAACAAGTTGTACAATAAGTTGGAAGGCATTCTTGTAGGACCACACTATCTTGTCTTTGATTGAGGCAAAATACATGACATCGAATTTTATAGTGAATGAGACTACATGACTAAAGGGTATGCTCTCGAACTTAGGGCTGGAGTAGCAAAACATTGCAATACACTATAACAACCAAAGTACAAAATATTTGGCCTATAATCCAATTTATCACGAGGAAGCATATTGAAATCAAGTACCATTTAATTTGAGATGTTATGGCAAAGGGCAAGGTTGTTATGACGAAGATCGCAACAACGAAGAACCCTTTTGACATAATGGCAAAGCTTGATCTCAAATAGCCTTTGTAATGTATAAGCGCTCATTAGAGCATTGGGAAAGCTACTATGGTGGACAATGGCCACAAACATCAAGCCAAGGTGGAGAGTTATTAAATTATGTCTCATGTTTTAACCTCTATACTGAAGCCGACCCCATAAGAGGATGTAGATCAACTCAGATTGGATGAGGTGTAAAAAGAAAGTCCTAGTTGGCCTTTGATTTGGTGTTTCCTTCTTGAGATGATAATCTGGGGTTATAATTTTTTTGGATATATGAATCCAAGATTCAGTCAATTGACAGTGATTTATGTTGCAAAAACATCCTTATGGTATTTTGAAGATTCCAAAACTATCCTTGGTCTACTATCCTTATGATAAGTGTAGATATTCATCTTAATGATGCAGTGATGATTTCAAAAAAATTGTTATAATAGTGTTGGTCTTTGTGAGTTCAGTGAAGATTGAGTGCAAGGATGAGGATCATGATTGGAAAACAAGTCAAATATGATGATGTGTTCATGAGGACTTTGAGATACGATGGTTGATGTCTCATCAATGTAAAGTGTTTGGAAGATGAAATACTAAGGAGGATCATTGGATAATTGATTGCAAGTCATTTCACACAGTTTGACCATGGGCAACATTGCAAACTAGTGATAAGTGCTCATGGTTTGATAAGGTGATATAAAGCAATGTATTGTGTTGTCAAGTCTTAAAAGGCATTGCTCAACATGTGCATTTTTTGATACTAGTTACTTGAGTAGAATATAGCTGTTAATAGTTTGAGAACTCCTAGTCGGAGAACAAGAAATGAGTCAAAGCACCATTGATTGTTTTGATCAAATGGTTAGAGGTCCAATTAATGTAACAACACCTACATACTCCATTTTTGGAAACCTTGTTATCATTTAGAGGAAAGGATTGTATGGGCAATCCATACCTCAGTGACAACTGCAACCAAGTCCCAACAGCTCTTATGTCTTCAAAAGCATCTCCAAGGGATGGATTGAAGATGTCTAATAAATAGGATCAAAGTAACTAGAAAGGGTTGGATGTAAAATTAAGAAAGACTCTACTACTATCCATCTATAAAATACTCTGCTTGCTACTTTGTATTCAATGACAACAGGATGTGTACAAGAATGAGGGCATTATTTTCGTTCTAATAATGTGATACATTTGATAATAAAGCAATTCGTGTTGGTTGTACTCTTAAAGATTATTAGTGAATTGCAGCCAATGTTGAGGTTGTTCCCCAGAAAAAGCGAATGTAGGCTTTGGGATAAAGTCAAATCACTATTTTCTATGTATACATTATTGCCTATAATTGGTTAACAGCAACACTAGCTTGGTTGATACTTCCAATCTATTTTTGCTACTATCAAAGTACATCATGTTATCTTCCGCAAGATAAATTGTTTTAAGTTTTCAATTAATCTAGTTAGCCCTCTGTAAATTGTTTTGTTAGCCCTAATGATTTTTTCATATTTATCCAAGGTTTGACCAAGGCCAATGGTTGAACTCCTTTGAATGCTGTTAAGGTGTAACTTTTGTTTATTTTGTCTCCTTTCATCCGCAATCACAAAAAAAAAAAAAAAAAAAAAAGAACAAGTGGGAAACTCTTCTTTAGCCATGCACAGGAGTGGGTTGTGTGTATTAGCGATTGTAACTATGTAATTCTCTGATTGATTATTAGATTATTTGCTGTTAGATATCCCGGTGGAGTGGGTATTGATACTAGACTAAACCAAGTAAAATCTCTTATGATCTTTATTGTTCCTTGCTTATTTCATTGATGATTTCACATTTATTTAGTTTTAGGGTGATAGCTTCTGCATTATTTTACAATGTATTTCAATGCTAAAATTTCAATTTTCTTATGATGCAAGGACCTTAAGAAAAACCCAAATCTCTAAATATCTTTCCCTTTCCACGTATCATTCTCTTATGACTTATTGACCTTCATAAAAAAAAAAAAGGTCAAATATTGAAATATCTTTCTTTCCCACAAACATTTATAAAATTTCCCAATGTTGTGTATTTATTTTGTTTATGCTTAATTTTTCAAATGCCAAATCTATTGCATGAAAGAATATTTCTAAAGCAAGTAGTTGGGGTCATTTTGAAAGAAAAGAGAGAAGTGCTTTCTATAATGCAAGAACACCACTTTCTTCTATATACTAGAACATATAATAAACATGTACATGTACTAATGAAGTATATAATACAAAGGTCTATGTAGGTAATTGCTCACCTTAAATTGTTTTGGCACTCCTATAATACTGCATTTACTCATATAAATTCCCACTAATTTCTTTGGACCAGAGGAAAATTGAGGAAACCAAGAAGCACAGCCAGCCCATTCAAACCATCTTAGCTCATTAGGAAGATATATAGGACCTTGGAAGGAATTATGCAAATTGTGCATGATGAGCAATCTCAACCTGCTTGCTTTTGTAAAAGCATTAGGCTCGACATATATCTCTTTCTGCTCTGGTGGCTCCAACACTATGGCTTTTACTACACAATCTCCCTGTATATACGAGACTATTTAAGTAATGCATATTTAGTAATTAGAGTCAAAGACAAGGAGCACAATTTTACTATATTTGCAAGTATTACCATGTCGCGGGACAGAACATCGAGAACATCATCATATAGCCAAAGCCTGCTGCGTCTCCAGGGATCATCGCGACATTCTTGGTTCACAATATCCATACCCATCAATTGAATCAAGTCATGCATTTCTAATCAAGGACCTCTCAAGGAGAATTTCTAATCCGATAGTTATCTCAAAATCACAACTATCAATAACTTTCTTTATGTACTGACTATCCTGCCCCTTAAAGAAACAAGCAATGTGGAGAAAAATCTCTTTCTCATTATCCTCTAGTCCATCATAACTTATTTTTAGCACATTATTAATGGTTTTATGAGGAATCTTAGAAATCTTCTTTAGTGTACTTTTCCATTCATGTTCTCTTCTACCACATAAGAAGGAACCTAGTACCTCAATTGCTAAAGGAAGGCCTTCGGCATAATTCAAAACGCTATCCACTAGATCTGTCATGATTTTTAGTTTTTGATGTGTCTGAAAAACATGCTTACTAAGCAGCTTGCGAGCTTCATTGTCCTCCAATGCTTTAACTTCATACACATGATCTTGATCTATCCCATGACAAGTTAGCAAATGTTTATCTCTTGTAGTAATGATGATCCTACTTCCATTACCAAACCACTTGCCTTCTCCTGCTAAAGCATTTAATTGACGCAAGTCGTCCACATCATCAAGGATAAGGAGAACTTTTTTGCAACAAAGTCTATCTCGTACTAGATTAGTACCTGCATCGACATTGGACACTACTAATCTTTGTTTCAATATTAATATCTCCAATAGTAATTTTTCTTGCAAAGCAACCAAATCCCTACAACCTTTGGAAGTTTCTCTAACATTTGCCAAAAAAGCTGAACCTTCAAATTGTCTGAAAATATCATTATAAATGGCTTTAGCTAAACTTGTCTTTCCTATGCCTCCCTTTCCCCATAATCCCATCATAAAAACACCATCATCAGACTCAACGTTTAACGTGGATTTTAGCTTAACCACTCGAGAATTAAACCCAACCAGATGCTTAGCAACATGCAAAGGTGTTCGGTCTAGAAGAGTGGAGATCTCCTTCACAATTCTTTCTATAAGCTTCGATTCATCTCTGACAAAGACAGAAAAAAGAAGTTGTGGGATCATTTTTAGCAATTTGAATAAGCAAATAACAAGCAATTACAAGCCAATAATGATAAAGCAGTGCATCACATTTTATGATGATCACAACCAAAACCAACATGTATTCCCACCAAGTTGAATTAGAACTCTAAGAGCGCCACACCAATGGAAACAAGTTAAGGCTTCAAAATTTAGTCATCCAAAGAATTCATGTTCTTCGAATTTATACATGACGATGTACTTATTATGATTATGATTATGATTATGATTATGATTATGATTATGATTATGATTATTATTATTATTTTATGGATATATGTGATTTATATGTACGCTTACTCAAAAAGGGCTATTTATAACTTTTAATGGTGGTTGAGATTTCAATTTAAAAACTCTTAAATTCCTTGAAACACGATGTCATCGCCCAACATGGCCTGTACACACCAAAAATTCTACCTCAGGTTTTCCGAACTTTCTTATTTCTTGCAAAGAAATGGGATAAGTGCATTAAAACTACTTAACATTTTGTCCATTGGTTGATCGAGTTTTTTTTTTTTTTTTTTTTTTTTTTTTTTTGGTTGATCGAGTTTTGACATTTGATTTTATTCAAACGAGTCAGTGAATGTTTCAGCCGATGACGTCCTAGTATCAATTTCTGATAATTGGAAAAAACATCTTGTCAATTAGGGGTGTCAATGGTTCGGTTTGGTTTGGCTCGGAATTCTTGAAAACTGAATTGAGAAAAATCGAACCGAACTAAACCATTAGGATAAATGGTTGAATGAACCAAATGTGACCCAAACCGAATACAAACTGAATCAAAACCCCAGTTTGGATCAACTCGGATTTTCGATTTTCGGTTTTTTTTTTTTTTGGCTTTGTGTTTCGTACTGGCATTCCCATGGCCAGAGAGAGAGATACTCCATCACTTTACTCATTCTCTCCCCTCCATGATCAATCACCCTATGCTTCTCTCTCTCTCTCTCTCTCTCTCTCTTCTCTCTCTCTCTCTCTCTCTCTCTCTCAAGCAACTTTTTAACACTCACAGCAAACAATCCTTGTGACGGATCCCACTACACTTGCCACTACGGAAGACGAGACAACCCCTCCTCCACTCTCCACGTTAGCAATTTTCGACTTTAATTGGCTTGATGGATTGAATTGGTATCAATGTGAAAATGATTATAACTAAATTGATCCAATTAAAAGGTTTATAACTAAATTTGTATAAATATAATAGGTTTATGACTATTTTTGGTACTTTTTCCAAAACTATTGTAAGAGTTGGTAAATTTAAGCAGTCGGTAAAAAAAGACAAATAAATTCAGTAAGGGACAAAAAAAGTGGTAATTTATGAAGTATCAAAAAGCTAGTAGTTTCACGAAACTATTGTTAAATTATCAGTAGTTTATTCAAAATTTATATGATCGGTAATTTTTTTAACTATTAGATATTTGACGTATATCAACTCTATAAAAAATCTATCAATACAAATGAGATATTCATTTTTTGGGAATGGAACTAGAATCGTCCAAGCCAAAGAAATGAAACGATTCGATGCGGCTGATTCCATAGAAACGATATCACTTGGTAATTGAGCAAGAACTTGAGAATTTTCGGGAATCATTAGAGAAAGCATCTACAAGTGTACTAACAATTGTGTGTGTAATTTTTATTTTTTTTTAAATAGTCTTTATACTTAGTTGTAAAGATTAGCTTCTTGCACAAAAGATGGACTCTACTCTACTTACCTGTCATTAAAATGCCACCCGGACAAGCTACCGGCATCGAAAAGAGCTTTCTTCCATCGTTCCACTTTTTCCGATCCTTCCCAAACTTGGACTCATGCTTTGCTAGAGCTTTCCCATAACTCTTGCTGCCCTGTCTCACTTCTCTTGGGTCCACTTTATAAAACACTGGTAGAACGGTGAGGTCCTTTTGCTCCTTGCACTCCATAATCTTCATCAACTCTTCCAAGCACCATCATGAGGAAGCATAGTCCTTAGAGAAAACAATGATTGCGACGAATGACTCTTCGATGGCCTTCATGAGCGCCGGCAATGTTTGGTCTCCCTTCCTTAGTTCCTCGCTATCAATGAAAGTGTATATTCCATTATGATGTAAAGCTTTGTAGAGATGACCAAGGAAGGTGTTACGTACGTCTGTGCCTCTGAAACTCAAGAAAACCTCATAATTACTTTTGGGTTTTGATGAAGAAGCCATTTTGGATGATTGAGATTAACAATCAGATATGGCTTTTATCCGTTTAGTCTTCACTTTTCTTTCTCTTATATGGAAAATGAAGCATAGGCGAAACATCACCATGAGGTTCCTTGATATGAGTGGTTGACGTTGACATTTGCTATGATGCAATGATTTATAAACAGTACATGGAATATTCATGTTATTTGATAATATCCACTAGTATGATATTGCAAAATGCATATTTTTGATACATATTTATAAGACTGCATTATTCTTTACTTGATGTCATAAGAAATAATGATGATTGTCACTTGCTAAGCCATGATATTTTTCTCCCATTATATTGCCATTCTATGTCACAAGAACATAGAATAGTATTTGGGGGCACGTGGAGAGTACTTGTGAATGACATTTACCAAATGAACTTTAGTAAAGTGAGAGTACTTGTGAATTCCACTTTAAAAAGGGTTGGACGAGATGTTTTAGGCGTGGCACCTAACAATCTCTACTTGCGCATGCATATTCCCCGCTGCAATAATTCTATCGCTTCAATATGGCTTAGGAATTTGGTTAATTTTATGCTCTCATTAAGAGTGCCAGTTGATTTACAATTTAGAGATATATGCCACAACCAAAAGTTCAACATTGAGACAGTTATTTGGGTCTAATAGGTAAGAAATTAGTAAATGAACAATATATATATTAAACTAAATCTGAATAGTAAAAGTTGAAGAGATTCATATGGAGTCTACTAATTTTAATGTTCAAATTCAATTTAGTTTATGCACTATGTTTGCTTCATAATTTTTCTAGATAGATAATCGTATCACTACTTCCTAATGCTTGAGATGAATCATTTCAAGAATTTGATGGTAATAATAAAACTTTGTCTACTCTCAATATGCTAAATCTCACGCGTTGAGAGGATGGATCTGGCATGAGTCCCACCTTCTGTATTGTGCATGAGCCAATCATCCTTGGTAAACCAGATTCTTTAACAATTTTTTTAAATTAGGGGGATGATCATAGTGGTGCAAGCAGGTTGGATGTTTAGCCGTGTTCCTAATCCCTCGATCGTAATAGATGATCTTCTGGGCTAAGAATCAATTGTGATTCCCATGATCTCATTTCATAGGTGGAAGAGGAATTCGTACAGCTGGGTACCGCAAAAAATGAAGTTAATCCATGGAAGATCATAAATTCTCATTAGAAATTTCTCAATCTCGAGTTTCTGGTCGACAAATTTAAGTCATGTTCAAATGTTTTGAGTGGTCGTATTTTTCTTTCAAAGAGATTGCGTCGGTGACAGAGAACACTAATGTTAGAAAAATGTAGGCTCGGTCAGTCCCGCTGCACACTGAGCAATTCTTTTTCTTCACCATGAGACACGCATCTTCTTTTCTCTTTTAGCACCGAAAGAACGGCAACGACTTTAAGTCAAGCCTATGAAAATTGCCTTCCAGCTTTTTCAACGGTGACGACTTTAAGCCTATGAAATTTTCCTAAAGTGGAGGGAAAAAAGCTTCTGGCTTTTTCTTGTTAGTGAAAGGACGTTTCGAGACTGTGATGAAAAATTTGAACAACCAACCATAAGACAGTTTCTAGGTTTGTTACAAAGCCTTTGTGAAAGGTTTTATGCGAGAATAATTTTTTTTTTTTTCTAATTTGCCTTCACTAGATTGTCATGATTCTTTTGATTAATAATTTAGATTACAAATACATTCGGATTTTAAAAAAATATATAGTACTTACTATTTGTGCAATTCAAATTTTTTTTGGGCCCACGCTATTGTCACCACGACAATAGTTACTAATACGATAGTTATTTTTAGTGTAATGACCAAACGTAAACCCATTTGAAAACAGATAAAAAATATCTTAAAGAAAAATGTAGTCAGTCCCAATTTCAAAGGTAAGTTTGAAGAAGAGCAAAGTGGCAACAAAAAAAAACTAAATAAATAAAGTGACGGTTTAAACTTTAAGCAGAAGGCCGTGTCTCAACCCTAAATTTGGGGCAGAGGTAACTTAATTTCTTTTAGATGATGTAAAGAGTTTTGACTAAGTACACACCTTGAGCGGGGCGCATTAAGGACGGCTGGACCTAGTCAACCCCTAACAGTTTCTTATTGTTGTGCTTGACCTCAGCTTTATGCCATTATGATATTGGCCACTTACCTCTAACTTGTTTTCTCCTAACACGTGACGACACACCATCTATCAATTTTAATAAATCATTTTGTTGTATACAAAATTTCTCATATTTCACTATAAATATGGGAAAATTACCAAAAAAAGTCCTATACCTATTATATTTATACCAATTCAATTATAACCTTTCAATTGTACGAATTTAATCCTAAACCTTTTGACGATTTGTCAAATTAGTCATTATGATCGGAAAACACTAGCGTAACATTTAGTTAACACCAACTATCCTATGAGGCGCATTGGCGTTGTGTGAACAATTTTATTTTCTAATTTTTATTCCTTTTCCTTTTTCTTATTTTCATTCTTTTTTCCTTTTATGTATTTTTCTTTCCTTTTTGCTGGTAGCCAGTCTCAAGTGATGGCTAGTCATTAGCGATACCCGAAGAGGGCTTGCCCTCGGCCTATCTGGCGAGGGCCACCCTCACCGGCCATAGGCAAAGGACAACCTCTCCCAAGTGAGGCCACCCTCTACGGCCACAACAGAGGGCTACCCTCACTAGCCATAGTCGAGGTTGGCCCTCACCAAATTTGGGAGAGGGTCGCCTCACTCGTAGCCAACAAGGGTCTAGGAGAGGTGATCCTTGCCAGAGACTAGCGATTGTAAGTCCTCACTTAGTGGCCAGCTGCAACAAAGAAAAGAAAAGAAAAATAAACAAATAATTTTAAATCTAAAAAAAAATTAAAATTACAAAAATTATCTATGTTAGCGTCGGTGATACCATGTAAGACCACTAGCTCTACGTTGGTGATTTCTGACCAGAATTAACTAAATGGACTACATTGAAAAATTGTTAAAATGTTTATGACTAAATTGACTAAATTAAAAATTTTAGAACTGAATTTATACAAATACAATAGGTTTAGGACTTAAAAAATAAATCCCTATAAATACCCTAAACCATTTATTTGCTAGTTAATTTCACAACTGAAGAACTATATCTTTTTTTTTTTTTTTTTTTTTGGTCGAAGAAGAACTATAGATTTAATCTCTTTGATAGCGATGTATCAAACTCTCACCTACCACCTTGCACTCAAGTCCCCCTGAATGTGGCTCGAAACTACTCTCGTGGCTTCTTTACCTCATTCATCCAGATAATCGGCAGTACTCATGGGCAATGCTTGCCCTCTCTAGCTTAAAGAATTACGTGTGTACCACTAGATAAGGTGTCCTCTCCATCACCAATTCCGGATGATTGGTATTACCATGCAATCCTTATTATCCTCTCTTGCTAAATGAATTGTGTGAGAACCTTAGGACAAGTTCCTCAACGATCATTGGTCCCTCCCCCCTCAAACCATATATGGAAGCCATTGTACAGATTCTCTTTAATATTCTTGCTAAAAGAATCATGTGTGAACCTTGGAGCAAGGTCCTCTACAATCACAATTCTCCCCCCCCCCCTCTCCTAAAACCATATTTGAAAGGCATTGTAAAAATCAAGTTATCTTGAATCTTGATTATCATGAAAAGATATGAGGAAAAAAAGAAGAAGAAGAAAAAGAAGAAGAGAGAGACCAAGAATTTGTAGAAAATTTAGATAATCAACCTACCACAATTGTTGTTAGGATCATAATACCTCCTTCTTAAATCAATGGTGTAACTATAAGGCGATTTGTGTAAATCCTTTTTACATAGACAATATATGCTATAATTATGGGGAAAAAAACCCTAAAAATGCATACAAACATGTTGTCCCTTGTTTCAAGCTAGCATTCAATTCCTCCAAATTTATTTTCATCTCAATTTATAGCATCACCCATTGCTTTACACTATCATCCAAAGACCTCAAGATCACCTCCTTGACACCACCGGTCGATTTGCAACATCATATGATTCATGAAAAATATTATTCTTTGAATCCCCTTGAGAAATCAATCAAACAGCTCACTCATCATATACGAGATTGGCAACTCCTCTTTCATTTTGGATATTCAGTGTCGATACCTAAATTTTTTCCTATAGGTCCAATAGAATTAAAACTTTAGACTTGAGATTCCTAATGGCAGTAGGTTCGTTTCTTGACAAAAAAGAATCGTTTATGTGTCATTAGACTAAGAAATTAAAAGCATTCAACGCTATTTGTATTTATGTACCATTTTTTCAATGAATCAATTGTTGACTTTTAGGTTAACTTTTTAGTCAAACCAAAGACTTTGACCCTCAATTAAAAGTTCCAAAATTCATTCATTTGATTTTTTTAGACATTTGATTTAGGGGATTGTGATTATTCAAGCTTTCAACCGTAATTTCAATGATTCTTGACATGGAGAGGATGGTCAACATTCAAACATGAGTTTAGGGCTATATTTAACCTTTCACAATAAAGTCAAGGAGTACATTATAAACTCCATTAGGGCCAAATTAATTCAATTTCATATCAATTTATGCAACATTTGAAAAATTTGAAGAAGTCAATCATAAAATGACGAATCAAGAACAATAAGTTAGGCCCAGGCCAACGTGGTTAGGGCTAATGGGGTAAAAGCCCATTTCGGCCTAATGGGCCAAACAAAGCAAAATAGCCCAGCTCATGTCATGATTTGAACAGAAATAGAACAATTGAGAGGTCTCGGGTCAACCAAGTCAACTTGGTTTAGCCAATTTTGACCCAAGTCAACCAAAAAGTCATCCCAGTTTGCTCACAAGAACCCATGACCAGCCCTCTCTCCCTTTGTTTACAAAATGTCATTATCTCCATAACCAAAATTAAATTCCACACCATCAATCCTTAAGAAAGGATAATCTTAGCCATTCATTTCCCTTATAATAAAGACCTTAAGATGTGCCATGTCACCCATCCTTGATCCAGCTAAAGAGCCAATCATATCATTTGTACCTCATTAAGAATTGAGTTACCATAAGACTGAAATTTACATCAAGGGTTAAGATTAGAGGCTTATTTGAATTTTTTCCCTCTTCCTTAGCATTGGCCTACCACCCCTCTCTCATAATTTCATCCTCACAAAAATTTGAAAAGAAAATCTCTCTCTCTCTCTCTCTCTCTCTCTCTCTCTCTCTCTCTCTCGCTCCCTCCCTCTCTCGCTCCCTCCCTCCCTCCCTCCCTCCCTCTCTCTTTGGGTAATTGTTCCTCTCTCTTGCCGGTTCTTCACCATCACCAGATCAATTCTGACATTGACATGCCGGCCTCTTCATGAGACCGTGTTCCTTGGTCTATCCGTGGCCAAGTTGTGGTAGGCACCTTCCATTTTAGTCAGGGAACACCTCAATTTGCCTTATTTTAGGTAGGAGCTATAGTTCTTGTAACAATTTGGAATGACTATCCTAGGATACTTAGGTTGATCATAGTCTAAAATTAGAGTGATATATTCAATCTATGATTAATCTTAAGTTACGAGACAATGGAATTTGGTATCATTAGAATTGGATGCCTATAGATTTTTGATTGTTTGATAAAATCATATATCAATTGCAAGTTTAGGTGACTTCAGAAATCGAGTTCCTTGCTGGTAGGAGTATCCTAGATGACTGTCAAAGTTAACTTTAGTTAATTTCATGTCAATTAAACTAGATTTTGCATGTTTAGATAATAATCCTTGAGAATTAGCTTTAAACCTAGCTTAATGGCATGATTTATATATTGAATTCTTTGCCGTAATGAGGTGGCCAAACACTTATTGGGTTGATTTGATGTTCATTTGAAGACCGCTTAGTTCTAACATGATGTTGCATGAATCATGATTTAAGAACACGTTAAATGGATTCCATGATGATTTTGTAGGAGTTATGCTCCAATTGGTTTATGATGATGTTTGATGATAATTGAATGTTTGAATGTGTTGAATGAACTTGGTTGAAGGTGTTCTAGGTTTAGATGTATACATAGGATCATGCGTTGAATGTGCTAAAATTATGAATGTTTTATGGAAAATTCGAAGTTGTTATGACCTTTCGATGTTCAATGCTTTTTACAAAAAAAAAAAAAAAATCAAATTTGAATAAGGAATATTTGTGTGATGTCCTAAAATTCAAGCCCTATAAGGGATGAATGGATGTGAATTTCGTCAATGCATTATTGGTTAATCTCACTTGGAATTGATTACTCTTGAGATACTGACCTTGAGGGGAAAGGCTAATGAGGACGGAACTCGTGCAACTAAAGGACTCGACTTGGGAAAAAGACTTGATCGTGAGATTCACGTGAGGACGATCCTGTAAATAGATAGGCCGATTTCAAGGACGATTAGAAGTTGATTTGTGGACAGAACGTAATGGAATGATGGGTGATTCTGTTTACTATTATCGAACCTGCAAACGACCCTATGTCGATCCTCAATGATTGTGTACTTTGAAATAAGAATCTATCCTCCATAATTTCATGCAGTCAAGGACGTCCATGCGTCGAGATGTCTTGAATGTGATTTGGCACGAGTCGGTTACGCGTGAATCCTCGGAGCCGCCTGTCAGTCTGAGTTGTGACCGAAATGGCATTAGGCGAAATTGACGTGTCTTGAGGACTAAAGATTGAGCTTCGAATTGTCGGGAATGTTCGGATTAGACTTTTGATGAAGCTACTTCAAACAGTCAATAGCACCAGTTAAGCTGAGCAATTTGAAAGGGGATTTTCATACCGAGGAAGTGAGTCCATGAAGATGTGGGCCAGGCCAAGCCAATGTGGGCCTTAGGCCCAAGGTGGGATAGCCCATGATGGGCCCAAAGCAAGCAACTGAGATCATTGGCCCCAATCCACTATTCATCTTTTAAGCCCATGGGCCAATTCTTGGCCATTTCAAGCCCATTCCTATTCATGGCCAAGCCCAATCCTTAAGCCCATCCACCAATTTCAGCCCAAGGACAGAATGGTAATTGTGCAAGGTGAAATGACCAAAATACCCTAGTTGTAGGGAGAAAAGGCTAGAGAAGAGAGAGAATGTGAGGTCATCTTGCATGAGGAATTGAAGTAGCCATTTAATGGCTTTAATGAGGAGTGCAATAGCTCTCCCATCACCCTCTCTCTCCCTCATTCGGTCCTCATCTCGAACGGAACTTTCTCCTCGTTTTCCCTCTCCTTCAGTTTCTACTCCAGCTAACCCTTCAGTGAAGAATCGAGTCAAAAGTGGTCTTCCTGTGTGAATCAACTCACGCAACATCCACCATTCTCTTCAGCACATCCAAAACGTTCAAATGGACCCGATTTCACGCCATATGGAGCCGCCATCCGGCATGGCCACCGTTGTGAAGGAACCGGTCGCCGGTCCGTCGATCCACCTGCAGCCTGCACTGTTTCGCGTTTTCTGCCATTTTTCTCCCATTCTGGTCCTTCCTCCACCCATCCTAACCACCCACAAGATCCCCAAGACCCCTGGGAGCCATCGGTTACTAGCCAAACCCCTCGCCGGAGCTTCGGCCAAGCCATTCAACTCAGTTTCTCCTCCAGCAGGGCTATTTTTTAGTGTTTTCAGTGGGAGTCCAAGCTATGGTTGCTGTGTTGAGCTTGGGACCACCTTGGATCATTGTTGTTGAGGTCCTAGAGCGTCACCTCCATCGCCGCCGTAGCGTCAATGTCTCCAGCTCACTTAACGGGTGAGTTTAGCTCCTAATCCTTCGGTTAGTACCTAAACTTGCTTAGGGTTGGTTTAGTTAGATTTAATTCTAGTTTAGATGACTTAATTAAATTATATTAGTCCTAAGATAGGTTGTTAGATTAATGGCTAAGATTAATTTAGCTTAATTTTACTTTATTAGTTTAATGATGCTTATGTGGTTAATTAAGCATGTTTATCTTAATTGATTGATTTCCTTAATTTAATCATTGTTTTAATGATTTCTGAATATAAATTATTAATTATTGAATTCTGGAAATTATTGTTCACGCGACACTATTCACAAAATACTGTTCACGCGCATTGTTCACAAGCACTGTTCATCCAGAATGCAAAAAATGTCTAAAATTCATATGTGTTGATTTTATGAAGTAAATTGATGTGAAAATGCATGGCATCTGCATGAATTGAGTGATGATTTGTGCAATGGTATGGTGATTGAAAATTATGGATTTTATTAAGAAAATCCCAGGTGTCGGGTTTGAAGTATTATATCAAATAGTGGGGGTTTGAAAAGGAAAGTATCAATTTTTTGGTTCGAATTGACGTGTACCCACGCACGACTACTTTCTCGATGTTTTTAATACGAAGGAAAGAGGCCAGGATCATTGTTTTAATCGAGGCATATGAATGAAATGCAAAGTGTCTTGGGTCGATAATGAATTGTCGTGTGTTGGTTAATGAGGAACCGTCCTAAGCTGTTGAGCTGGACGTACCCCATATGGGATATCCCTATATGGGAGGCCCCACATCAACAGGCTTGGGTCACAATTGATTCTGGGTCTATACTCCTTTGGGAATACCGTCAACATAGTGACGAAGCCATGCTCCATGGGGGGAGATGATGCCTAGCATTAATGTCAATAGATAGCCAAACTGTGAGTAGGCTATGCTCTTGAGTGGCAGTGAATAATAATTGGAACGCATGTTGGGTGTTGATTAATGCACCGGATTATGGGACGGAATTGTGTGGCACGGTATGGGAATTGTCATAACGATTCGGTCTTATAATTAGGACCCCTGTGATTTTGACTAAGATGAATGAGGTGTTTCAATTGTTGTATGCATTAAGTATATGCATGGTGTTGTTGAACTGTGCTAATGTGCAAGAACGCATGAGAATTATGGCATCTGTGATTTTGGTCATGCATGAGTTAAAAACATTGTTTATGGCACGCACACATGAATCGATAACATGCAGGGTGTGGCAATGGCCAGGTAAGATTGCTTGTGATGCGACTCGTATGCAATTGATGAAATATATCATCTAATGGCCATCTGCTTTGCGTGTATCATGCTGAGTGATATCATGCAGGGTATGGCATACCAGGTAAGGTTGTATGCAAATCGACTGTTGATTGTTGCTTGTGGTGGGGTAGTTCTGGATATATACTCTGAGTTGAGTTGGTGTACTAATCGGGGCTTAGGGGTGGAACTTGCTGGGATTTATATCTTACTGGTTATTGAATAACCATTTTCAGGTCCCTAGTGTGAAGAGCTAGGAGCATGAAGCGGAAGGGTCAAGAGCATATGTGGCTCATTAATTCTTTATGACATAGACCTTTTGTATAAGCTTGAAGTGTTTATAAAGGTGTATTTGATTTGAAGTTGGTTGTCCTGCTTTTCTATCACATGTTTGTCATTGTCAGGGGATTAGTTAATTTGCTTCCGCATGTGCAATAAAATGAAAAGGTGTTGACACCTAAATTTTGGCGATCAATTTAGTTATTTATTGCATAAAAAATTGGGGATTAATTTTTAACCCCTAAACAACAATATCAAAATTGCATTATGCATTTGCATCAGACCGATGGCAAAAGACTCGAGTAAATGATTCTAAATCGGATTGATTGGATTAAGCCTGCGATGATAAAAATTTGAACAAAGCTCATAGCCGAAAATTGCATCAATTAGGCTATTTTCTGTCCTGCGATAGTAGAATATTTCGAAATATTCGATAGGCAACAAGGAAAAGAAAGTAATTGGCGTGGATTCCCAATATATTATGCATGCCCAGATATTTGGGGAAGGAAATAAGAGAGGTAGCAACGGTGATGATATCTTGTGGGGGGCTTTCGTGAAAGAGGAAAAGACGTCTATCTTGGCAAGCTGGGGCTCCATTGAATACCTACATGATCCGAAGAATATATTTTGGAGATCAAGTTTGCAAGAGAAGCACAGGATATCGGCTATTTAGTGGAGTACACGCAGATAGAAAAAGAGGAGGCGACACACAATCGATACATACGGCCGCACATAATGGCGTCTTTCTTGGTTTCGTTTGGGGGGACTTCTCTTCACCTTTTGGGGTCAAAGTGAGAAGAAGTGTGCAGAGAGAGACAGAGAGAGGAGACGTGCGACATGTGAGAAAGAGGAAAAAATTAAAAAAGAAAAGAGAAGAAGAACAGGTCTTCTTCTTCGCTGCTTTTGCTCGACCCCCCCGGCGTATGCGAGCTCCTCCGTCGTTGCTGCTCGATACCCCACGCCGGCCTCCGCGCCAGCACCGACACCGCGCCGGCATCACCACCGCGCCTCCACCTGCAGGACCCGCGAGCTCAGCGCTTCCACCTTCAGCCCGTCCATTCGCAAACTCCCCTGCAACACCTTCTTCCGCTCGAGCGCCGAAGTCGCAAGCACCTGCAACAGTCCGAGCGTCCCCTCGCCTGAACGACCACCAGGAGCTTGCCATCGCCACCATCACTCCAACTTCGACGGCGAAGACGCTGTCCACGACACCCTCTCTTCATCACGACACTGCTGCTTCTTCTGATGACGCTACTGCGCTAATCTCTCACTTGCAAAGTACCACCCCAGGATCCTTTTTGGTGTCCATGCATTACCCCACGAGCAACATCACCCCAGGCGACCATAATTGGAGAAATTGCAAACGGTGATTGTTGGATTTAGCATGGCCTGGTCCAAGTAAAAGGCAAGTTTCAAGCGGAGGTTTCTAGTCTTGATCTTCGCGGCTTGGGCGGCAAATTCGTTAAGTAAAAATCTGGTAAGAAAAAGGGAATGTTCAAGCGGTAAGATTTGTTCTTTTCATCATTCAGACCGGTTAGGAGCTTGAATAAAATATACACGCAAAGAGGCCTACACGGGAATAAGTATTCTCGTTGCCATCGTTTTCCCATAATCTCTTGCCGCCGCACCTCGAAGTTTTGTTTTGCAGATTTCTCGTGCCATGAGCAAGACTGTCCTTCGGCAAGTTGGTCCGTCGAATCATCACAACGCAGCCTACCCGAGACATCCGTCGTCCAGCATTGACACATCTTCAGTCCATCAATACCAAGAGGACGAGTTCTGGTAGCTTATCCATCCTCACGGTCAAAGACAAGTTTAATACTGCAGGTCATCCAAGTGTGTCCCTTGACCACCGAACCAAGGATTTGCTGGTGATCTCCATTCCATCGCCACAAGTTGTCCTCTGAGTACCATCTTACGGACTCGAGACCAAGTACTCTTTCTCCACGTTGCCGGCCTTGGTCGAAACGACAACCTCCATCACCCATCCTTGCTTAACCGAGCACCACCACACACTGCCGGTCATCCGTTGAGCGGATTCCGGTGAGTTCAAATTTGGCAATATTATTTGCGAAATTAGGTAATTATCTTATCTAAATTTGATTTGGATATTTTATTGCCTAATACATGCTTTTCAATATCTTACGTGCATATTTGAATTATGGACGTACTTCCAGTTAGGATTTATTGCCTAATTCGCAACCGCACACGGATTTTTTATTCTATCTATAAGGCTTTAGATAGAATAATTATTCACGAGGGAGTAAAATTGATATCTTGATCTTTAAGGCTTAAGATCAATTTATCGATTTTATTAGCGAAATAATCAAGTTTGATTTATCTATTGTTTCTTGATTCGGGCGATGTGTGATATCTTTGATAATGTTGGATGATTTGGTGTTTATCTTTTAATTGCTTTATTTATCCCGAAAATATAAAAAAAGATTGCATTTGCATATCATGTAGATTACAATAAATTTCCTAGATAAAATCGCATGATAGAATAGTTAGATTCTTTTCTATTTATATTATAACGCATGTTTAGATGGTATCTAGGTTAGATAATATCCTTGAATTAAATTGCATGTTGAGATAAATTTCTGAGTTAAGATAGGATTCAGATTAGTCTATTTCCTAACTTAAGATAGATAAAATCTCACTTTAGTTAGATTTTGAATTATGAAATTTTTTATAAAAAAAAAACACACAAAAAATCACATTGCATGTCATATAGAATTAGATTCATGAAATGCATGTCATTTAGTGATTGTTGCTAGGTCCATTTAATTAGAAATCGCCTATCATTAGAATTAGGTCATTTAGTTATATTGCATTGCATAAAGCATGATTCTCATTAATTAACTAAAACAAAACAAAACAAAATTGCGTGTTAATTAGAAATCATATCTAGGGTTGTTGATGTGGATTTTAATTTAACATTGCAGATGCTTTCGTTGCTTTGAGGTAAGTTTTTTTGCAATTTATTTATTGTTTATTTGGGTGTTAAATTGGTGGATTGCGCACCCGTATGATCACCTCACATGTTAGGGAAATAAATTTAAAATCAATCCAAACTGCTTGCCAAACATTTTTCAAAATAAAAAGAAAGGTACCGAAAGGGCGTTAGCGAAATCTAGCGTAATCAAGTCCCCGAAGTCATAAATCTCTGGTTCGTAGGAGTAAAGTAAAACTCCCGCTACTTTACTTGGGTTTCTAATCGACCCAGCAAAAATAGATTAGTGGCGACTCCTAGATAAAATCCATTTGCATGTTAAAAAACTTGAACCTAAGTCGCGAATTGGTATGGGCTTGGGAGAGCCCGAGTTAAGTCTAGGCTTAACAATCCATTAGCCAAAACCCTTGGTGGTTCAAACCCGAAAAATTGGTCGCGACAAAAGGGTTGGCGACGAGTCCTGGGAATGTCGCCAAATTCTATTGACTACGGAGGGTTGTGCGCGCGCTCAAGGTTTGGGGTATGACAATTTGTCTTCTAATGAATTGTAGCAGAGATTCATAAATTTAATTTGGTATAACATTCATAAAATTTGAAGATAGTTAAGATTTAAAGTAATTTGGAGCTAGATTTGAAAATTTTATCTCTGCGACGACTAATTTTGCTTTGCAAATAATAAATATGGAGGACTACTTTACAAAAGCTCAAAAACATGAAAGTTGTCTGAGTGATGTTAAACTGCAAATACCCAAAATTTAAAAATTTCACTAGGATAAGTTGGTCAATTTAATTAAAGTAGACCAAAGTCAAATTTGCCTTACAAAACTAATATAGATTAAGTCATCAGGGTAAATTGCATAACCACACATAGTTTTTTTTTTTTTTTTTTTTTTTTTTGGTCGAAAATACGATTGATATTCATTTACGTAGATAAGTTTGGGGTAATTACATCATAAGCATCGGCGCATAATAAATCGAAAAGAGCTATCGGAGGGTTGGTTACCCAATTATGAGGAAGGAGATCCTCTCGTTGTGCTCGTGCAAGCCAATCAGCAGGTTTATTTGACTCTTTGCAGCAATGGACTAGGGATAGGCCCATGAAGTCTTTTAATTTGTCTTTGATCCGGTCCACATATGGAGCCACTTCCCATCCGGTTTCTGTCGCATGAAGAATTGATTACACGAGCAGCAGGCAGTTAGTCTGTACTTCCAAGCTTCGGTTAGATCTAGAGGATAGAAAATCAAGGGTTTCCAAGACAGCAATTGCTTCAGCCTATTCTACCAAAGAATTTGCCACCATCTTGGAGAAGCCATCGACCAAGCGGCCCCGAGAATCCCGAACGATGCAGGCGATGGTTCCTATGCTCTCAACCACTCTTCTGCTCTCGACCTCTCCATTGTTCTCCTCATGATCTATTGTCTTGTCTTCATTCCGGGCGAAAGAGGCTTCGATATTAATTGCTAAGGTGTTCGAGTTCAGGGGTCGCCATTGTAGCTTATGGGTATCGCTTCTTCTCTCTTCTTTAGCGGTTCTGTTCTAGGTGGTGAAGTCTTCATGTAGAGCTATAGATCTTAACAGAGTTTGGTGCGGTTGCAGGGGATGATGTCCGAAAATGTACCGGTTTTGATCCTTCCATATACAAAGACGGTAGTGGCTATTAGGTTGAATTTTTGTGCACTTCTCTAGTCTTCTTTCCTCTCGCACAGCCATTCATCAAGTCGTGCTAACCCTATTCTTTCGATTTTGATTTTTAGAGGGCTAGCTCTCCAAATCTGAGCTGTCCAAGGATAGAGCAACAAAGTATGTTCTATGGTTTCAACTTCATGTCTACATGTTGAGCAAACTGGATCAGGTACTATTCTTCTCTTATGCAAATTATCCAGTGTAGGTAGTGTGTTTTGACTTGCGTTCCGGAGAAATTGTTTAACTCTGGGTAATGTTCCAGATTGCCAAATGTATTTCCAAAGCTTTGGCTTTACTTGGTGAGAGGAAGTTGCTATTGTGGTGTGTGGTTTGGTTGCTTGATTTTTTGTGGCGAAGTATCCGCTTTTAACTGTGTAAGATCCTGATTTGTTGTTTGTCCATACCACTTTATCTGCTGGAGTAGGTAATCCAATAGGGGTTGCAAGGATTTCATTTACTCTTGATCGATTAATGCCCCCACTTTCTCTGGTTCATCTCTTATCACTGGTCCTCCGATAGGCCCACTTTTTAGCCATTTATCTTCTCTAATCGAAATTGTCTGTCCATTTCCAATGGACCACATAACTTGTGGAGCTATAGAGTCTCTGCCCAATATAATACTTTGCCATCCCCACAAAGGTTGTGAACCTTTTCCAGCTTTTCCGAAAATCGCGTTGTGGGTAATATAGGCCCTTCATCAGTTGACTTAGAAGGGACATAGGTTGCTGTGAAATCCTCCACACTTGCTTCCCTAACATTGCCTTGTTGAAAGCTAAGAAATCTTTAAAGCCGAGACCTCCCTCATCCTTTCTAAGTTTCAAATTTTCCCATTTTTTACAATGTACCCCAGTAGTTTTGTTGCCATTTTTCCACTAGAAATTTGCAATTTTCTTCTCAATAGCTCTGCATATTGACACGGGGATTTTGAAAATGGACATTAAATATTGTGGGATAGCCTGCACCACTGATTTAATTAAGATCTCCTTGCCTGTTTTTGACAGCAAGTTGTCCTTCCAACTCTCCAACTTCATATTAACTCTGGCGAGAATCTAGGCAAAAATATCTTTTTTGGAACCTCCCCAATCCGAGGGAATACCTAAATACTTCCCTATTTTCTTTATTTCTGGAACTCTTAGCTTTGCTGCCATATTTCTTCTCAGATTCAATAGGCAGCTCTTGCTGAAATAGATTCCGGATTTGTTAAGATTTATAGCCTGCTCTGTTTATAACATTATTGATGTAGGATGGCCGCTAAATTATGACATTCCAAAACAATACCATTCAGAAAGAAGATAGAGTCGTCCGCAAATAGTAAATGCGATAAGGTTGAGCAGCTACTATTAAGCTTAATTCCTCGAATTGTTCCTTCCACTACTGTTCTTTACATTAGGTGAGATAGCACATTAGCCATTAAAATAAAGAGATAAGGAGATAATGGATCACCTTGTCGAATTTCTCGAGTGGGCTTGAAAAAAGGTAGAGGATCACCATTGAAATTAATGCTGAAGGATACCGTTGAGACACATTGCATCACCCATTGAACTCACTGTTCACAGAAACCCATCTTGGCCAAGCATTCTCGAAGGAAATCCCATTCAATTTGGTCATATGCCTTTTGTATATCAAGCTTTAGGATAACTTGGAACTTACCTTTCCTTTCCCTTGTCCTCAGCTTATGTAGTACTTCCTACACAATCAAGATATTGTCTTGAATTTGTCTGCCCCCCACAAATGCGCTTTGTTCCTCTGCAATAAGGTCTAGTAGCAAAGGTTTTAGTCTATTAGTCGTTACTTTGGATATGATCTTATAGACAAAATTGCATAGACTAATAGGGCGGAATTGTTCAAGCTTTTTGAGGTTTGGGGTTTTGGGAATAAGAGTGATTCGGGTTTTGTTCGAGGCAAGGTTTAGGTATCCAGTATCAAAGAAATTTTGTACTTCGTTGAAAATGTCTTGGCTGATATATTGTCAATGATTTCGGTAAAACAGCCCATTAAGCTCATCCAATCTAGGAGCTTTAGTAGCTCCTAATTGCTGCATTGCATTAGTAATTTTCCCCATTAATAAATTCTACTAACCTTTGGTCCCACTGACTCATATAAATTTTTGAAATATACTGCTATCATCTCTTTCAAAATCTACTACTCCTTTACCCACTCATCTTGTGCATTCTTCAGCAAAACAATTCTGTTTCTGGTTCTTCTCTGGATTGTTGTTGCATGAAAAAATTTTGTATTTCTGTCTCCCCATTGTAACCAGTTGATTCTAGAGCGCATACCCCAATACATCTCCTTTTGCCTCCATAGTTTTTCAATTTCTTGGGTTATTTTCTTTGCTATCTTGCTTTCTTTGTGAACTGCATTGCCATTGATTAGCCTTTGTAATTCATTCTTCAACCAATCAATTCTCATTTTTGCATTATAAAATCTGTTTTTACTCCACTTTTCCAGCTTTTGAGTTACAATCTGCAACTTTTCCACAATATCCAACCTTTGAGACTCATTATTAGCCCATGCATTCTTTACTATCTGCTTACATTCCTCATCTTCTGACCAGAATGCTTCGTAGTGAAAAATCTTCCTCCTCTGATCTTTCTGCATGTTGAGTGTTAGTGTTAGAGGGCTATGATCAGACCCTATCGTTGGAATTGCCATGCATTCAACATTAGGATAAGTTATCCTCCATTCCAAATTACATAATGCCCTATCGAGTCGCTTCTTAACAAAGTTATCTCCTGCTCAATTATTTGTCCAGGTAAAAGCACATCCCTTGGATTCCAAATCCATTAAGTAGCATTGGGTAAGGAAGTCCCGGAATGCTGTTAACTGGTAATTTTCTGCTCTCTTTTTTCTGACTTTTTCCCATTGATACAAAATTTCATTAAAGTCCCCCAAGCAAAGCTAAGGCAGATAATAGTTTACACTTGCTCTATATATGGCCTCCCATAACCTCACTCTTTCTTGAAAATCATTAGGAGCATGTAAAAAGGTAACATGCATCCTCTATTTGTTTTCTTTGACTAGGCATCGGACATTTATAAAGTTGTTAGAGAAAGAGCCAATGGATAACTCTACCTGGTCATTCCATAAAAGCACTAAACCCTTGCAATTCCTTCTGGGTTCACCACGAAGATATTCTGAAATTTCAATCTTCTCCTTGACCGTTGCACTTTTTGCTCTTGATTTTTAGTCTCCATTAGAAAGATAAGACTGGGCCTTTCATGAGTCACTAAGACTCTTAAAGCTTGAATTGTCAAGGGTGTGCCCAACCCTTGACAATTCCAACTCAGTAGCTTCATGGATGATCCGGTGACTTATTAGGACTAACCACCAAAGCCCACTGATTTGACTTCTCGACCACCTTAATTGAAGTTTCTACCAGCTGTGTATTGTCAAAAGCTGGTGTTTTGGAACTTTGAGCACCATAGGGACAAAATCTCTTTCCTTTTTTTGCTAATGATTGCTTGGCGCCTTTGAATTTATGCTTGACTAGCCCCTTTTCACCTACTGGGGCCTCTTCCATGTCTACTTCTGCTTCCTTGTGTTGTTCTTCATAAGGTATCATTACAGTTTCATCATCTATGAAGCAACTTCCTCTCTTTTAAGGGCCCTTCTCTTCTATAAGTTGTAGTGCTAAATGCTATTTAGAAAGACTCCTCTCCTGTTATATTGGTTGGTCATTATTCTTCTGTCCATAAATGGTATTCAAACTCTAATTTTGCTGCTACTGTTCATTCTCAGGGACTAGATGGGGAGGGGTTTCTGGCACTCTCTCGTCATCTTCTGGTATAATCTCTTGTTTGCCATAGAAATTTTTACCATACGGGCTAAGTTCTCGCACTTCTGCTCTTAGCCATTGCCCAAATCTTCCCGGTAAGTCTTCCTCCAGCCCTGAATTTTCATAGGGAATTTCTTTGCAAGAAGTAGCATAATGCCCAATTCTACCGCATGAGTAACAATAATGCGAAAGATGCTCATACTTAAACTCTATCCATAGTCTCTTCCTCTCTAGATTAACAATGACTCCAGTCTTGAGAGGATTTTCCAGATTCAGTTTTACTTTTGCCTTGCCAACCTTGTAATGATTATTTCCATTTGTTTCTAATTTCACCTCTAGTACTTCTCCCAATTTTGATGCTATGTTCCTGATAACTTCATTAGTAACTCTCCGAAATGGGAGGACATAGAAGTGAACTCAAAGGGCACAATGTGTAAATTCATAACAGATCTCTAGGGTGTCGGGATCGCATTGCTGTAGGATTAATAAATTGCTGGAGAAGCACCATGGCCCAGTATCTAAAACTCTCTGTTTTTCCGCCTCAGATTGAAAGGAAAAGGAGAAGTAGCCCGGTTCTAACACTGTGCAGGTAACATTCTCAACCCTCCATACTCTTTTCATAGTATTTAAAAAAGCTGTAAAGTTCATATTCGGTCTAGAATACAACTTCCCAAACACTGTTTTCCGGCATTCAGCCATTTTTTCTTCAGAAATGTCCCCTTTTATATCCAAAACATCATCTTCAATCCATAGCTTAGCTAGGCTTTTGCAGAGAGCTACTACACGCCTATCTTCCTCAAGCTGACCGGCCATCATTTAATCTCCAGGATCTGGGGACTTTGTTATTCTTCACAGTAGCTGGCTTAAGAACTTTGGAGCCAACCGGATGGGAAGCTAGAAGCCCAGGTTGATTGAAGGGAGCTCCGATGTTATGGTGTGGTGAGTGAGGGTTTGGTGTATGGGTGTCTCAAAGGGAGATTGGGTGTAGATCGAGAATGGCTACCAATTCTTTCTCCACAGCAGCATCCGTGGAACGAGAAAGATTGAAGATCAAGGGGAAAGGATGGGCATTAGGGTTTTTCGAGGGTGGGATATTCATCGGGAAATTGGGATGATTAACGTGGGGGTTCTGTATGATATGTTTTAGGGTTTTCCATTGAGATTGAAACAAAACTTACCTTGAAGGAAGGAGATGTCTACCCAGGCGGTAGAGGGGAGCTCGTCATTTGCGAGAGAGTTTTTTTTTATCTAAACCACACATAGTTGGAGGACTAATATACAAAAGTTCAAAACATAAAAATAGTAAAACGCATATTAAGTTAGCTACTTGTCAACTTGGGTGCCATTTGATTGTCTTCTAGTATTTTCTTTCGGGATTTTAATAGAAACCGATGAGAACAGGGTAAAATCTAGAGTAATGGAGCTTAATCAAATTTTCTATATTATCTAGGCCATAATTAGGACAAGTGACATGAATAGAAGTTAAAGAGGATATTTGAGCTGGAATTAAGAGTTGGAATTGCTTGATTTGGAATTCGTCAAGGCCTTCATTTGGATCAAAACTTAGATGGTCAGAATCAAATAAAAACAGAGAAGTTTCAACTAATTCATCTTGTGATTTCTAAGGCTAATTAGCCTCAATACATGTCTATTTGATTTTTTTTTTTTTTTGGTAGAAAGGGTAATAGTCTATTTGATTTTGTTTGTTATTGAATTGGTAACTAATTGCCTTTAATTTTGATTATCGATACATGACACCTTTGGTGGATAGTTTAAGGATAGGGATCAGACTTTAATTAGGTGCTTAGGCTGCGTATGATAAAATTTCTGAAACAGAAATTGATTTCTGGCTAGAAGTCAATTTCTCAATTTCTATTCTCCAGCCAAGTTTCTGAGCAAAGAAACCCATTTGATAACGACTCAAAATTTCTGTTTTTGAAACAGAAATCCGTTTGATAACAGAAAAAAAAATTTCTATTTCTATGAATCATGTTGTCCCCATCCTTCTACCTCACTCTTCTTGGTGCTTATGATGGTAATTTAATTTGATAAAGGTTGATAAATCACTTTAATTTATATTGGTAATTCGATAGAGTAGTTAGGAACTTCAAAACATTAGCAATTTATGTAAATAAAAGCTAGTAATTAGTATAAAAAATGCTAATATGCAAACTATAAAAGATTTGGTATTTTCAAATGCTAATATGCAAATAGTGAATGTATTTATTCTCCTCATTCAAGATTCGGGTTTAAGTCAGTACACTTTTTTGCATTCTTTTGAGACCACAAAGTGATTTTATGTTAGGCACTAGTTGACATGGAGGGGGGCGCAATTTGCGAGTGATTCGAAATTTATAAAATGAAAGTTGTGCTAGAAATAGAAATTGATTAGATAACAACATAGGAAATCCTCAAATACAAAATAATAGTCGAAATAATACTAATACATTACAAAAGTTGAAATACAATTTCATGGAATTTCCGGCATATTATTATCCCTTGCCATTTTATTGGCAATGGTTTTCCTAAGCATATTTATTTGGTTTCCCTCCTTGGTCAACTAAATGTTTGCAAGCTCATCCTACGTATGTTCAGCCACGTACATCGGATCTCCATATTGGGAAAAGTTCTTATCCATCTTGTCTTGATCGCAGATGTAATTATGGATGGCACAACATGCAATTACGATATGTGCTTGCTTTCGAAATGCAAATGAGGGCATGTGCCTCAAAATGAAAATGCAATTCTTCAATGCCCCAAATGATCTTTCAATGGCATTCCTTAAAGAAGAATACCTATAGCAATAATATCATCATAATTGCAACTTAAAAACATAAATAAACAAAGTCTCAAATACATAAGTCATGAAATGAAATACATAAGTCATGCATGTTTCTTAAACAAAGTCTCAAAAAAAAAAATTTCTATTTCTATTTCAGAAACAGAGAAGCTACAATTTCTAGCTTCTGATTTCTCCCCAAAACAATTTCTGAAACAGAATTCTATTTCAGAAATAGAGAAATCAATTTGCGTTACCAAACGGATTTCTGTTCCAAACCTGTTCCGGGGAACAGAAAAACAGAGAAATCAAGAAAAAGAAATTTTATCATGTGCAGCCTAAGGCCACCGCTTGAGGAATTTGCAATTGGGGATTAGCAATCACTTTGCATTAATTTTTAATCCTTAGTTAATTATGAGGTGGATGGGTAATTGAATCACATGCCATTATCTAAATCCCAAACCGAACTCAATTTCTTTGCCTCAAGCTCATGGGGAATCATGTTCTGAGGCTTAAGAACAAAGCCTTGTACATTCTTTGCCTGACTTAGTATCGAGTCAAGCTCATGGAGGATCATGCCTTGGGACTTAGAACAAAACCTTGTATATTATTTGATTGACAATTATCATGCTTTCTTTATTGTACTTTACTTTTAGCATTTTAATACTTTTGTGTTTAATTCTCGCACTTTCATTACATGGAATATTATTTTATATTTTAGAACGGTTAGGATAAGCTTTAGGACCATAATAAATCCTTAAATACTATTGCATAAACACTTAATGAGTAGAATGACCTTTAGAACTCATAATCGGCAACAAAGACTGCTTGATCACTTAGATAAGCAATCCAATTAAATTAGAAGTACCAAAAAGGCACTAATAAAAACTATTAGTGTAATCAAGTCCCCAATCTTAAAAAATTTCCAATTACGTTGGAAATGAGGTAATCTCCCATGTCTCACTTGGTTTCTAACCAATCATAATAGGCTAATGACAACTCCCGTTTCACGAAGTAAGGCCTTGGGAGATTTTGTTTTTAATTAAGGATTGCCGGTCCACCATTTGAGCATTACCTCTAATCCCATCTTCCACACAACATCAGGTGGGTCGCGACATTTGTCAATCCACCGTGGCATTCGAGTTGGTATTCACCTGGTCGAATAGAGATTAGAGAATTATTGACCTCTTCATATTTCTTTTAACTCAATCTCGGACATGAAATGGAAGAGCGTAGAGAGCTTCGAATACAAATCGGCTTCAACTTTGGCCTCTTTCTCCCTCTAACACTTTTGACATTGCACTGAATACAGATCCTTTTCTTTCCTCCAAATCAATCTCCATCCTAAAATTTAAGTTTTTTTCTTTGCATCGTCATCAATTTCTTTATCTCTTTTTGATGCTTCTTCATTGCTTCAATTGCTTATTCGAGAATGCCGACTTTGGGATCTACTTTTTTGGATCTTTGATGCTCTAGAGAGTTCTCGAATCTATCGATTCGACTGACATGACAATTTTAGCTTCGTGAATTATTCAAAAATTTCTTGCTTTATCTGTTTCAACACCTTGAATGATTCCAAAGTGTAGTGAGAGAGAGAGAGAGAGAGAGAGAGAAGGGTAGAAATATTATGAACGTGGGAATGGAGAGAAAATTAATAAGGCGCTATTCCATAAGTGCATAGCTATCTTAGTTTTGTATTCAGTTAGTTTACAAGAACGATTTAAAAGATAGATAAAGAAAGGAATTAAGATACTTTTTATATTAGAATTGAGCTTATTCCTAAGGCGTTTTGGACTTGTGGGAAAAAAATGGTTTATTCAGCCATTGTATTAGCACCCCATTCACCTGTCACTGGTAAAATTTTGCTGCAAGTGAGAAGATAACCAAATACGTTAGCCTCATTCTTGACTAAGAGAATTGATTTATTTCTTCATACAACTATTTGCAGGTAGAGTCAATTAGTCATGGATGGTAACTAATGTGATAAACTATCATTTGATAATGGCTATTAATACGCTTGTTAAGTTACGTTCTAGATGCCTAGAAAATGTCAAAAATTTATGTAGGATTTTATACTTGTACATAAAATATTATCCCTATTTTTACCTATACTTATTTTGAGTAAAAATTGTCCAAAATATCATAAATCTTTTTCACATGTTATCAATTGAATCAATTTAACCAATTTTAATCGGAAATCGCTGACATTGACCCAATTGTCCTACGTAACATGGTTGGCGCTAATGTAAACAATTTGTTAATAATATTATAATATTTTTTCAAATTCTTTTATTAATTATTTCTTTTTTTCTTCTCTTTTCCTTCTTACTTTTTTGGTTTTTTTCTCTCTTTTTTTTTTTTTTTTTTTCCTTTTCTCCTTTTTCCCTTTATTGGCCTCAAGTGAGGACACCTAGGCCTGGGCTAGTGAGGGCTGCCCTCACGTAGGCAAGGGTGGCTCCCCCTTGAGGTTGGCTACAAGCCTCAATGGCTAGCGAAAGGGAAAAGAGAAAAAGAAAAGAAGAGAAGAGAAAAAATAAAAAAATAAAAAGATAAGAAAAATGAAAAAATTAATAAAAATTTGGAAAATATTAATTATAAAAAATTATTCAACTCAATGCCAGCTGTCATATAGGATGACTAGCATCAACATCTAGTAATGAAGCATATTGTGATTAGGTTGTCAAAAAAGCGGGTCACATTCAATGCCTAATAAAACTTTGCCTCATCACTTTGTATATCAATTTTGTATATCAATTCAACATGTGAGATTAATTGGGTTTACAAGTGTGTGTAAATGTTAAAAATCTAATATTAAGTCCTTGCAACCTGCGGATGACAGAATAAAGGCCCTTGTGGAAGGACATTTCCCAACATAGTATGATTGAACTCTGTCTTTCCGATTAAGTATTTAATTCCTTCTTCTTTTTTTACAATTGAATATCTTAACTTTCGAAGTTATGCTCAATGTCAGCTTCCGTTCAGTACTTGACTGAAATTGTTGATGCACCACTTACCACCGTTGAACAAACCATAAACTATGTTGATGTGGGGCTTACATGGAAAATTATTATCAAGTAGCAATTTAACCATCGTGGAATGGAGCCTCTCCCTCTCTGACCACTGCGCACCGCTATTGCCAACACTGTCCACATCAACTGCAACCACAAGCAATATCACACTCCACCTTTGACATCCATGAGCCAACGGGACCACCGCCCCCAGCCAAGAACGTATTACATCCCCACCACCATCAACCACCCAACCGACCAGCACCTCCATCGCCATCTCTCTGCGAAGGTCAGGGATAGTGAGAAAGATGATCACAAGCTGTAGCACGGCAGATGGCTACGGCACGTCATGACCTCATAGCATTAACAAGCGGCGGCAATGGCACTATACCAATTTGGATGATGGCTAAGCATGGAAGAAGATGATGAAGATGAAAGGGAAAAAAAAATTAAAAATATTTGAAAATTAAAAAATATATGTCTAATCCATTTTAATTGAGTGGGCACTCCTATTTATCAATGTGCATCGTTTATATTGATTAGGGGACTCAATATCGGGAAATTTTTATTTTCTTCTAATTTGTAACATTTACTTTCCAATTTCAATTACTCCTATTAATTTGTCAATGATCATACTACATATTCAAGGAAACCAAAAGCTTGTAGAAAACAGAGAAGAGTTGAAGACAACGAAGATCCTGCGCTCTTTCTGCTAAGCCAGTTCCTCCCGGTGCTGCAAGCAACTACAAAAACATCATCCTCTCACACCAATTGTAAGTCATTCTTTCACCTGCAGCTTACCCACTGGATTCACGTCTGGTAAGAGAGCTCTCATGGGAGATATTGAGCGAAACTCTCAGGCAGCACTTGCCCATGCCTCCATTACTAAAGGGTGACTGCCATTGTGACTTGGACATATAGCTAAATATGTAAAATATATAAGCAGAATTACAGTCAAGAGAGATGTACCTTCATGAATTAGTGGAACAATAAATAAAGAAGCTTAACAGCAAAAAAAAAAAACATAGAGCATCAACCAAAGGCAGAGCCAAGGTCGTTGCATCTCCTTGTGAATATCTTCTACATGTACTTCAAAAAGCTGTGAACTAACATGCTTCTCTTCCTATTTCTTGCAGAGGAAAGGCCGTAAGTTTAGCCAAATCGCTCTCCAGTGAAACCCCTTTTATCATTTCCACACTGCAAAAGAGAGAAGATAATTCTATTTGACTATTCTGTGAAGACTTCTTCATCGAAGGGGTAATCATTGTAATTTATGGGTCATGTGGAGTGAAGAAAGATAACACGAAGCCACACCAGTATGCTAGCTTATAAACATAGGAAGTAATGAATACTAAGAAAGCTTAATTGCAAATCAGATCGCAATGTGACACGACCCTAGTGTTCTCCATTTTTCATGTATATTAATGAGAGAACTTCGTTTTACCCTACAAATGAGAAGAGTACTTTCTAGTAGTCAAAAAATCGCACCATTCCTAACCAGATGTCAAAGCAGAGTTCTTCAAAGCTTATACCTGTATCCTTGAAAGAAACTAGTTCTTCGAATAAGACCAAAATGAAGTAATGCTCTGTACTCAAAACAGCAAGATGAAAAGTAACTCAAGGACAAGGAGTGTTTTTTATTAGCATTTTAGGTAACTAGTAAAACAGAAGAACAAAAGTTCTAACCAGTTCATGCAGACACTTTGGGAGAAAATGAACATGAATAGTCTGACAAAAAACTATTAACCTTTTCTCTCAATGCACCACAGCTTCAAATTTAATGCCAAATGCAACTTCAAATTGGGGAAAGTGTTAAATTTCCCGCGGACAACCTAAAACCTACAATAAGCAAACGAAGTTCAAGTATGTGTGATCAGCTCTATGAATTAAAATGCACTCTCAGATCCAACTTTCATTCTTTGAAAAAAAGGAATCCCACAAGGTAGTGCTAGTTTATTACAGGCAGAGGTATTGTGAAATCCTTTAAAGATGAACAGGACTGGTTCTCCATTGTGGTGAGGAAGACTCAGGCAATTGAGAAAATAGATGGCGCAAAAATTATGGACTTTAACCCCCACACAAGACAAATTCATCCATAGGAAATGTAAAAGAATCTTAGGGAGACAGACCTTGTAGGATAATCAAAACTGCAAAACAAAGAGTAAATATTTATGATGTTATAATTTTATGTAGGATAATCAAGACAAATATGCTAGTCCATTGATATTTTATTGTGCTTTTATGACTAACAGATTCTATCACTAGCATCTGCTCAACTTGAACAAGACAAAGAACGTGAGAGTACTAATTTTGGCACCAGAAGTAAACTAACCTCACTCGGTACTGTTGATTTGTTGAAAAGCTCCTGCCACATTGCGAAAGGACACGAGGTGAAGTTAAATTTCATCCAAAGATGAAGAAGCTTTTGTTAAATCTCATAAACCTGAAGAAGAAACAAAGAGAGGCTGTGAGAATGCAAATAGAGGGTTTGAGGAGAAGAGTTGATGGTACTTTTCAGAGGAGGACCAACTTTTAATGCCTAATCAGTAAAGAGGAGGCAGGGCAGGTACCTTTCTTTTGTTTGATTAGGTTACTTTTCTTTTACCAAGGGGAACTTTCTTCTACCTGAAGGCCACAATCACACCTGATTAAACTCTGCAGAAGGGATATTTAACTTATGAATAGTTTGGTTTTTTTCTTTTTCTAGTCAATGCCATAAGCAAAGTGAAACTCACTACTCAACATAAATCCTCGCATGGATCCTGTGGATGGCAACGCGATCCAAAGCAAGAGTTCCTCCCAAGTGTCCCAACTTTCCACCTGCACAACTCATACGGCTAAGAAATACTAGAATGTCCTTAGCCTACTAGACTGAACCAATCAATTTCACACATCATGTTGGGTCCACACTGGAGCTCATAGAAAAGCTGTGTATTCCACATGAATTCATTGCCTATTACGTCCTTAATAAAAGTAACCCCATATTAAATGGGCCCGTGTAGCTGCTCCACTCTCATCAATGCTTAACATGATGAGCTGTTTTAGGATGCTTACATGTTCGTGACAGGAGAAACAACCTCATGCCCTTTCTATCAATGATCCCCACAAGAGCGAATGCCACTTCTGAAGTGATGAAAGTGGCTGGAATTTCTCACAATGATCTCATGATCAACAATCTTGGCAATAAGTTTAATTGTGGAATGACAATCCCCACAGATGCGAAGATTCTTCATTACAGTTACCCCACTGCCCTCAACAATACTAATCAATGCAAATGCAATAGCAAGCCTTTCACTATAGTAAAATGATGACTCTTCCTTCCATTCGCCAACCACATCATGGGGAGAGAACATCTTATCTGGAACATAACCCAATTTCTTCAACTTCATTTTCAACCAATCTAGCTTCCAATATAAGTTCTCACTCAAAGGGTGGGAATTATCCCCGGAAAGAAATAAATGCTTTTGCCCCTTATAGTAACCCAACTTCTAGCTGGTTGCTTCACAATCCCTTTATCCCTCATAGTCACTCTTAATCGTGAGATATCACCCCATCTATTAGCATAAGCATAGAAGTTGGACAGTAAAACATAAGCAGCACTACAATGTGGTTCTAGGTCAAGAAAATAGTTTGCAGCTCTTTCTGCCAAATCTAGGTTAGAATGCATCCTGCAAGAACTAAGCAAAGCAAGCCACACTATGTAGTTTTAAGGGGCATGTTTCTTACAAAATCCTCTACTTCCTCTAGCTTCCCACATCGTCCTAGCACATCCACCATACATGCATAATGCTCGTGCTTCAATTCGATGGAAGTTTCTCAATAAAATATCTGAAAAAGCATCTCCCCTTTTGTAACATCCCAGAATGACTACAGGAAGAAAGCAGTCCTGTGAGTGTGATCTCATCTGGTTGTACCAATCCGCGTATCATTTGGCTAAACAACTCCGTAGCCCACATCCCTCGGCCATGTTGTGCACACCTGCAAATAGTGGCATTCCAGGTGACGATGTTCTTCTCCCTGAGTCTTTTGAACAGCATGACTACAAGAAAATTGCCAACAAATACATCACTTCCCAATTGCAGCTTTACAGCTGACGCATGGACCTCCTTACCTCAATCTAGAGACTCTAAGCTACAACAAGAATTCAAAGCGGTTACAAAAGAAGATTGATTAGGAAGAACACTTGTTCTCATAATGTCACTGAATTCCTTCAGGCCATCTTCATGCCTACCATTCAAGTTATAACCAGTTAGAAGAGCCGTACATATGACCACATTCCTATACACTACTTCATTGAAGACTTGGGTTGCTTTCTCAATTTGCTTGCAGTTAGCGTAGAACGTGGTAAGAGAAGAACATACAAATACGCTAAGGCAGAATCCTGACTTGAAAACGTGAGCATGAATCTGCACACCAAGAGGAAAAGACAATGCAATTGCAAAGGCACTTAATGCACACGTCAAAGTACTCGGATTGGGTACAACACCGGACGTGAACATTCTCTCAAAAACAATTAAAACCTCTTCACTCTTACCGTTTTGGTCAAGCCCGCCAATCATTGAAGTCCATAAAATCACATTTCGAGATGGCATTTGCTCAAACAATTTCACAGCATTGTCCACCCTCGCATTCTCAAAATACCCATGAAACATTGCATTCCATGCAGCGAGATCTCTTACGGGCATCTGATTGAAAAATCTCTCTGTTAGCTCAACCTGTCCAAATCGAAAGAGCCCATCTATCATCGCCGTCCACAAAACAACACTTGATTCGGGCATTTCACCGAAAAGCTCTTCCACTGTGATCAAGTCCCCGCAGTCCAAGCAGCCTTCGATCATTGTGTTCCAACAAATTGCGTCTCTCACAGGCATTTCGCAGAAAAGTTTCAGGGCGTCGTCAAGGCGGCCAGTTTGCACGCGACCCATGATCATCTTCGTGAACGAACGCACATCTAGGCATTGAAAGATGTCCAAAACCTCCCGAGTTTCATCTGGCTTTACGTCCTTAAGGTGTGCAGAAACTGCGGGATTGTCACGAGTTGCATGACTCGCGCGTTTAAAGAAGCGCTTGGAGAGTTGGGTGGAGGTTTCGGATGAACGAAAGGCATGAAGAAGGGAATGAATGTGTGCAGGAGCATCCGAGAATTCGGAAAGATTGAGAGTTGGGTGGAGGTTTCTGAACTTTTAAAACTGTCACACGATCAAGGCCGATGTAACGAAGGCATTTCATTCAATAAATTGAGATTTTTTTTGCTTGCTATTTTGAGGAGCACAAATTTGACGGTTGCAATTTGTCATGTGGAGTAAAGCTTGTATCGCTACTACTCACTGTCTCTCTTACTTCGATTAGTGGCCTGGAGTGCTTCTTCAAAAGCTTCTTCAAGGACTTCAGTTTGATATTTTTATAAAAATTATACTGAATGGTGAATTCTTGGAAATTTCAGTAAATCCATTAGAAATTTACATATCTTATTTGGGTATACATTTAAACATGTATTCTTTTCCTAGATAATGAGATGATGTCATTTTTTTATAATGAATCTTTATATTATTTTGACCTAGAGCAATTCTCAATATTGAAATTGAATCCTGATAAAATAGAGTTGATCTTTTGTTGGATATCAGGATGGATACAGTGCTGAGTTTCTTCAAATGAGTGGTTTTAAATGTTGGATGTTGTCTGTCGAGGGTTAAGGGTTCTTCCTTTTATCCCCAGTAGAGTCTTTTCTCTTGGAATATAGCATGCGCGCTCAAGAGGATGTGGTGTTAGCAAGGCCCGACCCAGCCCATTTGGGCCAGAAACAAGATCGTACCTAGGCTCGGCCTGCTTGGTAGCAGATCGTGCAACGTTTTGGGCTTGGGCCGATTTAGGCCCATGGACTCTAATGGGCCTTGGCCCAATTCTCATTTTCCGATCCAGCCTTGGAGGCCAAATCCAATAATGGGGCCCAACCATGGGGAACTTTTGAGGCCTCGGCCCCAAAAATCACTTTAGTGTTGATGTGGGGCTTGCATGGAAAATTATTATCAAGTGGCAATTTAACCAACGTGGAATCAGCCTCCTCTTTTTCTTTCTTTTTTTCTTTCTTTTTATTGTGATCTAAGGAACCGCGTCAGCCGGTAGCCAGCGAGTAAACCCTGAAGTGACGCTAGCAGAGAACCCACCATCCCGACATCACGCTTAAGACGCCGATGCTTCCACTGGGTTTTGACCTCCTCACCTTCCCCCAAGGTTCAAGGGAGTTTTTATCCAGTGGAGCCACCAAAGCCAGTGCTTAGGCCTCCCCCTCTTTGCCCACCACTATTACCAACACTGTCCACCACAACTGCAAATGCAACCACAAGCAATACCCCACTCCACCTTTGACAGCCATAAAACAACGTGACCACCGCCCCCAACCAAGAACGTATTACATTTCCACCACCATCAACCACCCAAGCGACCATCACCTCCATTGCCGTCTCTCTGGGACTAGCCGAGGCGAGAGATAGCGGGCTCAAGGTGACAAACTCAAACGAAGGTCAGGGATAGTGAAAGAGATAATCACAAGCTCTAGCGCAGCAGATAGCAACGGCACGTCATGGCCTCATGGTGTTAACGAGCGACAGCAATGGCACTGTGCCAGTTTGGATGACGGCTGAGTATGGAAGAAGATCATGAAGATGAAAGGAAAATAATAAATAATAATAAATATTTTTAAATTTAAAAAAAAAAAAAAACATATTTCTAATCCATTTTCGAGTGGGCACTCCTATTTATCAATGTGCATTGTTTATACTTGAATAAGCAAGTCAATATAGTGAAATACTGAAATTTTTATTTTCTTCTAAATTGTTATATCTACTTTATAATTTCAATTAATCCTATTAATTTCTCAAAAATTATACTGCATATTTAAGGAAACCAAAAGCTAGTAGAAAACAGTGAAGAGTTGAAGATTATTGTTCTTGTGCTCCTTGTGCAACAAAGATCCTGCGTTCTCTCTGCCAAAGCCAGCTCCTCCCGATGCTGCAAGCACAAAAACATCAACCTCTCACACCAACTGTAAGTCATTCTTTCACCTGTAACTTTCCCAAACAGAAGTGGTTGCTCGTGTCTAGTCAGAGAACTCTCAAGGGAGATATTAAGCAAAACTCTCAAGCAGCATTTGCCCATGCCTCATTGCTAAAGGGTGACTGCCACTGTGATTTGGACATATAGTTAAATACGTAAAGTATATAAGCAGAATTACAGTCAACAAAAGATCTACCTTCATGAATTAGTGGAACAATAAATAAAGAAACTTAACAGTACAAACATATATCAGAGAAACATCAACCAAAGGTAGAGGCATGGTTGTTGCATCTCCTAGTGAATATCTTCTACATGTACTTTAAAAAGCTGTGAACTAACATGCTTCTCTTCCTATTTCTTGCAGAGGAAAGGCCGTGAGTTTAGTCAAATCGCTCTCCAGTGAAACCCCTTTTATCATTTCCACTCTACAAAAAACAGAAGATAATTCTTTTTGAAAATTTTGTGAAGACTTCTTCATTAAAGGGGTTATCATTGTAATTCATGGGTCATGTGGAGTAAAGAAAGATACCATGAAGCCATACCTGTATGTTAGCTTATAAAAATCTATACAATTTAGGAAATTATGAATATTAAGAAAGCTTAATTGTGAATCAGATCACAATGTGACGCGACCCTAGCGTTCTCCATATTCACATGTAAATTAATAAGAGAACTCTGTTTTACCCTACAGATGACAATAGTACTTTCTAGTAGTCAAAGAATTGTACCATTCCCAACCAGATGTCAAAATAGAGTTCTTCGAAGCTTTTTATACCTGTATCCTTGAAAGAAACTACTTCTTCGAATAAGACCAGAATGAAGTAATGCTATGTACTCAAAGCAGCAAGATGAAAAGTAACTCAAGGACGAGGAGTGCTTTCAAGTAGCATTTCAGGTAACTAGTAAAACAGTAGAACAAAAGTTCTAACCAGTTCATGCAGACATTTTGGAAGAAAATTATCCACTCTCTTTTGACACAATGTGCAAGTTCAAGGTGGCAAAAGAACATGAATAATCCAAACAAAAACCATAACCTTTTCTCTTAACGCACCACAGCTTCAAATTTAATGCCAAATGCAACTTTACTTTGGGTAAAGTGTTAATCTTCCCATGCACAAACTGAAACCTACAGCAACCAAACGAAGTTCAAGTGTGATTAGGTCTGAATCGAAATGCACTCTCAATTCCAACTTTCATGCTTAAAAAAAAAAAAAAAAGGAATCCCACAAGGTAGTGCTAGTATATTACGGGCAGAGGTATTGTGAAATTAATTTCAACATGAACAAGATTGGTTCTCCATTGTGGTGAGGGAGACTCAGGCAATAAAGAAAATAGATAGCATGAAAATTATGGACTTCAACCCCACACAACACAAATTCATCAACAGGAGTAAAAGAATCTTAGGGAGACAGACCTTTTAGGATAATCAAAACTGCAAAACGAGTCAAATGTGGCAATACTTTCAAAAGAAATAGTTTCCACTTCTTGTGCAATACATAAGCAAGCATTGATAATTGAGTCAAATGTGCTAGTCCATTGAGATTTTATTGTGCTTTTATGACTACTAGATTCTATCATTGGCACCTGTTCAACTTGAACAAGACAAAACCTGAGAGTACTAATTTTGGCACCACAAGTAAACTAACCTCACTTGGCACTGTGGATTTGTTGAAGAGCTCAGTAACATTGCGAAAGAACATGAGGTGAAGTTGGATTTCATCCAAAGATGAAGAAGCTTTGGTTATTTCTCATAGACCTAATGAAAAAACAAAGAGAGGCCGTGAGAATACTAATAGGAGAAGAGTTGATAGGACTTTCTATAAAAGGACTAACTTTCAATTCGTAATCAGCAATGAGGAGGCAGGGCAAGTAACCTTTCTTTTGCTTGGGTACATTACTTTTCTTTCACTGAGCGGAACTTCCTTCTCCGTGAATGCCACAATCTCTCTCTCTTTCTCTGTCTCTCCGCAAGAGAGAGAGAGAGAGAGAGAGAGAGAGAGCTATTACCAAGGCTTTGGGTTTTCTCACTTGATTAAATTTTGCATAAGGGATATTTAACCTATGAATAATTTGTTTGTTTGTTTTTCTTTTCCTGGTCAATGCCCATAAGCAAAGTGAAACTCACTACACAATAGAATGCTTGCATGGAGCCCTTTGGTGGCATTGCCATCCAAAGCAAGAGTTCCTCCCAAGTGTCCCAACTTTCCTCCTGCCCAGTTCATACGGCTGAGAAATACTCGAATGCCCTTAGCCTACTAGACTGAACCAATCAATAGAAAATAGGACCGGTGTAGCTGCTCCGCTCTCCTAAATGCCTAACACGGTGGGTAATTTTAGGATGTTTTCATGTTTGTGACTGGAGAAATAAACTCATGCCCTTACTACCGGTAATCCACACAAGAGCATACGCCACTCCTAAAGTGACAAAAGCGGCCGGAATCTATCACAACGATCTCACGATCAATAATTTTTGCAATAAGTTTAATTGCGGAATGACAGTCTCCATAAATGCGAAGATTCTTCATTATAGTTAGCCCACTGCCTTCAACAATACTATGGTAAAATAATGACTCTTCCTTTTGTTCGTCTTCCACATCATGGAGAGAGAACCTCTTATTTGCAACATACATAACCCAATGCCTTCAATTTCATTTTCAACCAATCCAGCTTCCAATATATGTTCTCACTCAAAGGGTGTGATTTATCCCAGAGAGTAATAAATGCTTTTGCCCCTTTCTACTAATCCAACTTCTACCCGGTTGCTTCACAATCCCTTCATCCCTCATAGCCACTCCTAATCTCGAGATATCACCCCCTCTATTAGCAGAAGCATAGAAGTGGGACAGCAAAACATTAGCAACACTACAAAGTGGTTCTAAGTCAAGAATATAATTAGCAACTCGTTTTGCCATATCTAGGTTAGAATGCATCTTGCGAGAACTAAGCAAAGCAGGCCACTCTATGGAGTTAGCTTTAAAGGGCACGTTTCTCACAAGATCCTCAGCTACCTCTAGCTTCCCACATCGTCCTAGCACATCCACCATGCATGCATAATGCCCGTGCTTCAACTTAATGGAAAAGGTCCCACTGAAATATCTCAACAGGCATCTACCCCTCTGTAACATCCCAGAATGACTACAGGAAGAAATTAGTCCCATAAGAGTGATCTCATCTGGTGGTACCGGTCCGCGTATCATTTGGAACTCGGAAAATAGCAAGGGCAAAGCAAGAACGACCCGCTTCACGCCATCGCCAAACACCACGCTGGCACACAATCTCGAGGCCGAAGCCTGAAGCAACATTGGAGAGGGACAGATGACGAAAGAGGAGGAGGAGGGAGGCATTTGGAGCTCGGTCCTTGAAGGATCGTGAAGCCAGCGTAGTCGGATCAATATCGATATCGTCAAACGATGGTGGTGGTGATCACTGGAGAGGGAAAAACGAAACAGAGGAGCCATCGACGGCGGCGAAGGCATGCCAGCGGAGGGAATGGCAAGGTGAGCTAAAAGTGTTTCAATTGGTTGGAGCGATGGGTTGATGCAAATTAAGCTAAAAGGCCTGGGCTGTGCTTGTGGTCAAACCGGGCTACATAGGGCCGAACTTAAGGGATGGACTTGAGCTTTATCTTTTCTCTCCCTTTCTCTCTCTTTTTTTTTTTTTTTAATATAAAAATGGATTTTTGACTAGTTGGCAAAAATTCAGGTGTTAATACTCTTGAATTGACACTTAAAAAAAAAAAAACACCTTTCAGCACTAGACAAAAATTCAAGCTTATACATCCTTTGTGGATCGAGGCCCTCTTATAATTCTTTTACAAAAGATGTCACAAAAGTAGCACTCCTACTAACACCACTTAACACTAGTTGATATGAATCGGTTACCTAAGTTCCAAAGATCTTTAAAGGCATTCAACTCTCTAATCGAAAACACAATATTGTCGTCAAATCTTGAAATCAAATATTGAGAGCATCAAAATCTCAATTTATTTTGAGTTTGACCATAAAAGAATCTCTTAGTAACTTCAAATACAAGAGCATAACATTTGTGAAATTGCAATCACGTTGATTTTAATCAAATGTCAATCAACCTTAATTTGTGCCTCAAGTACATGTGCAGATCATAAAATGAATCCATGCTTTACAAGCCAAAGCATCTCAGAAAGGACATATAAATTATGCATCATTAAGTTTATAAACTTTCGTCTCACATTATCGATACTACCCAAGATCTCACAATTCCATTTAACACTACAATGGAGACAATTGAACAAAACTTTTACAGTTTTGGTGTATTCTTTTACAAAGTTATCTCTAGGTGGATAATGCAACCGACAACTAGGAATTCTCTTTTACCAATCAAAACGGCACATCTTACACTGCAAAAATATCCAACATGCCAAGTGTGCACTATTGATAAGATTGATATTTCATATAAATTACTATCCTTGTGATTATGATAAATTTTCCTTTATGATAGAGTGAATAACTCGTCATTTGGAGCCTCTCAATGAAGTTAATCATGAGACAATATTGGTCCAAGAAAGCTTATTTCCTTTGGACAAACAAGCCTCCTGGACTTTGGCAACCAATTGTTTATAATCATACTCAAATCATCAGCGTACAACATATAATAACGCTCTTGGGAATGTGATTGTATATCATATGATATTAAATTCCCATAAAAAAAAAATGAACTTTTTGAGTGCGCCACAAGTCTCATTCTGTGAAACACTTTGATGGTCAAATACCCATATCACATTGTCTAAATATTCTTGAAACTGGGATGTAAAGGATAGTCCATAGTTAAATGAGCAATTCCACCAACCTCAATATGTGAAGCACTCTGGTGCTCAAGCACACATTAAATTACGTGAAATCTCCAAATAAGAATATTGCTCAAATGACATGAGAAAATTTTACATGACACCACAAGTGACTTTGTCAAACAATTGCTCATAGTACAATATGAAACTTCCTATATTACAGAAAATACTAAATAAAGTCCAATAACCTTAAATTTCTGCATTACAGAAAACACTTCCTACATTACAGAAAATAAACTTCCGGCGTTCAAACACAGCAAATTCGACACTTTTGGAGTGCAATTAAACTTTATTAGGATTTTACTAAATGCCAATCAGTGAAAATCCTGATAAAATTCTATTGTTCAAAATAAAATCTCTAATTTATTGAGAGATAGATCAATAACCGAAAAGCTTGTGAATATAGCAAATCAAATGCATTCTCCTGTAATTGCATAATAACTCGAAATTGCACTCAATTAAACCATTTATTAAGATTAGATATAGAATCAAGAATATGCATCTAAGTAGCCTAATGAGGGTCCAATTATGAGGAATTTCTACCATTAACACTCCATAAAACTATGAGGAATTTTACCCAAGTGCCCTGAACTGGATTGGTACGAAATAAAGGTGCAAAATGACCAACACTGTTGCGGGCAATATGATTATGAAGCCAATTTGGACATATGAACAGAGATCAACATCTAATTTGAAGCTTGTCTACTACATCAAAAGGTAATTTATTCCAAAAATTTCATAATTCCCACGACCTATATCATATCACAACATTAAATTAATAAAGTAGAACAAATATTTAACACAGAAAGAGAACCCACACATCTATAAAAAGTTCTAACAGATTATTTTAGTTCAAAAACACCATCTCCCGGTTCATTTTAGATTATGGTCTTTTGGGCAATGGTTTGGTAATCTATATGTTTCACTAGACATGATAATATCATAATCATTACGAGCTTAAAGAAAAAACACTCAAATTTGACATTTTATCACTAAAAGAAAAAAGGTCACTTCAGGATTGAACAAAGATGAAAGCACACACAAGGAAGAAGCAATTGTCAATGGCCCATTGACCTAGCAAAACATTGCGATTTTCTTGTACTTTTCGAGCCACCACATGCTTATCTTAACCAATCGTGGTTGCCATGTGATTGCTCAAATCAATGAGACTTTCTCAGGATAATATGCTAGGCAAAGTCAACAATGATCAAGACATTAATTAACTCATCAATATTATAAATTCGAGTATCTACGAGATAATTGGTATAACCAGGAACGTTAAATCCACCATTTCCAATTCTTTGCCAGGGAATCTACATGAAACACATGCAAATCATTGTCCTCTTTATTGTCATTGGGGATGACACATGATTTGGTCCGGAACTCTGGAGCTCAGAGACATCAATAGCACACCTCGAATAACTCAAAGCATAAAAAAGTCGTAAAAAGATAAGCCAGATTACAGAATACATTGATGACAAAAATTAGCACCAAAAAAGTGATGCGATGCCGTAACTTATCTTAGCAATCTTATAATCAAGTGAAAGCATGAAATGGACTTCCAATCACAACTGCAACCCTCTGTAAACACATGAACATCCTGGCACAAACTGATATGGACAAGTATCACGCTTCCCTTCCACAAGTCCCTTGATGAAATTCTGTGATCGGAAAAGCAGTCAATGGCACATGCATTGTCAGTGCAATATGTCAAACTCCATCCCCTTAACAATGAAAAATAATGCGAATCATCACTAATATTCACACAAATCTCTATACTTAAAAGGGTTGTCAGAGCCTCTGTGATTATTAAATTTTGTAGAATCTTGAAATAAAATAATTCACTATCTCTAACATCACACACAAACGTGAGAGAATCTTATTATGCTAGAATCAGCACCATTGATGTCACATCCAAAGAGTCAAGAAAACTGTAAGTCAAAAGTATTTTGCGATGAGTTCACCTCAAGAATGGGAACTGCCTTGAACTACAAGTTTGACTTAGGTTATAGTCAAATAAAGAGATTAACTAACAGGAATAACAACAATGAAAAATATAATCAGAATAAACCAAGAATCAGGAATGAAGAGCAAGAATGTTGTCTAACTTCATCTTAAAGAACTTCAAAGCATCCTCACTGTGATTGGCTATTATCATACAAGGAAATCTATAGCTATAGGTATACTCATTCTTAGCATGAGCATCATATTCTACTGCCACAGCGAGCAACATTGCCATAGCGCCATAATCCAATGCCCTTTTAAAAGACCACATACCATGCAACCCACTTGTTTCATGCACAAGCAACTGACAATCATTCAATATGCAGCAAAATTGCATCATAATACTATACAAGATGTCCATGTTGTTAAGAGAAGCGAGAATCATATTCCAAAGGTCTTACCTAGTCATACAAAGCCATAAGAAGATTCAACAGGAAGAATCAATCCACGCAGATCAAATGAGAAGCCTGAGTAACGCGTGACTTGAGAGACTTTGGAGCTGAAATCCATGTATTAGCATTCAGCATATATCTATAATACTTAAACAAATCATAAATTCCACAATGTCATAAACAGCAAATGAATGGAAAAGGAGGGAAAATGGCAAAGGGAAATGATATGCATGTTACAGTGTTCAATGAAACACAGAAAAAAATGAAATTCGTTTAATCATTGCATAGACAAATTATTTCAAAGCCATCTTTTGAGTATGTAATGAGTTTCCAAAGCATACTTATTATCTCAGACAAATGAAAAGGTTATGGTTTGATCAGCCTATTTGCAACTGAAGAGCTCAAATTGGAGAATTGCTTGACTGAGAACCATACATATTTAGTAATTCATGATAGGGATCAAGGAAGAAAATACTTCTCCCAAAGAGTCTAACCGACAGATTACCAACTATTAACTTCATCTTTTTCCTTAACCAAGAACATGATGTCCTATTTCTTAAATGGCAATCTGGCTAAGCATAATCAGTCTGGAGGAAAGCTACGTTTGATAAACAGGACATCTGAAAATTGGCCAAAAGTAAAGATTGGGTATCTGAAACTCTGAATGGCTGAACACCACTCCACTGAAGCAACTATGCTTAGGGTCAATATGGATAATTCTACCCACCATCTCAAGATGTGCACCTTATCCTTGATGGAGCAAACTTCTGAATGGGTTCTTATGCAACCAATGACCCACTAGTTTTTTTTTTTTTTTGGTAAAAGATGACCCACTAGTTCTATGCTTCCAATTTCATTAACCTTTATAATTACAAAAAATTTCAATGGGCAAGCTTTATTTACCTGGGATATGGGTAGATTGTTCTCCCGACCAAGGATACAACATAATTTACTGAAAAAAAAAAAACTATTGGTGCGTGCGCATGAGAGAGAGAGAGAGAGAGAGAGAGAGAGAGAGAGAGAGAGAGAGAGAGAGAGTTGTCCAGCAAGATTTGCAATTACCGAAAGCCTTAGCTACAGTTCTCTCTAGCTGGGTGACATCTAATTGAAAAGTAGAAATAGAATGAGGCTTCCTGAATTCTTCTCAATCAATATGAATGGGGATGAGTCCTAGGAAGAACATGGCATTAGATTTTAAGAGAGCTTTTTCGGAAGGGTTCTTTAGGAAGATGTTACTAGCAAACACAAAGCTCAAGTTCATTGATTGTTAAAGTTAACTTTGGCTCAAAAGGTAGAATTGCACTATTATGCTCATGAAAGCCTCTTAAAGAGTGCATTAACTATGTGTCCATTGAAGAAGAAGGATCATTTCCCTCAGGCTGTCTAACGTAAATAGGTGCTAACTGCAGTATTATAACATTATTTCAAGCAGACAATTCAGTTGGTTAAAATGGTAGATCACTGTTCATACCCTGTTCATACCATTAGGGTTTCCTTGTTCATAAAAATCTTGCAGAAGAGAAATTGCTTCCAATGCCATTATACCTCCACAACATTAGAAACCCTTCGATCCAGAATTTCCATTACTGCAAGAGAAACAAGAAAAAAGTTGGAAACATTCATAGATCAAGCAGACGCTTAAAGAGGAAACATAAACGAAATTTCCGTGAAAGCCACACAATATTTCTGATAATTCTACATATTTACCTAGCTCATCAACTTGAACCCCAAGACAGATTCCATTTGCAAATCATGTCCAAATATCAAGCGAGAGATAATTCAGCAGAATAATTGACAAAGCACTTTGCAAACGAAGGTACCATCTAAGCAAAAACAAGTTCGCTGATAAAGGAAAATGGTCAACTTAGGAAAATTACATTTAGGTTCTAAGGATATCAATTTTAACAAATGCCTGTGCTCCAGAAAACAGGTTTTCAGGCAAGTAAATTGTCTCTGAAGTGTACCATTTACTTCAATTGACAATAACTAGGCTCTATGCCTTAGCAAACTTCTTGCATCAGATTTAAAAGAGGTGTGTTTGGGGGAGCTATGGCTTAAACCTAATGTCCTTGGAGAACAAACAGTAGCTGTAAACAGGGGATACTTCAAGGATATTAACACGGATGGGCAAGTTCCCTTCAGAGAGATATTGGCACCAGGAATCTAATTCAGAGAAGATTTGCAAATGACTTGTCCACTAATAATGGCTAGTATGGGTTTCAACCAGCTACATCATTCAAACATTGCATATGACCCATGCTCACTGTTATAACGACAGTCTTATTCTATCTAACATGAAACTATGCAATAATTACGGCTAGTTTTTGAGCTCTGCACGGTGGAAATTGAGCAAGGTTGTGCTTTATCTGCAAGATGCGTCCTCTTGCTTGATGCTGTATTCAGAAAGGCCATGAGCTAGCTCATGTTTCCTACAATACTTTTGACTTCCAGTCAGATTTTTTTTTTTTTGGGTGAAAACCAATCAGATTCTTCATAGCAGCATAAGTATCAATCTCTAGCTCTAAAGATTTCTCATGGCTTATTTTTTTCCCCTAAAATTTTTCACTCGTACTCTTGTTTCTTCCTAATAATCAGATTATTAAGAGCAGCATATAACTATCAATCTCTAGCTCTAAAATTCAGAGTTTCATGGCTTATTTTTCCCCCTAAAAAATTTTTCTCATACTCTTGCTTCTCCGCAACCCTGCCCCCATTTCCCCGTACTTGAGCTTCTTCATTCAAAACTAATAATTCAACAGAGAGACATTGTCCGTAATCTATATTAGCTACTTTAAGTACAGCTCAAATTACAATGAAACAGATCCTATTTCACTATGTTTTTAACTTTTAAGTCGAAAAAGTCTGAGTTAAAAATTGATGACTTCTGGACAATCTCAGGAAACATAACATGTTAGATCATGGTAGCATCCGAGAGATGAAAAATCATACTGGAAACACATGTCATACACACAATTTAAAAAGCACATGCCCTCATGTATGCAAGAAGAGACAACTGCAACTAATAAACAAGGAAAGAGATTTCTTTATCGAGAACACTGCCCATGACATATCAGAAAAGAAGAATTTCCTTATAGTTAAATCATATTTCTTTGAAGATGCTATATTTCCCACTTTAAACTTGATAACATTACAGACATCAAAGAATCTCACCGCAGTGGAAAAAGGCGAGGAAGAAGAGATGAAGAAACAGGTGGGAAAGGAAGAGGAAAGAACAAACCAATGTCACCATAACTTGGGGTACTTCCCAGAACAGTAAATTTTTTATGGCAAAAAAAGAAAGGAAATGTCTAATAAGTCACATAGAATTTTTAAAAAAAGGAAACAAAGAGAGGAAAGAAAGAAATAATATAAACTTGACTACATGACACTTCCTAAAACTCGACTTTCTATAATTTAGACATGGAAAAGGACAGAAAAGGCGGAAAATTAGTTCCATAAACCTCCATTTATTTTCACGGTTATGTGTCGCAATATTCAAAGTGCAACAACAAACGGAAGTACTATGAAACCACATCAATCAGTAATCAAAATAAGATTCATAAACATCCAGTAAGCTTTGGTTGTCAATTGTGTAATATGTCACAATTTCAAAGTGGAGCTAAGCAGATACGAAATCAGCAATAAAAGCAAGTTCGGAAACTGACCTAATTCATTCCTTGGAGCTGCTTGATGCAACAACAGTGTTGAGCTGTAGCCTCCACATTTATCATTTGCACAGTCATAATACACTTCCTTCATACCTAAAAATGGCTAAGAGTCATATATAATTTATGAGTAAACAAATTTTACAAAAGTTTAGTTTTAATTCAGTATGATCAACATATGTACCAATGATTGATGATGCTGCTGCACACATTATGCATAGTTCAGGTCACATAAAGGGAGCATGCTGAATACTTATTTGCAACTTCTGCAGACAAAAATCCAATCCTCTGCCACTGTTCAAGAAGAACATCAAGAGCTTCCATTTTTGCACATCTTGTTGCCTTGGAAAGCGCAAGGAGAAAAAAATAAGGAAAGCATATCCAACTTAGGAGCTTTTCACAGAGAGAGTTGCTCTTAGTGTACTTTCAACGTAAATTTATGAAATGCATTTCATGAAAAATGTTTTCACCTTCACATTTATTCATTTATTTCTTTTACTCTTGCTCAACATTTGAGTCCAATAGTTTTTTTTTTTTTGGGTGAACGGTAATTGTATTAAGCTTAGCCAAAATGTACAAGCAAACGGCACCAGAGCTTACACTCAAAACGAACAAGGCATAATGAGTGGAAGGGTGCTAAAATAAAGGAAAAGCCAACAAGGCAAATGCTAGAAGGCACAGTCAGCACAACGATGGCCGCATCCTAAAGAATGACCAAAACAAAAGAAGGCAACCAGCCAGCCGAACAATGGCAACCCAAGCCCAAAACCCAACACAAAACGATAGTTGTTTGAAGAGTATTCTCCTTACTATTAGGCATTCGATCTAATTTCTAGTACTCAATCATCATATTCTCTGAAATTTTATGTGAAATTGTAGTTATCCTCCCTATACTTGAGATTTTGCAAAGTCCCTCAACTCGCTTCTCATAATTTTAGAATTTAGCATCTCTCACTACGCCCTTTTAATCAAGACAAGTGAAGCCACCATAACAACTTGCTATCATGTATTGTAAAGCAATAAATACACACTCAGAACAATTTATAACTTTGTAATCTGTTAAGGCAATCAAGCACTTACTAACATATTCAAGCATGCTATACAGGACAATCTACAAGCACTGAACATTCTGGTCCAGCAGCTTGCAAAGGCTTTATCTCTATTTAAAAAATAAATATCATTCCCCTATTCTTTCTCTCCTCATTGAAGCTTTTTCTTTGACTGTTCTTGGTCCAAAATTCAGACAGAGAACAATGCAAAATGAGAAATGTGAAACATTGTACAAAGTAAAGCAAGATTACTGCTATTGTTAGCCATAGTCGTACTTTATGAAAGAATAACGGGAACAAAACTATTAACAGCCTAATAATGCTATTGGCCAAAATTTATAGAAAGGGGTAAAGAAGCAATGATAGACATACATTATGTTTCTCATTAGTCATGTTTCTTCCTGCTACAATAAGGCATGGTTTCTCACCAATCACACAGCTGTTCAATGAAGGTATAAAAAAAAAATAATGTACAATGTGAAATCACTTACAAATTAAAACTGAAAATAAAGTAACATATCTGAAATGCACCTGGTTATTGAAAATCAGTTCCTTACCCAACTGGAACATTGAGGCTGTCCAAAGCAAGCTTTGCCTTATATTAAAAATGCAAATAGATCTTGTTACTTGTTAGGGGAAAAAATATGGGTATTAGAGTCAGAATTTCTCTTATACTTGCATACAGGCAATTCAAGGGAAAATGAACATCAAGTCGCCAGCAGTAGAAATATTTCAGTATCAACATGCAGCTACTAATGAAATGAATCCATATCTCGTATAGCTATAAGATCAAAATTTTGCAGGTCCTGCGTTATATACTGGTCCCAAACTTCCAAGTGATGATTATGAATACATACTCATCCTGTAATTCAGATGCAAATCCCACCTAACACTCAAACTGATATGGCTCTGACAACAAGAAAACAAAAACAACAACTAATTGAGAAACTACATTAATCAGGTTTCACTCAAACATTCAAGAAGCATCTAGGAGTTTTAGCTTCTCGGTCATTTTCCTTCATAAAAGTTACGGCAACATAAGAATAAAAAGAGAATTCTAAACAGTTGCAAAGGCCTCAGAATTTAGAATCGACAATCAGCTACTTGTGCTTTTGTCTCTATTCTACCGAATAGCTTATGTAAACTCCATGTTCTTGGTGATTATTTCTTTTTCATATCCACTGTCTACAAGAGTGAAAGAAAATAACTACCTAACCAGTTATCCATTGGCACAACCAATGTTCATATTACTCTCACACTCCAAGTAAACTTGGTTTTCAAGAAGTGGTTAAAGGACTTGACCGTCAAGCAATCTTTCCTGGTGGCTTGCCATCTCATTGCATCTTCTTCATTCCTCCGTGGTTTTGCCTCTTAAAGTGCAACATAAAACATAGAGACAGAGCCCTATCCCAGTGATAGAAGTTTCTCATAATTCAATTCTCCCGGCAAATCGATCACCTGCTGCACATCTATATGATGATAAGCACACACTACACATCCACACTTCCTGAACACCTCAAAAGCACCCAAATCCCTCCGTCCCTCCATCCCAACCTATAGAGCACCCAGATTGACTCAGATTTTTGCCTGAGGAGGGGACCAAACCAACCCATGTACATTCTACTTCCCATTATTTCACTCTTTCCTCACTTGTTTTTCCTTGGAACCTAGACTTCACCTACTTCTTTCAATAAATTGCCACCTATGGAAACAAAGAAAGAAAAGCCACACCTTGTAGAGATCGTCGCTGATTTTGCAGCGTGTAACGTCGATAACCTGTGAATTCACTACCATAACCTATGAATTCACTACCAAGCATCCACAGACTAAACTTACGAAGAAACACCGATTCAGCGTCTCTCCAACAAATTCAACAACACACCCTTCAAGTTCCCGCGCAATTGCAGCACCAACCGAATGGAATTCAAAATCCATCTCAAGTATCACGTTAACTTAATTAAAAAAAAAAAAAAAGTCGGACGTGCCGGGCGTTACCTGATCTATAGCAAGCAGCACGCAGCCCAGAACGAACCTCAGGAGAGAATCGTCATCAGTTTCCATGGCGTCGGTCGGTGGTGGTAGTCTGTCACCTCCGCCGGCCGGTCTCCATCGCCATCAAGTTCAATAGGGACTCTGTTTCGGGAAGACGAACATCTTCTTCCTCTTCCATTTCGTCTGAGATCGCTGGTGTGGGGATGGAAAATGAGGCGTTGGTGGAGTCCGAAGTTTCGGCTATGGCGCAGGAGATGAGAAAAAGAAGGAGGAGCTTTACAACAATGGGAAAATCAAAGGAAAAGAAGAAATGAAAAAAGGTGCAAGAGGGGACGAAGGGAGTGCATATTTAGACAGAAGGTTAATCGATGAGAAAGATGAATATCGATTTCGATACGCTCTTTTTATTTCATTTCGCAAAAAAATTCGATGTTTACAATTCTCAAAAAGTTGGATCTTAACAAAAGAAAATAGTGGAAATAATTATGCTCTCAATATTGTTATGAAACAAATGTTCGAATTTATTTATTATAATAGTAAAGTGAAGGGAGAGCAATCAAGATCGCTTCATACAGTATGAGTATAAAAATGACGAATGGGAATTTGGATTGAGTGATGAATTTATGGGCTTACGAAGTAAGAAGAGAAGCGGATGCACTGAAAATTGAAATTACGAATAAAGGAAATGAATTGAGTGAAAAATACATTGAAATGAAAGTGCAAGGAAAGAGAAAGTAAAATTGAGATTAAAGGTAGAGAAAACTCACGGAGAGTGCTCGTGGGTGCATGTGTCACGGTCCGTGAATCCTCCCGTACTCGTGACACTTGTGAGTAGCGCTTGGGGTTATCTGGTGAAGAGTATGAGGCGAAGGGTAGAAACACAACCCCAGTCCGTGGAAGTGGCGTCGGGACGATTGGTCTTAGGAGTTAGGATAGAAGGATTACATCACTTAGGAGCTCGAAGACGGGGTAGGCCTCCCGTGCACAAACTGGTTGGGAGCTAATGCCGCTCTCCTGACGAGGCCATGGTTGGCCGAAACCAGTTGTTATGCCTAAAGAGAACTGCTGTCTTACTCGATGGACTAGACGTCCGAGCGAAGCTGGGCATGGTAGGATCTCGCACGAAGAATCATTCACCGTATCGTTCGTGGAACAGCTAAAGAAAGGGCTGGCCTGGCGAATTCCGCTCGCTAGGCGCCCGCGGGTCGTTTCCGAGGCCAAGGAAACTCTCGGCCCGTGACACATACGTCTCTCTCTTCTGTAATGTGCCTTCGTCCTCTATAATCCATGGAAGTTGTATCTTTCTCTTCCAAAATTGTTCCTCCTGCCAGCATCAAAATGCGCATTCGAGCCCTCAATATTAAGTCAAGAAGTAGGTCGAGCTCCTCTCTGCATGTCAGCGGTACTTGAAGTGTGAAACATAAAATACCTCACTGGAAATAGATGGGTAACTAACAGCATGTTATTGAGGAAAGAAAATGAGAAAAACCAGAACAGAAAAAAGGCATTGTAATGAAGCTCGGCTGAGTTCACTTAGGGTGCGTTTGGTAACATTTTTATTTAAAAATTATTCCAGGAAACAGAAATAGAAAAAAGTGTTTTATTCTAGGGAACAATTTTGAACAAAAAAAAAACGCGTTTGATAAACTTGTTCCGAGAATAAAAAATGAACGAAATACGTTTGGTAAATTTGTATAAATTTTTTTATTTTTTTTTTTTTTTTTTTTTTTTTTTTTTTTTCTATTTTCTTATTTATTTTCTTTTTATTTTTCCTTTATTTTCTTTTTTCTTCTTTTGGCCGGTCGCCGGCCTCAGCCATGGCTGGCAACCGGCCGACAAGGGCCAGCGGCCTCGCCCGGCCACGGCAAGGCTCGCCGGCCGCCGGCGAGGTCGAGCCTCGCCATCCATTGGGCAAGCTCGGCCTCGCCGGATCTAGGCGAGATCGAGCTCGCCCGGCCGCACGAGGTTGGCCTCGCCTTGGGCGGCCGAGCTCGCCCGGCGGCCGGTGACGCTCCGGCGAGGTTGCTGGCCCTCGACGGCCAATTGTGCCGGCCCCGGCCGAGGCGATCGATCGGCCAAAGAAAAAAAAAGAAAAAGAAAAAGAAAAGAAGAAGAACAAAGAGAAAAGAAAATGAAAAGTGTTTCGAATTTTGTTCTAAAAACAAGAAATAACTTTTTTTTTTTGTTTCTTGTTTTTATTCCGCATGTATTTTGGAAACAAAAAAATAATTTTGGAACAAAAACGCAAACAAACGCGTTTATGTTCCTTTTTTGTTCCCAGGAACAAAAAAACAAAAAAAGTGTTTAGAAACAGAAAAAAAGAACAAAAACAAACGCAGCCTTACTTACCTAGCAATTGCTTCCTTAGCAAGTTCCCATCATTCTGACAACAAAAGCTGCAAGCCAACACCACCATTCTCGTTTTTGCTAGTCAAATTGGAAGTCAACAAAGTCTCGGTTTGCATGCCGTGAGTGAGAATAAATTCGTGATTTCTCTTTGATCCTATATGACTATGTTCTTCGGTACCCATTTGACAATCTTGCAAGTCCTCCTGTCGATTTGCTTTGCTTGAATTATCTTCGTGCATAAGTGAACTCTCTGCTGATGAGTCTGTTGATTCATGATCAACTTCGGAGAATAAAGCTGGATCTATCAGCTGATTATCTTGAAGCTCAACCTTTAAATTGTCCCCTAGTTGCTTGCATATTATTCGAAGTCCCCACCTTTTCACTTGTATTGATTTGGTAAGGCTAGACTTTACATATTTCCCATCAATTTGACCAAAATCAACTTCTCCCCATAAGTCAAGTGGTGTGACATACTCAAGGAAGATATGTTCCGAATGCAATGGGTAGGGGAAATCTACACCTATAGTCTTCTGTTTTACACCATCAACACGTACTAAAATCTCATTTGGGGATTCTATTTTATCAAGAACAACACAAAATGCCAATCCAAGAATCTTGTCATATAAGTCCTTTGAAACCATGAGAGATATAGAATCCTCTTCAATAGGAATGACCCACTGTGGCATCTCTCCTTGAGGGAGAATTAGTATATAATCTAGCTGATCCTGTTACAAAGATAGACCGGTAGAAAGTATCCAAGTTATTATCGGCACCCAAATGATCTATTGATCCTTGCTTGCATTAATACATGAGTCTCATGCGATAGAAATCATCCCCATAAAGGTACGAGAGCCACCTAAATTACATGTACGTACATACATAACCACTTTATATATGTATGTTTATCATAAGCCTTCAATCTTGTGCTTTTTACTATTGCAACATATACTCCATATGGATATATATGTGAGAGAGAGAGAGAGAGAGAGAGAGAGAGAGAGAGAGAGAGAGAGTATCTAACCTTGCCAGCCAACTTATTAGCCAAACATTTAAGCACAAATTGATGAATTGAGGATAAATCTTCATTGTTTTGTAGAGATTCGCAATTATCCGCATAAATATCCAAAATTTGGGGAAACTTGGGAATCTTTTGTAATTGATGGCAGTTTTCGACCCTCAGCATAGACAAATGATCACGCTCATTGATGGATGGAGGAAGGGCAATAATATTGTTCTCCGCCAAAACTAATGATTCCAAGAGGGGAAAACAGGAAAGATTCTCAAGAAACTCTACTTCGGACAGATTACATCCTACAAGGCTTAACCGGCGTAAATTTGAAAGTCCGATCTTCATGCACGGATCGGCCGAATCGTTGTGCTTCGGAAATGCGACTAAATTAGTGCAACCATTAGCTTGCAAAGTTTGAAGGTTTTGTAACTTATAAATGCTAGATGGAAGACTAACCAGGTTCTTGCATGTATTCAAAAGCATTCCCTTCAAAGAGACAAGATTTTCTATTGAAGCGGGCAGTTCTTTAATAGCAGTCCTTTGTAACCCAAGCCAATCTAGGGCTTCGAGTTTATGTGGAATATCAGGGAACCTTTCAAACTTTGTGCAATTTTCAAATCTGAGAGTTTTAATATTTTTTGACTTGAGCTCATTTGGAAAAGCACTAAGTTCAGAGCACCCCGAGAAATTTAACACTCGTAACTTGTCAAGATATGCAAGGGACTCATGGGCTTCTACCAAGTTTTTGCAATTATGAAAATCCAATTCCTCAAGATTTGGAGTATATGAAAGGTCAGGAATACGAACTAGCCACTCACAATAACTGAAAGTAACGTACTTCAAATTTTGGAAATCCTGCAAATACAACGAAAACAACTTGTGATAAACATTCTTAAAGGAACAAAAAATGGTGTTTGAATGATGACATTGCTTCCTTACATTTAAACCAAGGGATTCCCATTTGAGAATAGGTCGCTACTGAAGCATATCTAGTATTGATCTTTCAAGAAATTATTATATATTAGCCCATCAATCATAAATATTGGGCAATTTGTTTATTTAATGTAAAGGTGATTTGCTACAGAGTCCACAAATAGGCATATGCTAGTTGTTGTACATAGAGGGGGAGTCAAACTCATGAAATGATGGTAAAACAATATTGGAAGTCATTCACGTTGTCCATAGTTTTATATATTGATCATTAATAATATCATAATTAATTTTTAGGGGCTTAGCTTGATTGAGGTTTTCAAATTTGGCTATGCAGCATGTGGGGGAGATTAGGTTTCCCAAGGAAAGGATATGTCACAATTATATATCCTTCGTTGTAATATGATCAATATTGACTAGGTGAATATGTCATAATTACATATGTTGAGGCCACAACACTCCTCATGCGGAAGGAAGCGAGGAGCTTCAGTAGACTAGGCAACTCAAAACCTACTATATGATTTTTGAGTAAATTTTCTAGCCTATTAATTGACTTTTTATTTAAAGTTACTATAAGCTGATTTCTTATAAATTATATGTTGCATTTATATATTACTAAACACTTCCAAACTTGACCAGTAAGTACTAAAATATATATTTGGGGCAAAGCTTGCACAAAGTGGTGTCGCATGGCATGCGCATGACTAGGCTTTGTCAATGATAACTCATATATGTTTACATTTTAGATATTATTTGAAAGAACCGAATAATATATAGGTACACAATATAAAAAAATTCAAAAAAAAAATTCTGTTATACAATTATAAAAAAAAAATTAAAACTAATACCATGAAAAATCCTAAATTAGTATGCAGATTTACTCTAAATTAATTTTCATTTCACAAAAGTCCTAAATTGGTACCACTATGACACAGTCACCCTAGACTAATTTTCTTCTAACAAAAGAATCTCAATCTAGTACTCCTAACCCAAATCTACCATCCATTAGTGGACAAAAATTAATTTGGGATGACACTATGTGGTGTGTCATGCATGTGGCAATCACAAAAATTAAGTGAAGTGTCATGTGATGAGCATATGAATGGGAACCATATGACAAAATTATGCCATGCGTTATGCCATGTGACAATCATGGAAGCATAGTCAAGTGCCACGTGGTGAGTGTGGATACAGGCCGTGTGACAAGACTATTCCATGTGGCAATGACAAAAGCAAAGCAGAGTGTCACATGGCGAGCATAAGAATGAAGACTCTACTTATTGTGACTTTGGCTATATATCATATATGAGTCAGGGATATAAATACTATCACAATGTAATTGTGATGAAAAAATTAATAAACTTTAAAAAAAATTGAAGTCATGCAAAGAACTGAAGCCAACTTTGAAAAACATTCGAAAGAAAATGAAAATTGCATATACTCAATTCAAAATCTGGCTCCGACTTTCTATTAAAAAACTAGTTGTATAGCCCTACCGGATCACTCATATTGATCTAATTGTGCACACATTACTGGCAAAGTTCCTAATAAATACTCTATTATGTCCACTTAGAAGTGCTGTTCCTTAAGAAATTATTTAAGCAATTAAAAATGCCTGGTTTTATTTATAGAATGATGCATTCGAACATTCGACTGAGCTAAATTTCTTGATGCTGGACAAATCCCTGTCGTTTAGGTATATGCATTAAATAATGCTCTCTCCCTTGATGACTACGTGGCCTACCACTCAAACTGTTAATCCTTGAGTGTTTTTACTTCTACATATATGTCAATGGGTAGGTTAGTCATTTTTTTTTTTTTTTGTTTCCCTCTTGTTCGATCACTATACAAGCTTTCTGTTAATTAAAAAAGTTCATATGTAAACAATCGACAGCAAATTGCATTTTGAATATCTTCACTAGGTAGATTTAATTTGATTTTAAAATATATCTATGTTGATGTTTGGAGATATTATATAAAGTAAAGATGATATCCCACTTTAAAAGATTTCAATCTTTTTTTCTTTTATATTCCTTCCATCAATTATTCTTACTTACTTATTTGAGAGATATTACAACACGGATATATATGTGAAATTGATTATATTAATGTTTTTATCTCGCACATTTTTCAGTATTAAAATTTGAATTTTCTAATGATGTGATGACCTTTACAAATAAATTTCAAATCTTGAAATATCTTTCTCTTTCCATGTATATGTGGAAAGCTTCTTTGCATTGTGTATTTTATTAACATCTTCCCATTGAGTATTTCTAATAAAGTTGTCTGCTTAATTTTTCAAATGCCATTTTTGCTGCACGTAAAAATATTTGTAAAGCAAGAAGTTAGCGTCATTTTGAAAGAAATTAGAGAGATGGTTTCTAAAACATAGGAACACCCCTTCAATTGAGTATACTAGTACATATAATAGCATATACATATGCAAATGAAGTAGATAATAAAAAGGTCTATGTAGGTAAATTCTCACCTTAAATTGTTTTACGACTCCTGTGATATTGCCTTTGCTTATATTAAGTCCCATTAATTTCTTTGGACTGGAGGAAAATTCTGGAATTTGGCTGGCACATCCAGTCCACTCAACCCATCTAAGCTCATTAGGAAGACATATAGGACCTTGGAAAGAATCATGAACGTTGTGCAAGATGAGCAATCTCAACCTTCTCAATTTTGTAAAAGCACCAGGACTGATACACATCTCTATTGGCTCAGGTGGCTTGAAAACTATGGCATTGACATCACAATTTTCCTGTATATACAAGACTATTTAGGTTATTTGTGATTAGTAATTAGAGCCAAAAAAGATAAGGAGCAGAATTTGATGGTGTTTGCTAGTCTTACCATGTCACTTGATAGAACATCGGCAACATCATCTTGCTGCCATAGTCTGCTACGTCTCCTAGGATCATCACTTTCTTGGTTCACAATATCCATACCCATCAATTGAATCAAGTCATGCATTTGTAATTTCCCATACTCACTTCTTATCAAAGACCTCTCCATGAGAATGTTTAATCCTATTACTGCCTTAAGATCGCAACTGTCAAGAACTTTCTTTACGTACTCACTATCCCACCCCTTGAAGAAGCAGGCAATGTGGAGAAAGATCTCTTTCACTCTTGGCTCTAATCCATCATAACTTATTTTAAGCAGATCATTGATTTCTTTCTTAGGAGCCGTAGAAATATCATCCAGTGCACTTTCCCATTCATATTCTCTTCTGCCACATAAGAAGGAACCTAGCACCTCAAGTGCTAAAGGAAGGCCTTTAGCATGATTTAGAACACTATCCACTAGATCTATCCTAATTCTAAAGTTTTGGTGTGTCGGAAAAGCATGCTTACTAAACAACTCATGAGCATCATTGTTATTTAGTTCTCTAACTTCGTACACATGATCTTGATATATTCCGAGATAAGTTAGCAAATGGTTATCTCTTGTAGTAACAATGATCCTACTCCCATTACCAAACCACTTACCTTCTCCTACTAATGCATGTAACTGGCACAAGTTATTCACATCATCAAGGATGAGGAGAACTTTTTTGTGACAAAGTCTGCGCTGTATTAGATTGATACCTCTCTCAACACTGGACACTTCTAATTTTTGTTGCAGTGATAAAATCTCTAATAGCAGAGTTTCTTGCAATGAAATTACATCCTTGGAATTTTGTGCTTCTCGAACATTTGCTAGGAGACATGAACCCTCAAATTGTCTAAAAATAGCATTGTAAAGAGCTCTTGCTAAAGTTGATTTCCCTATGCCTCCTTGTCCCCATAATCCCACCATGACAACATCATCATCAGATTCAAGATGTAACATCAATTTCAGCTTAACCACTTGGGAATCTATCCCAGTCGGATGCTTAGCAACGTGCAAAGGTGTTCGGTTTAGGCGAGTGGAGATCTCATTCACAATTTTTTGTATAAGCTCTGATTCATTTCTGAAAAAAAAAAATGAAAAAAGAAGTTGTAGCGTTGTTTTTGAATAAGCAATCACCAGCCAAATGACAAAGAAATGTGTCAAATTTTCACATAATGACAGCCAAAAATATATATATATATATATATATATATATATATATATTCACACTCAATCGAATTAGAACTCGGAGCTCCACATGAATCAAAACAAGTTCAAGGTTCGATTTTTAGTCATCTGAGTGACTCGTGTTATTATAATTTATGCACAACGATTTACTTATTTTTTTCGATTGTTATGTGTGATTTATTTAAATGCTTAATCAAGCTTTTTATGACTTTGTATGATGGTCAAAATTTCAAAACTATTAAATATGCCGAAGCACGATGTCATTGCCTTATATAGCCTATGCAAACTATATGTCGTGAATCAAGCATTAGGAACTTTCTTATTCCTTCCAAAGTAATGGCGTAAGCGCAATAACACCACTTAACATTTTGTTCATGGGTCGACCAAGTTTTAACATTTTAAACTTACATTAGGTGCATGTCGATTCAGTATTTATTTATTTATTTTACAAACAATCTTTATACTCACTAGTAAAGCTTAATTTCTTATATGAAATATGAACTCCAGTCAACTTACTCATCATTCAAATGCCACCCGGACAAGCTCCCAGCTTCAGAAAGAACTTTCTTCCATATCTTCACTTCCTCCGAATCCTTGCCAAACTTGGACTCATGCTCGGTCAGAGCTCTCCCACCTCGCACTTCTCTTGGCTCCACTTTGTAAAATACTGGTAGAATGGTGAGGTTGTTTTGCTTCTTGCACTCCATAATCTTCGCCACCTCTTTTAAGCACCACGTTGAGGAAGCGTAATTCTTAGAGAAAACGATGATTGCAATGCGGGATTCTTCAATTGCTTTCATAAGCATCAATATTTTGTCTCCCTTTTTCAATTCCTCACTATCCAGGAAAGTGTATATTCCAATCCGATGTAAAGCTTGGTGGAGATGGCTGACGAAATTGTTACGCAATTCTGCACCCCTAAAACTCAAGAAGACATCGTAAATCTTTTTGGATTTTGATGAAGAAGCCATTGGACGTGGGAGTTTAACAATCGGCAATGACTATTAGCTAAAAATTTGAAACTGTGTTTTCAAGCAGGTCATTCACCACTTGATCTTCTTGTTGATCTACTCTTATACTGGAGGACCAAGACGCATTCCTTCTTTTTGGGGTAAGGAAAATAAAAAAAATAATATTAGAACCTCAAAAAATGAAGACCACGTGCAACCATGTGACACAAGCTTCTTCGTGGCCGACAAAAGTAGGGATTAATAATGCAGCACAAACAGACAAACAACTTTACGGTGACGGATTCTTGTGATCCATGGATCCTAGGCTCACTCATAAAAACAACTTTGCTGGCCTTCCTCGAAATTTCGTCCCCCAACCTTTAAGAAGTATTTTTGCTATATAATAATTTATCACATGACAACTCAAGGCATATATAATAACAAGCACAATCAAGTATCCTAGAAAAAATATTATTATAGATCTATTAATAATAGTAGAATTTTGGAAAAACATGGTGCTAAATTATGGAACAATATATGTAATAGGTATGAACACATGGACTTAATTTTTACCATCACATTATTCCGATTCTCTTATTGACACAAGCTTCTTCATGGTTGACAAAATTACTGAGGAAATAACTTTGGGGTGATTAATTTTTTGTCATCTGGTCATAGGCTCACTAATCAGAAAAGTATTGCTCGCTTCCTTGAAATGGCATCCTCAACTTTGAGTGATTTCTTCTTCTTCTTCTTCTTTTAGTCAAATGAGTGATTTCTTCTTGAATAAGTAATAATATGTCAGGACTACTTAAATGACATATAATAACAACAATACTTTCTAATAGTAAGATAATCACAATATTCATCACCAAATGTCAAAAGATCAATTTGTCAAAGTTTGTACCTCTAACCCTATATTGACACATAAATTTTTGTTTGACTACTTTTCATTCATTTCATGAGAAAACTAAAAGTTGAGTTCGTCAATAGCGGTGCGATTGGATCCTTAAACAAAAACATTTGGTTAGCTTAGTCCTACACTTGCATCTTTTGTCACATTTCTCTGCATTTAGACAATGCACACATTTATGTTTAGGCACAATGCATTCAAATTAAACAAAGCTTGTTTGCATAGAATAAAATGGGGACTTGACTATGAACATCTTCATTTTAATTGGCCAGATGGATGGCTCGACATTTGAGATTAACTAGAATTCAAAACTCCAAAACCGTGGAAGTTAGCTTCAATTTTGTGATAGCGTGATTGGACACAACTCTAAGATAAGGGAATTGGTCCTAACTTCTCGCTGTGGAGTTAGATATGATTCAGACAAGTTGGATCCCGACTCCAAGAATTATGGAAGTTTGGATCAAAGACCTTCAAGATGAGGATTAGATGAATTGAGGCTCGCCAAGAGATAGGACTGTCATGAAAAAACAACCAGTTTTTGAAGAGGATTTTTGAAGGAGCAAAATACGGTCAAGAGAGTTCGATTACACCATATCCAACATGATCAAACACTCATAGAGGACCCTCGGTTGATGGCCAAAAGACAGAGCAAACCAGACGATCTGGAGTGATTGATTCGGTTAAGTGAGCTGGCCGGGGAAAAGCAGAAAGCGACTCATTTGGTGATTGATTAAGGAAGATCTATCTGTGAACTTCGGAAACAGAACAAGAAAAAGGATTCGGTGATTCTTTTTAGAAAATAGAGAAATACGTGAGATGGGGACCCTTTGAAAAAGTAAAATTGAACGTGAGCTTCAAGCGCGGGATGGCTTTCGGCGGCTAGGGATTCCAAAAAAGAGCGTATGAGTTGGAAAGTAATGGAAAATCAGAATTGGACAAGATTCGAAAGCGGGGAGCGGAAGAAAAAGCTGGAGAGTCGAAAAGGTGTAGGATTCAGTGATCTGGAGGAGGAACAGAAAGCTAGCGACGCACACAAGAGGACCACAATTCACACACTTAAAAACGCGTTTGTCAATCAATCAAATAGTAAAAATTTATATTATTTTGTTCTTGGGAGTAAATTTAAAACGGAAATTCATTTGATAAAATTTTTGTTTCTGAGAATAAATTTCTATTTTTTTTAATTTTCGGAAGTAGATTTGGAATAAAATCGAGAAGTAAACAAAAAAACTGATTCTTTGTTTTTGGGAATAGTTAGAATCAAGCCAACTTATTTTTCTCTTTTTCTTCTTTTTACTTGTTTTTCTTCCCTCTTTCTTCTTCTTAAACTACTGCTGCCGCTGACGTTGCCGTCCACTGCTGCCACCGTCGATCACTGGTGACCGGTTGGGCAAGGTTTAGTGAGCTCGCCGGTGGCTAGACGGGCCTTACTCGAGCCTCTCCTAGCCATCGGTGAGCCTCACCTGGCCGAGCGAGCGAGGTAGAGCCTTGCCGACGGCTGGGCGAGCTTGGCCTCGCCAAGGGCTGGTGATGCTCTGGTGAGGTAGTCCGCCCTTGTTTGGTCGGTTGTCAATCATCCCAAGGTTGGTGGCCGGCAGACCTTGAAGAAGAAGAAGAAGAGAAAGAAAAAAAAAAAATAACAAAATTATTAAAAAATTATAAAAAATTATTTGGATAAGAAATTTTTAGAACGGTATCAAAGCGAATTATTTTGGGAATAAAATTTTGGATAATCACCAAACGAACTTAAAATGTTTAAAAATTATTCTCGAGAACATAATAAAAAGAATAATTTACGATCAAAATTGTTTAGGGACAAATGCGCCCTTAGCCATGTCCTCATCATGGTAAAGTCTGCTGATTTCTTCCCTTTTCCGTTCGTTTTTCATTTGATGGAAACCAAATTCCATGTTTCCTACTCTTGTGATTTATTTGCAGAGTCCCAAAGCCATCCATGTGTGAATACTAAGGTGTTCGTGTAAAATAGCATGAGTTTGGAATTTCCATGCCTATTTCTAGATTCCATGATTTGTTCCTCACTTTGTTTTGAGCCGAAATTCGGTATGTGTTAAACCTTGTAATGACAAACATTTCGTTGCATCATTCACAAATAGCTAGATATATACCAAAAAATCAAAATATAGAAATGACATATCAAAACTTCAAATCACACTAAGTTCTTATTATGGTAAAGAGAATTTACCATCATGTCAAATTTCTCAAAAATCATTTCAACATCCTCCTTATGTATTATAGTATTCATACCGTTTGTTGTAGAATTTGTCTTTGATATATTAGTGTATGTGAGGGATTTGCAATCTTTAAAAAGGAAGCAGTATGTATTCCCATATTGCACATGATCAAGCAATTAAGCTGGGGTTCAAGCTTTGTGAAAATTTTAGGCTTCGGGCATATTAAAAGTATACGATATAATATAAAATTTTATGTTGATTAACAAAATCTCATTAAAGTTGTCTCTGTATGTGGTGTGTAAATAGTTTATATTTGCTTTATCACAAAACTCAAATCTTTTGGAGATTAAAATTTTAAATAATAAAAGTACTATGGACTGATATAGAAATTGGTATAGCTAAATTGTTAAGCATACATAATGTCTTATGTTGAATTGTGTGATAAATATTGTTGACAATTTGCAGTTTTTACTCCGGTTTATATTTAAATTCTCCATTCTCAATCATATAAATGTAATGAGCAAGAAGAAAAATCAGACTTGCATAAGGTGACCCATGTTGATATTTTATAAATGGATGTGTTGTTTCAACCAATTTATGAACTTAGTGAGCCAGCAATGGCTCATCCACAATCGTTTGTTTTTTCGTGAGAAAATGCTAGATGCTTTCAAAGCATCATTTCACCAACCACCTACTCCAATAATTCGGACTGTTTTCGCATGCTTTTCCCCACTGCAATTATTCGGCCTGTTTTCGCATGCATTTCCCCACTGCATTCCGTCTTCGATCTTCTTTTCACTCCAAGTCCTAGGTGCTTTGTCCAATCTTGGAGGCTGTTACTTGCGTCTAATAAGTAAGAAATTATTAAATGAAAAACATATATAGGGTAAACTAAATCTGAATCCGAAAAGTTGAAGAGATTCTTATGAAGTCCACTATTTTTAATGGTTCAAATTCAATTTAGTTTATACACGAAGTTCATTCAATAATTTTTCTAGATAAATAACCGTGCAACTACTTCTTAACTGTCCTTTTGACAATTCGACGGAAATAATACCACTTAGCTAATCTTGATATGCTAAATCTCCTATGTTGAAAAGATGGATATTGCATAAGGCCACCTTATTTAATGTGTACAATTCAATCATCCTTTGTAAACCGAATTCATTAAATGAATTTGTAAAATGAGAGGAATCATCATAATGTTGCAAGTGGATAAGATTTTTAGCCTTGTTCCTAATCCCTCAATCATAGTAGATGATCTTGTGGGCAAAGAATGAGTTTTGATTCTCGTGATCCATTTTTAGGTGTAAGAGGACTTTCCTCAGCAGAGCACCACAAAAATTAAACTTAACCATGGAATAAATTCTCAACCTCATCATCAAATCCAAGCCAAGTTCAAACATTTTGAGTGTATTATCAGTCCCGCTATACACTGAGCAAATGTTTATTCACCATGAGACAAGGCACATTCTTTTTCTCTTAGAACCAAAAGAAAACAAGAGTGATGACTTTTAAGTCAAGACTATGAATTTTTTTTTCAAAGTGGACCGTGAGACGGCATCTTCTTATTCTCTTAGTACCAAAAGAAAACAAGAGTGACAACTTCTAAGTCAAGTTTATGAAATTTTTTCCGAAGTGGACCGTGAGACAAGGCAACAAGGCATCTTCTTTTCTCTTAGCACCAAAAGAAAACAAGAGCGACGACTTTTAAGTGAGGCCTATGGAATTTGAAACTGTGTTTTCACGTAGGTCCTTCGCCACTGCATCTTCTTGTTGATCTATACTTATACCGAAGGACCAAGATGCATTCCTTCTTTTTGGGGTAAGGAAAATAAAAAATAATATTAGAACTTCAGAAAATGAAGACCACGTACAACCATGTGACACAAGCTTCTTCGTGGCCGACAAAAGTAGGGATTAATAATGCAGCACAAACAGACAAACAACTTTACGGTGACGGATTCTTGTGATCCTTGGGTCCTAGGCTCACTCATAAAAACAACTTTGCTGGCCTTCCTCGAAATTTCGTCCCCCAACCTTTAAGAAGTATTTTTGCTATATAATAATTTATCACATGACAACTCAAGGCGTATATAATAACAAGCACATTCAAGTATCCTAGAAAAAATATTATTATAGATCTATTAATAATAGTAGAATTTTGGAAAAACATGGTGCTAAATTATAGAACAATATATGTAATAGGTATGAACACATGGACTTAATTTTTACCATCACATTATTCCGATTCTCTTATTGACACAAGCTTCTTCATGGCTGACAAAATTACTGAGGAAATAACTTTGGGTTGATTAATTTTTTGTCATCTGGTCATAGGCTCACTAATCAGAAAAATATTGCTTGCTTCCTTGAAATGGCGTCCCCAACTTTGAGTGATTTCTTCTTCTTCTTTTCTTTATAGTCAAACGAGTGATTTCTTCTTGAATAAGTAATAATATGTGAGGACTACTTAAATGACATATAATAACAACAATACTTTCTAATAGTAAGATAATCACAATATTCATCACCAAATGTCAAAAGATCAATTTGTCAAAGTTTTGTACTTCTAACCCTATATTGACACATAAATTTTTGTTTGGAAACTTTCCATTCATTTCATGAGAAAACTAAAAGTCAAGTCCGTCAATAGCGATGTGATTGAATCCTTAAACAAAAACATTTGCTTAGGTTAGTCCTACACTTGCATCGTTTGTCACATTTCTCTGCATTGAGACAATATACACATTTTTGTTTAGGCACAATGCATTCAAATTAAACAAAGCTTGTTTGCATAGAATAAAACAGGGGTTTGACTACAAACATCTTCATTTTAATTGGCCCGATGGATGGCTCGACATGCGAGATTAACTAGAATTCAAAACTCCAAAATCACGGGAGTTAGCTTCAATTTCATGATAGCGTGATTGGACACAACTCCGAGATAGGGGAATTCGTCCTAACTCCTCGCTGTGGAGTTAGATATGATTTGGACAAGTTGGATCCCAACTCCAAGAATTAGGGAAGTTTGGAGCAAAGATCTTTAAGATGAGGATTAGATGAATTGAGCTTCGCCAAGATATAGGACTGTCACGAACAAACAACGATTTTTGAAGAGGATTTTTGAAGGAGCGAAATACGGTCAAGAGAGTTGGATCACACAATATCCAACATGGTCAAACACTCATAGAGGACCCTCGGTTGATGGCCAGAAGACAGAGCAAACCAGATGATCTGGAGAAGATTGATTCGGTCAAGTGAACTGGCCGGGGAAAAACAGAAAGCGAGTCATTTGGTGATTGATTAAGGAAGATCTGTCTGTGAGCTTTGGAGACGGAACGAGAAAAGGATTCGGTGATTCTTTTTAGAAAATAGAGAAATGCGTGAGATGGGGACCCTTTGAAAAAGTAAAATTGATCGTCAATTTCAAGCGCGGGATGGCTTTAGGTGGCCGTGGATTCCGAAAAAGAGAGTGTGTGTTGGAAATTAATAGAAAATCAGAATCAGACAAGATTCGAAAGCCGGGAGTGGGAGAAAAAGCTGGAGAGTTAAAAAGGTGTAGGATTCAAAGATCTTGAGGACGAACAGGAAGAAAGCGACGCACAGAAGGGGACCACAATTTACACACTCGGCCATCTCCTCATCATGGTAAAGCTTGCTGATTTCTGCCCTTTTGCGTTCGTGTTTTCATTTGATCAGAACCAAATTCCATGTTTCCTACTCTTGTGATTTATTTGCAAAGTCCCAAAGCCATCCATGTGTGAAACTAAGATGTTCGTGTAAAATAGCACGAGTTTGGAATTTCCATGCTTGTTTCTAGATTCCATGATTGGTTTCTCACTTTGTTTTGTGCTGAAATTCACTATGTGTTAAACCTTGTAATAACAAACATTTCGTTGCATCACTCACAATTAGATACGTACCAAAAAATCAAAACATAGAAATTGCATATCACAACTTAAAATCACACTAAGTTCTTATTATGGTATAGAAAATTTACCATCATATCAAATTTCTAAAAAATCATTGGGAAAAAGCCATAGAAAATCCTAAACTTTACCCAATATGATAAATTTACCCAAAACTTTTTTATGTAACACAAAAAACCCCAAAATTTGCCAACTATGATATATTACCCCGAACTCTATGACTGATGAATTTTTTTTTTTTTCAATTTTCTTTTCTTTCTTTTCTTCTTCCCTCTTCCCACCGCCGTAGTTGGGGAGGGAAGCCGGACTTAGGTGAGGGCTTCCCTCACCCGCCTAGAGGAGGGTGGCCCTCACCTGACGCCAACGAGGGCATTCCTCACAAATCTGGCCCAGGTGAGGGTAAGGGTTGCCCTCACTAGCGTCAGGCAAGGGTTGTCCTCGCCTAGGAGGGTGAGGGTGGCCCTCCCTTGGATCAAGCGAGGACAGTTGTCACTAGATCCAGCGAGGCCAAACCTCGCCAAATTGGGCAAGGGCAACTCTCACCTAACATACTGGAATTACCAGCCGTGAATCGTGCATGATCCGTCCCCGCGCGATACGAGCAAATGCCCGTGCAAGACCAGTGACCGACCCATGATCAATGTTCGGCCAGTCCCTTGGTCGACCTGCAGTTGTTCACCTACTCCGTGTCAGGTGCCCATGCTCGCCCATGCTGACCCTGATCTTGCTTCTGACATGCGCCCATGGGTTTTTCCAATGCCTGCAGCCATTGAGTGGCCTGATATGTAGACTTGACAGGATTCAAACTCCACTGTTGGATCGGAGGGATGATCAACGGCTAGGGAAAGACCCGAACTTGTATAAATAGGGGTCCCTCCCCCTCATTGAGCTCAGCTCATTCGTAAATAATACACTTGCCTCTTTGTGCAACCGACCCTTGTATCTGTGCGTATGTGTGAAAAGGCTGACTTGGGATCGAAAGTCCTAAGGCGGCACGGTGCTTGATCAATCAAAACCGACTAGCCTGTGCACATGCACGCCACTATGATTGAATTCAATGTTGTTATTTGAATCGTACGCAATGGAACATGCACATTGCTCTGATTGGCCTGAATTCGTCTGTTTTTTGAGTTGCATATGTTGGATCGACATTCAAAAACTTCAAATATGACCTTTCGTTTATTTGACATGGCATCCGATTCAAGCCCCTTTTTGCTTGCTGCTTTGATATGGATTCATCCACATTAGCCTTAAACTTTTGAATATCGCTTTATAGTCTGGCTGAGTATTTTGTTCGCAATCAACCTGACAAAACGATGGATGTCAACTCGTAAAACAATTTAAGAATGTGGGTCAAAGTGGCCACCGTCTCTGAGAGTTTGGGCGATATTTTCAGATTTTCACTCCTAAAACTATAATTCTTTTGAAGAATCTGTGAGGGACACGCTACAGTGATTATGTCATGTGCTTTGGTTTTCATGTACATTGAATTAGACAAGACGTGGCTAATTGAAGGATTTTAAATTCCTTATGCTTAAGATTGATCACGGACACGATGAGGCTATGATCCAAAGTTTGATGCTTGTGCACTGCAAAACTATAGCTTTCGGGTTTTTCTTTCACGATCAGACGAGTTCCACTTCAAAAATTGACTGACAAGTGGCATTATCAGTTTTGATTCAATCTTAAACACCTTATTTCACGTTCAAGTCACGGTTGAGTACAATTCAAACTTCACGGTTGATTTATACTTATACTAGAGGTCAGAGATGCACGACTTTTTTTAGAACTTTGGTAAATGATGGTGCTTAAGGATGGACCAAGTTATCTAATAGGTGTGAACACGTGGACTCATTTTTACCAAAGACTGCGTACCACCGCGTTATTTGAATTTGCTAATTGACACAAGCTTCTCTATGGCCGACAAAAGTATTGCACGGACGAAACTCTAGGGTGGAAGATTCTCGTGATCTAGGTCATAGGCTCACTCATGAAAGCAATTCTGGGGGTCTTCCTCGAAATTTCATCCCAACCTTCGAAGAAGTAGTTTTTGTCCTTGCTGTACAAGACCACTCAAGAGATATATAATTACACACAATTAAGTGTTCCAGCAAAAATAAAAAATAAAAAAAAAATAGATCTATTAATAATGGTACAACTTTGAAAAAACATGGTGCTTAAGTATGGACTACGATATGTAATAGGTGTGAACACCTGGACTTATTTCACCACCGCGTTACTTGGATTTGTCTGATTGACACAAGCTTCTTCGCGGCTGAAAAAGGAAGTGGAGGCTCACCAACCAGAAAAAACTTTGTTTGCTTCCTTGAAATTACATCCCCAACTTCGAGTGATTTCTTCTTCACTAAGTAGTAATTTAACACATGACTACTCAGATAACATAATACATGTGACGACAACAATACTTTTAATACTAAGATAATCACAACATTACTCACCAAATGTCAAAAGAGTCCGTTTTTTAAAAGTTTATACCTCTAACTTTGCGTTGATATATAAATTTTTGCTTGTAGTCCTTTCATTCATTTCATGAGAAAACTAAGAATCAAGTTTGTTGATAGTGGTGCTATTGGATCCATAATAATAATAATAGAAAACACATTTGCTTAGCTGAGTCCTACACTAGCATCTTTTATTGCATTTCTCTGCATTCAGACAAAATACACATTTATGTTTAGGCACAATGCATTTGAATTAAACAAAGCTTGTTTGTGTCAAATAAAACAGGGGCTCAATTACGAACTTCTTCATTTTAAGCGGCCCACTGGACGGCTCGACATGCAAGATGAACGAAAAAGGGAAAACAAGGTCGGAATAAAGCTCAAGAAGTTACAAGCCAAAGGCTACGAGACAGAAAAGCAGAAGACTTACCCTTTCGTGCTGTTCTTTTAAACTGCAAAAGAGATAGAAAAGGTCTTCGTTTCAAGAAAGCATTTTTTACTCTCGTCAGAAACGACTCCTAGAGGGGTAAAAAGGGCTTCACTGCAGTCGCCAAAAATTTCTTGGCCGTTGGATTGTTTCGTCACGGGGGTGGTTCAGAGCGGTTTTGGATTCTTCTGTCGGATTCGAACTGCATGGGAAAATGCACAGAGAGAGAAGCTGAATTATCTATTCATGATGATGGAGCGGAAAGGGAAGGGACGAGGGTTTACGGACGTGGATTATAACTATTCTGTTTAGAAATTGAGTTTTAGAAGAAAAATAGATTTTTTTTTTTTTTTGAATGAGTTTTTAAGTAAAAATACATGGTTAATGACGATACAAAATTTCTATTCCCAACATAAAATTCGTTTGATAACAACATAAATTTTATTCCTTCTGGACGGCGATGGATGACGGCTAGCAGACGGCCCAATGGCTAGTGGACGGCCTGCCAGTAGCGGTGGGTGGTGGCGGATGGCGATCGGTAGATGGCGGCCAGTAGCAAGCAAATGGCGATCGTTGCTAGCAACAGCTGGCATCCATCAACGAATGGCAATCGAGTGGACGATGGACGGTGATCGACAACAGTGGATGGGAGGCCAGTTTTATCGGCAAGGAAAAATGATGAAAAGAGCTTTTATTTCTCATTTTTTTTTTTAGAAATAGAGAAGTAAAAATCTATTTCTCATTTTTTTACTTTTGATTACTATTCCAAACTTATTTCTGGAGTAAAAATCTATTTCGGATACAAAAAAATAAGATAGTTTTACCAAACAAATTTCTATTCCAAAAACGAGTTTGGAATGGAAATAGAATGATTATCATGTGCACCCATAATGGCTGGTGCAAGCAACAAAGCAAGTCATTGCGAGCCTGCATCAGCTCCCGGACAAGGAATAGGGCCTCTTTGATATATGCGGTTGGCAATGGTTATCCTGTCAGGAACCCCCTGTTGGACCAATTTGTTCGGTATCTCTCTCTCTCTCCCCGTCCCTCCTTTCATGGATTCACTCAACATTCACCTTGGGCTTCCATCTGTACTAGAGAGAACCTCTCCATGTTTACATATATACCAAGGACTCGCAATTTTCGTTACCGGTACTCGGTTTTATCTCTCCCAAACTAACATAAATATAGAGTTATTGGACAACTCCAAGTTAGTGGAATTGGTCCTAATTCCTTATTGTAGAGTTTGATATCAATCAGACAAGGTATTTCATGAATCCAATAATTGTGAAAGTTTGGATCAAAGACATTCGAGATGAGGATTAGACAAGTCGTGGCTGGCCAAGAGAGTGTATTGTTATGAAAAAACCAATTTTTGAATGAGCAAAATACGGTCATGAGATTTGGATTACACAAAAATCCAACCTAGTCGCTGTTGGCAACCAGTGATGATCGGCAGCAGCTGGGGGGCGACAGGGGGTAGTGAATTGTGAGTGGGTGGTCGACTAGTAGAGAGGATGAGCGACGAGAATAGTTTTTATATATCATTTTTTTCTCATTTTTATTCTGAAAATAGAGAAGTAAAAAATTTTAACTTCTTATTTCTATTTCAAACATATTTCTTGACTAAAAATTATTCTAAAAATAAAAAATGAAATTATGTACCAAATGAATTTTTATTTCAAAAACAAGTTTTGATTCGGCGGTTCTTTTTGGAAAAAAGAGATAAATGTGAGAGATGGGGACCCTTTGAAAAAGTTAAACCGATCGTGAGCTTCAAGTGCGGGATGGCTTTCGGTGACGCAGAAAGAGAGAATTGAGCGTGAGTTGGAAAGTGATGGAAAACCGGAATCGGACAAGATTCGGAAGCGGTGAGTGGAAGAAAAAGCTGGAGAGTCAAAAAGAGGTAGGATTCGGTGATCTTGAGGAAGAACAAGAAGCCAGCGAGGCACGCAAGGGGACTACAATTCACGCACCCTGCTAATCCGCTTATCATGGTAAAGCCTGCTGATTCCTTCTCTTTCTTGTTCATGTTTTCATTTGATCAGAACCAAATTCCATGTTCGCCACTCTTGCTATTTATTTGCAGAGTCCCAAAGCCATGAATGTGTGAATACTAAGGTGTTCGTGTAAAATAGCACAAGTTTGGAATTTCCATGCTTGTTTCTAGATTCCACAATTCTTTTATCACTCTATTTTGACCTGAAATTCATTGCGTGTTAAACATTTTAATAATAAACATTCTTTTGCATCATTCACAATTATCTAGATATATATTGAAAAATCAAAATATAGAAATTACGTATCGAAACTTAAAATCACACTAAGTTCTTGTTATGCACGGAAATTGAAGGATTAATTTCGGTTATTTTTCAAAATTAACAAAAATGTTAACACTACACTAACTTTGTGCAAAGCTTTTTAGTAATTATTTACATCAGTAAATATTTCAAGGATAAATTTGGCAAACTTATGTGTTAATTTGTAAAGATAGACATTTTATTTCATCATTTCAAAATTGTCTAGACTATGCATTGAAAAATCACGATGAAGAAATTACATTTCAAAACTTCAAATTACAGTAAATTCTTCTTATCAAGGAATAGAAAATCTACCATGATGTCAAATCTCTCAGAGATCATTCAAACGTTTTTCTTGTGCAATATAGTTGTCATACTATTTGCTGTAGAATTTTTCTTTCAGATATTAATTTTTGTGAGTGATTTGCAGTCTTATAACTAGAAGCATTACATTTTCCCAGTTTGTATATTATCGAGCAAACAAATTGGTTCAGGTCTTGTGAATTTTTAGGCTTTGTGCATATTAAAAATATAGGAAATGAGGCAATCTCTTTAATGGTTAAAAAAGATCGTGTTGTCTCTATATGGGATTTATAAATATTTTCCATTTTCTTCATCACATAAATCTTTCAGAGATTGAATTCCAAATAATAAAAGTTCTGTGGACTCATATAGAAATTGGTAAAATTGAAATTATGAGGATCAACGTTATTGACAATGTGCAGTTTTTACTCCTGTTTTTTTTTTAAAATATTTCATTCTCAATCATAGAAATGTAAGGGGTAAGAAGATGAATTAAACTTACATAAAGTGACATATATTGATATTCTAAGAATGGATATGATGTATAACCAATTTATTAAATAAATGAATCAGCAACAGCTCATCCACAATATTGTTCTTTTAAAGGTTAGATGCTTTCAAAGCATTATTGTGTCAGCCACCAACTCACTATTCTATATCAAGTGCTATGAATTTTTTACTTTTCCTCTAAAAAAATTATTATGATGAAGTAGACCGGTCAAATGGACAATCATGAGGGCACCTAATCATCTCTATTTGTGCATCAATAATGCCACTTTACTTATAGTTTAGAGATATATTCCACTAACAAAATGCGTTTGATTTATTAACATAATCGTTAGTAAATTCAATCTGTTGATGAGAGAATAGCTTCGTGGAGGCAATTATTTGAATCTAATAACTAAGAAATTATTAACTGAAATATATATATATATATATATATATATATATATATATGTGTGTGTGTGTGTGTGTGTGTGTGTGTGTGTGTGTGTGTGTGTGTTTGTAATGAACTCAATCCGAATCATAAAAGTTGAAGAGATTCGTATGGAATCCACTATTTATAATGGGTCAAATTCAATTTAGTTTATGTACTAAATGCACTAAATAATTTTTTTATGATAGCTAATCCCACCACTACTTCTCAATGCATACAACTAGTCATTTTGAGAATCCAACGGTTAAATTCCACTTGGTCTTCGTTGTTCTTTCACTTACATTGAAAATGAAGTATTGCCCTTCGTTAGTTTAGCTTTTTGTATAGGCTCACCAATGAGGCAAACTGCGATGGCTTCCTCGAGATGGCATATTGCCTACTTCTGAGTAGTTGTTTTCCCTTTGCTAAATAATAATTTAACACATGACTGCTCAAATTTTATATGCACAATTAAAGTATAACTTCCTATCATCTTGGTTAGCCTTGTGTATGCCGACTCTTACGTGTCAAATACGTGGGAGATGATGTGCCTCGATATTCGTGGACTGGACACTAATTAATTAAGAAATGACTTCTTCTTTTTTTTCATTATCAAAAAGGTGCTATGAAATCTGTGGTGGCACCATGTGCAAATATATTGGGTTTTGAAATCAAGAATCTTTCTTTAATCAAAGAGCTAATTGTGCGTGCACCTCTAGTCTTTATTGTCAAGCATCTTTAAATATTCGTGCCTACATGTGATTCGGCTTGGATTCACTCCACCTCGTTTAACGTGGTCATCAACAAGCCGTTGGACTGACAAACTTGCGAGGAACGGTCAATTTCTAATCGTGTTTGTACAAACAAAAGCAACGTTAGCCAACTCGAAATATATAGACAAAAAAAAAATCGAAAATATAGAATATGTGACTATCCATGAGAAATTACAAGAATAGAATTTTAACCGTGTTATAATATCATTTGAACAACTTAATGATATGCTAAAAGATATATTCATGCCGATCATTACACAAATCTATTCTTACTTTTTGTTTCGTGAACTCAAATGATTCCACAACTGAATAAAGTTCAGGATTTTTATTCAAAGCTCTCTTAATGGATAATACGACTCATGGTAGCAATCATGAATTGATTAGTTTCGTTAATACATACAAAATTATAAGAATAATAAAATCTTATATTTATATATGTGTATATATATGTGTTAGTGCTAGTTCTGATAGTGAAATGTTATTCATAATTGAAATAATACATAATCCTCCAAGAAAATGATGATTGCAATGCACAATTGCTCAATGGCCTTTTTAGGCACCAAGGATATTTGGTCTCCCTTCTTCTATTCCTGGTTAACAACTAAAATATATATTTCATTATGGTCTAAAACATTGTAAAAATGACTGAGAAAGTTGTTACACAGGTCTGTGCCTTTAAAAATTAAGAAGATACCATAAATCCTTTTGGATTTCAATGAAGAAGCCATTGGATGATGGAGTTTGACAATTCAGGTAGTTTATTCACCACTTGATTCTTTTGTTGAATTCTTCTTATAATAAGAGGACAGGGATGCATGATTTTTTTAATACTTTGGTAAATGGTGGTGATTAAGAATGAACCAAGACATGTAGAAGTGTGAACACATGTACCTATGTTTAATGAAGACGGCATTCCACCGTGGTTTTTGGACTGTCAAGTGACACAAGCAACTCTAGGGTGGTGGATTCTCGTAATCTACGTCATGGGCTTGCTGATAAAAACAACTTTGCTGGTTTCCTCTAATTTTAAATGGTTTGAACTTTTCACTTTGCTTTGATTTATATGAAAAAGATTGATAGAAAGGATCATCATGTGGTTTTTAGGGTTATTTGGATAGTCAGAATGACACAAGCTTTTTTGTGGCTGACAAAAGTAGTGAATAGCTTAGATCGATGCTATATCAAGTGCACTCAATTATTGCACCAATTGACATGCAACTCTGGGTGATGGATTCTCGTGATCTAGGTCATGGGCTGGCTAATAAAATCAATTTTGTTGGCTTCCTCTAATTTTAAGTGCTTTGAACTTTTTGCTTTGCTCTAATTTTTAGGAAAAAGATTGGTAGAAAGGATCGTCGTGCAGTGTTTAGGGTTATCTGGACTATCAAAATGACACAAGCTTTTCCAAGGCCGACTTAGTGAGTAGTTTAGATCAAGTGCTAGTCCGAGTGCACCTGATCATTGCACCAATTGACAAGCAACTCTAGGGTGATGGATTCTCGTGATCTAGGCCATGGGCTTGCTGATAAAAACAACTTTGCTGGCTTCATCTAATTTTAAGTGCTTTTAACTTTTCACTTTGCTCTAATTTTTATGAAAAAAGATCAATAGAAAGGATTGTCATGCAGTGTTTAGGTTTATTTAGATTGCCATAATGACACTAGCTTTTCCATGGCTGACAAAAGCAGTGAATAGTTTAGATTAGTGTTGGTCCAAGTGCACTCAATTATTACACCAATTGACATGCAACTCTGGGGTGATAAATTCTCGTGATCGAGGTCTTGGGCTTGCTAAAACAACTTTGGTGGCTTCATCTAATTTTAAGTGCTTTGAACTTTTGCTTTGCTCTAATTTTTTATTAAAAAGATTGGTAAAAAAGATCGTCATGCAGTGTTTAGGTTATCTAGACTGTCATAATGACACAAGCTTTTCCATGGCCGACAAAAGTAATGAATAGTTTAGATCAGTGCTGGTCTAGGTGCACTCGATTATTACACCAATTGACAAGCAACTCTAGGGTGATGAATTCTCATGCTCTAGGTTATGGGCTCACTGATAAAAACAATTTTGCTGGCTTCCTCTAATTTTAAGTGATTTGAACTTTTTCCTTTGCTCTAATTTTTATGAAAAAGATTGGTAGAAAGGATCCTCATGCTGTGGGTTAGGGTTATCTGGACTATCAGAATGACAAAAAATTTGCTAATAACTTAATTGGTGAAAGTTAATAATCATTCCAATTGAGATTAATAATTTCTAAAAGAAATTATTTGCATCAAAAAATCTAAAATTTATTAGAATAGTGTAATGAAATTCTAAAATTTTGGGAAATTGCAATCCAGCTTTAAAGAGAGTGTTGTCTTTAAAGAGGTTACTATTTGTCAACTTTCAAGATAGTGCAATAATCATATTTTGTCAGCTTCTACGGAATGACCTTCATCTATTTAGTCTTCATTTTCTTTTACTTATATGAAAAATGAAGTATTGCCTTTCATTAGGTTAGCTTTTTTTTATAGGCTCACTAATGAGGCAAACTGTGATGGCTCCCTCGAGATAGCATTCCTGACTTCTGAGTAGTTGTTTTCTCTTTACTAAATGATAATTTAACACATCAATCATGTTTATGTATGCACAATTGAAGTATATTATAACTTCTTATCATCTTGGTTAGCCTTATGTATGCCGACTCTTATATGCCAAATTTGTGGGAGATGATGTGCCTCGATATTCGTGGACTGGACACTAATAAATTAATTAATATATATATATATATTTTTTCATTACAAGAAGGTGCTATGAAATCTGTGGTGGCACCATGTGCAAAGATATTGGGTTTTCCAATCGAGAATCTTTCTTTAATCAAATAGCTACTTGTGCGTGCTCTTCTAGTCTTTATCGTCAAGCATCTTTCAAAATTCGTGCGTACATGTGACTCAGCTTGGATTTGCTCCACCTCATCTAACGTGGCCGTCAACAACTGGTTGGACCGACAGACTTGTGAAAAACGGTGAATTTAGAAAATCGTGTGAGTACAAACAAAAGCAATGTTAGCCAACTAAAAATATAGGATATGTCAATATTCATGAGAAATTATACGAATAGTATTTGAACCGTGTTATAATATCCTTTGAGCTACTTAATGATATACTAAAAAGCTATACTCATACCGAGAATCGTGACACAAATATATATTTAATTTTTGTTTCGTGAACTCAAATGATTCTATGACCGAATAAAGTCTAGGATTTTTATTCAAAGCTCTCTTAATAGAAAATATGACTCGTGGTAGTATTCATAAATTGAGTAGTTTCATTAATATATACAAGTTATAAGAATAATAAAGTCTTATACATATTAGTGACTTGATCCTAATAGTGAAATGTTATTCATAATTAAAACAATATGTAATCATCCAAGAAAACGACGATTGCAATGCACAATTGTTCAATGGCCTTCGTAGATGCCGGCAAATTTGGTCTCCCTTCCTCTATTCCTCGTTATCAACTAAAATGTATATTTCACTATGGTCTAAAACATTGTAAAGATGACCAAAAAAGTTGTTGCGCAGGTCCGTGCCTCTAAAAATTAAGAAGACACCATAAATCCTTTTGGGATTCAACGAAGAAGTCATTGGATGATGGAGTTTGACAATCAACAACAACCATTAGCTTTAGATTTGAAATTGTATTTTCAGGTAGTTTGTTCACCACTTAATTTTTTTTTTTTTAAATTGTTCTTATACTAAGCGGATAGAGATGCATGATTTTTTTTTAATACTTTGGTAAACGGTGGTGCTTAAGATGGACCAAGGCATGTAAAGGCGTGAACACATGGACCTATTTGCACTAAAGGCAGCATTCCACCACGTTATTTGGACTATCATAGTGACACAAGCTTTTCCATGACTGACAAAAGTAGTGAATAGTTTAGATCAATGCGGGTCATGATAGACTCGATTATCGCACCAAACTGACAAGCAACTCTAGGGTGGTGGATTCTCATGATCTAGGTCATGGGCTCACTGATAAAAATAACTTTGCTGGCTTACTCTAATTTTAAGTGCTTTGAACTTTTCACTTTGCTCTAATTTTTATGAAAAGATTGGTAGAAAGAATCGTCATGCGATGTTTAGGGTTATTTGCACTATCAGAGTGACACAAACTTTTCTATGGCCGACAAAAGTAGTGAATAGTTTAGATCAATGCTGGTCCTAGTGGACTCGATTATTGCACTGACCAATAGGCGACTCTAGGGTGATGGATTCTCATGATGTAGGTCATGGGCTCGCTGACAAAACAACTTTGCTGGCTTCCTCTAAATTTAAGTGCTTTGAACTTTTGCTTTGCTCTAATTTTTTATTAAAAAGATTGGTAAAAAAGATCGTCATGCAGTGTTTAGGTTATCTGGACTGTCATAATGACACAAGCTTTTCCATGGCCGACAAAAGTAATGAATAGTTTAGATCAGTGCTGGTCTAGGTGCACTCGATTATTACACCAATTGACAAGCAACTCTAGGGTGATGAATTCTCATGCTCTAGGTTATGGGCTCACTGATAAAAACAATTTTGCTGGCTTCCTCTAATTTTAAGTGATTTGAACTTTTTCCTTTGCTCTAATTTTTATGAAAAAGATTGGTAGAAAGGATCCTCATGCTGTGTTAGGGTTATCTGGACTATCAGAATGACAAAAAATTTGCTAATAACTTAATTGGTGAAAGTTAATAATCATTCCAATTGAGATTAATAATTTCTAAAAGAAATTATTGCATCAAAAATTCTAAAATTTATTAGAATAGTGTAATGAAATTCTAAAATTTTTGGAAATTGCAATCCAGCTTTAAAGAGAATGTTGTCTTTAACGAGGTTACTATTTGTCAACTTTCAAGATAGTGCAATCATCATATTCTGTCAGCTTCAACGGAATGACCTTCATCTATTTAGTCTTCATTTTCTTTTACTTATATGAAAAATGAAGTATTGCCTTTCATTAGGTTAGCTTTTTTTATAGGCTCACTAATGAGGCAAACTGTGATGCCCCCCTCGAGATAGCATTACCGACTTCTGAGTAGTTGTTTTCTCTTTACTAAATGATAATTTAACACATCAATCATGTTTATAGTATATTATAACTTCTTATCATCTTGGTTAGCCTTATGTATGCCGACTCTTATATGCCAAATTTGTGGGAGATGATGTGCCTCGATATTCGTGGACTGGACACTAATTAATTAATTAATATATATTTTTTTTTCATTACAAGAAGGTGCTATGAAATCTGTGGTGGCACCATGTGCAAAGATATTGGGTTTTCCAATCGAGAATCTTTCTTTAAAGAGAAAACAACTACGCAGGTCCGTGCCTCTAAAAATTAAGAAACCGTAAATCCTTTTGGGATTCAACGAAGAAGTCATTGGATGATGGAGTTTGACAATCAACAACAACCATTAGCTTTAGTATTTTATTGTATTTTCAGGTAGTTTGTTCACCACTTAATTTTTTTTTTTTTTTTGAATTGTTCTTGTACTAAGCGGATAGAGATGCATGATTTTTTTTTAATACTTTGGTAAACGGTGGTGCTTAAGATGGACCAAGGCATGTAAAGGCGTGAACACATGGACCTATTTGCACTAAAGGCAGCATTCCACCATGTTATTTGGACTGTCAAAGTGACACAAGCTTTTCCATGACTGACAAAAGTAGTGAATAGTTTAGATCAATGCGGGTCCTAATAGACTCGATTATCGCACCAAACTGACAAGCAACTCTAGGGTGGTGAATTCTCATGATCTAGGTCATGGGCTCACTGATAAAAATAACTTTGCTGGCTTACTCTAATTTTAAGTGCTTTGAACTTTTCACTTTGCTCTAATTTTTATGAAAAAGATTGGTAGAAAGAATCGTCATGCGATGTTTAGGGTTATTTGCACTATCAGAGTGACACAAACTTTTCTGTGGCCGACAAAAGTAGTGAATAGTTTAGATCAATGCTGGTCCTAGTGGACTCGATTATTGCACTGACCAATAGGCGACTCTAGGGTGATGGATTCTCATGATGTAGGTCATGGGCTTGCTGACAAAACAACTTTGCTGGCTTCCTCTAAATTTAAGTGCTTCGACTTTTCACTTTGCTGTAATATATATAAAAAGATTGGTAGAAAGGATCGTCATGTGGTGTCTAGGGAGCAACTTTCAATCTTTCATTTTGCGCACGCATTTCCCTACTGCAATTACTCTGTCAATTCAGTATGGCTTAGGGGTTATTTTTTTTTAAAGCTCTCATTAAAAATGAAACTTGACTTCTATTTTGGAGATATAACCCACTAACAGAAAATTGGATCATCGACGCAATACTTGGTAATTGGAGCCATTAGCGTAAAAAAAAAAGTCAGTAAACCATAAAAGCTCTATTTTTTTATTTTTTTTATATTGGAGATACAACAAGTAGGTAATTAACAAAATAAATAATTTTTGAAAACTAACTCAAATAAGAGTCAGTAATACTAAATTAGCCAATAACTTAATTGGTGAAAATTCGATAATCACTCTAATTGAGATTGATAAAAAGAAATAAGTGCATAAAAAATCTGAAAAATTTAATGTAAAAGTGCAATCAAATTCTAAAGCTTTCAAATAGTGCAATTAATTCATAAAACTTGTCAAATTGATTCAATTAATTATTTTCTCTAATTCCGTCTAATTTGGCTATTAGAATATATTGACATGTCATTTTTCTTATTATAATTAATCAAGTCCACAACAGCTCATCGACAATCATTTGTTTTCGTGAGAAAATGTAAGATGTTTTCAAAGCATCATGTGATCAGCCTCCCAAGTCATTATTTTATATCAACTGCTATGAACTTTTGATTTTTCTCTAATGAAAAATATTGTTATGAATGCTTTTGGAGCACCTAACAATTTCTCTTTTTGCGCATGTATTTCCCTACTGCAATTATTCTGCCGCTTCAACATGGCTTAGGAGTTTGGACAATTTTAAGATCTCATTAAGAGTGACAGATGCCCCTACGAAAGTCTCATGGCGAGGCAATTATTAGGGTCTAATAAGTAAGATTTTATTAAATGAAAATATAGTAGTAAATTAAATCTGAATTGTAAAAGTTGAAGACATCTATATTAAGCCTACCGTTTTGGACGGTTCAAAGCCAATTTTGTTTATGTACGAAGTTCACCTTAATAATTCTATTCAATAGACGACTGTACCTCTCATGCACACGGTCAGTTTCTAGAATTTAACCATAATAATACCATGAATAAGTTCGATCCACTAAGTCTCAATTGTTAAACGGATATATCTTGCTTGAATACCATCTCATTTAATGTGTATGATCCAATAATTCATGGTAAATCAATTCACAGAAAAAATTTCTGAAACGTGAGGATGATTGTAGTGGGGCAAGTGGATCGGTTTCTAAACCATGTCCCCATCCATCAATTGTAATAAATAATAATCAGTTTTTGGATTGTGGGCTAAGAGTGAGTTTAGGTCCATATCGGATGTTCTAATTTATAGGTGTAAGAGGAATTTGTTCAGCGATTACTGCAAAAATTGAAGAAAATTTGTGGAAGATCTTAAATTTTCATTATAAATTCTCATCCTTGAATTTCTAGGGAACAAATCCAAGTCGGTAATCTGAGTTAAGTTGAGCTAAGGCTGAGACGTCCAAATTTGATTTCATTACTAGAATGTGTGAACTAGCTGACCAGGAAAGGTTAGAATTTCCATTTTTTAAAATGAAAGGCATTACCCATGAATTGATTCACGATGGAAATACAAATAATTCCAAAGATAATTTTGAAGACGGGCAAAGTAGCAAAAAAAAGAAAAAAAGTGGTAGTTTGAAGTTTAAATAGAAGGGATTTACCCAACTCTGAATTTGTGGCAGAGTAAACTTATTTCATTTGGCATGATTCCAAGAGTTTTGAAGGAGGTCGACCCCTAAGATTTTCTTATTGGGCCTAACGTTAACTTTTGTCCTTATGGCATGGGCCACTCTCCTTATACGAGGCGATACAACATCCGTCAATTTTAACAGACCATCCCATTTAACAGCAATATCTCATCTTTCACTATAGATATCCTAAACCATTTTATTGTTAGTTATATTCACAACAAAAGAACTACTGCTTTAATCTCTGCGATACCGATGTATCAGCCTCTCACCTGCCACCTTAAATTCAAGTCCCTTAAGATTGTTGACGCTGTCGTTCTCTGCTTCATTCATCCGGATGATTGGTATTACTCGTTCCCAATACTTTCTCTTTGCTAAAGAATCGTGTTTAAAAGGACGAGGTCCTCTACGGTCACTGGTCATGTTGGGTTTGGGTCGATGGGTATCGATCTAATTCAAATTGACTCATTCAACCTGTTTTGACCTATTAATACAAAATTTAGTGTTTCATACTCAATCCGACTTATATTTGACCCGACGTATATTACTAAAATACATTTATATCTAATACAACATATGAGAACCTATGTCACCCATTTAGCCCCTTTAGATTTCTCATATGTAAATGTTATTAGGATAAAAATTTCATAAGAAAATGAAAATGTAATTAGCATAATTAAAACAAGTTAGTAAATACAGTAAAAACGCAAAAAAGAAAATGCAAAATTCTCGAAAATAGAAAATAGAAAAAGGAAAGAAAAGAAAAGGAAAAAAATTAAAAAATTTTAAAAGATTGCAAAAATTGTTCATGTGTTCATCGACTGTACCAATTAAGATGACTGATGCTGACTAAACCGTCATGACAATGACTTTCGTCAAAATTGTCAAAATATTTAGGATTAATGTGATCAAATTAAAAAGTTGGGGTTGAATTGACACAGTATAATAGGCTTAGAACTTTTTTTTTTTTGGTAAAAGGTAAGTATTATAGATAGAGTAGAGAACCAAGAGGCCATACAAAGAACAGCAGGGAAGAGCCGGCACCAAGAAACTTGCACTCAGAATGTCAGAGTACCACTCGAGTGGAAGGGTGCCAACCCAAGCTGCAGAGAAAGATATAGGAAATAGAAAAACAAGCAGCTAAAAGAAGGCTGACGAACAGTGCAGCCAGGGTAGAAAGTAGGACAATAGCAAACGAAAAGGGAGGGCAGAAATACAACCCCACAAAACCAGGACACAACCAAACCAACAACAACAACAGCCGGGAGAACTGGAACCAGCAACAACAGCAAAGACGAGATAGAGAACCACCCAAACAAGGGGGAAGAGGGGGCTACCCACGAGCATCATCAATGCAAAGAAAACACGAACGGGAACGGCCAAATGATCACTTCAGTAGGAGGCCGAAACGCTTACTCAAAGATAGAAGGGTGGATACCCCAACTAAGTTGAAGACATTTGTTGCGGGGGATATCCAGGAACTTGGAGAATGTAAGGGCCTTGTCTTTAACAGCTTTGATTAGATGGGCTTTCATGGCTGGGAGGGAGAGCTGTTGGCTGCGGAAGATGATATTGTTTCTCTCCTTCCAGACAAGATAACATAAAGCACCAAAAGAAAACCTAGCCATTGATTGGTGGAACCCTGGATCAGATAAGTGAATAATAGTCCACAAAAGGTTCACTTTCTAGGTCTGGTTTCTCCAAGGAAGATTAAACTTCGCTGCCCAAAAGGCCACAAGGCCGCGAGTAATGGAGCAGCCAAAGAAAAGGTGATCAATTGAATCCGGTCTAATTGAACAAAATGCACAAGACACATCCGGGATTCTTCCATGGGAGAGTAACCTCACCTAAGTTGGTAGACGATTGCGAGTAATCAGCCACAGGTGAGTTTGATATCGAGGAGGGAGAGAGGGGCTCCAAATAAACTTGTACCAGTGACTTAATGGCTTCCTCGTCCTCAGGAGATTCCAAGCAGAAGCTGAGGAGTAGGTACCAGACGGGTGGCCCAGCCAAACCAGTCGGTCATTTTCCCCATTAAGGTTCGGAAGAGGTTCCTCCCAAGTCGCAATAACACCCGCAAATGAGGATGGGGTGGACAGGGCTGCCAAAAACCAGTTCTGATTGTTGCAAGACGTGGAATACTGGAGCAATAGATATCACGATTAGAGAAGATCTTATAGAGAGGGCCACGTGGATGCCAATAGTCGAACCAGAAGGAGGCTGAAGAGCCATCGCCAACATTCCACCTAAACTGAAGCTGGATCAAGTCACGAAGACCAAGTAATTTCTTCCAAGCCCATGAACAGGACGTTGGCTTAGGCACAATTCAAAAATTCTTACGCTTTAAGAAGTTTGAGTGGATCCATTTACACCATAAGGACTCTTTATCAGTAAAGAGGATCCATAAATGCTTGATCATGGCCGCCAAGTTACTTACTTGAATGGATTGAATACCCACCCCCACCTTCCTCTTTAGATAGGCAAACATCATCCCAAGCCACCTTAGCCCCACCCGAACTCAAGGTAGGTCTTTTCCAAAGGAATTGTCGAAAGATTTGTTCAATTCGCTTAATAACCGAAGAAGGCAATATAAAGACACTCGACCAATACACCTGGATAGAGTGGAGGACCGATTTTATCAATTGCAACCTGCCTGCCATGGACAAGAATCGATTGGTCCAAGAATGGACTCTCGAGGTGATAGCGTTCACCAACGCAGCACAATCTACTTTCCTAAGTCTAGTAGAAATAATAGGCACACCAAGGTACTTAAAAGGAAGAGATCCTAATTGGAAGCCTGAGGCACTTACCAGGGCATCCGTAAGAGAAGAAGGCCCTCCCAAGATAAATATATCACTCTTGTGAAGATTGGGTAAAAGGCCTGACCAGTCGGCAAAGAGATGGATCCCATCCATTAAGAGTCGCACCGAGGTCAAGCTGGCCTTCGAGAATAATAGAACATCATCCGCAAAGAAGAGATGGGAGAGCTTAGTGGCTTTGCATCTCCAAAAGTAATCGAAGCCTGGCTTATTGGATTGGTGGTTAAGGATACTAGTGAATACTTCCATAACGAGAGTGAAGATGTAAGGAGACATCGGGTCACCCTGACGAATTCCCCTTCCGCTTGAGAAAAAACCATGAAGCTCACCATTTAGGGAGATGGAGAACATGGGTGACCGGATACAAGCCATGATGCGGTCAATAAACACACTAGGGAAGCCGAAAGCTTTAAGGGTTAGTTCGATGAAATTCCAATCCACCGAGTCAAAAGCTTTAGAAAAATCAACCTTAACGATGCATTTAGGCCGGTACGGTTCATGATGGAATTCACAGAATAATTTTTGAGCTAGCAGGATATTATCGCTAATCCTTTTGCCTTTAACAAAAGCGTTTTGGGGAGGGCTGGTGATGGAAGGAAGAACCGAAGCTAACCTGTTAGCAAGAATATTGGTGATGCATTTATATATAGTGTTGCAACATGCTATGGGGCGAAAGTCATTGACTATCGAGGCATTCGGGATTTTAGGAACCAAGGTGATGATAGTGGCATTAATCTATCGAAGGAGGTGGCCCGAGTTGAAGAAATCCCGAACCGCCAAAATCACCGAAGGACCAACTATGTCCCACAACCGCTTAAAAAAATTTGCGTTGAATCCATCCGGGCCAGGGGCTTTACCATTTGCAAGGGAGAACATGGTTTCCCGAATCTCCTCATCCGTAATAGGCCAAGAAAGGCTAAGAAAATGAGCATCGCTGATAGTATGATTCAAATGAGCACGAATATCATCAGATGAAGGCTTTACAGCAGCGGGGGAAGCCGCCAAAAGGTTACGAAAATGGGAGATAAAGAGCTGCCGAACTTCGGAGGGGTCAGTAATGTGGAGATCTCCATCAATAATTGATAATATTCTATTTCGGAGGTGGCTCCGCTTAACCGAGTGATGGAAATATTTTGTGTTTCGGTCGCCTTCTTTAAGCCAGCACACTCTAGACTTTTGTCTGAAGAATGACTCTTCTTGGATGCGAAGATTTGAGAAAGCCTGCAGGCGTTCCTTCTCTGTATCAGCTAAAGACTGGTTAAGCGGGTCTAATTGAATTGCATTTTGGGCAATCAACAGCAGACTTCTAGCTTCCTCCATACGAGTTGAGATATCCGAGTAGGCTGTCCTGTTTAGGCCTTTAAGTCTGTACTTTAGAGCACGCAATTTGCAGCAAAGCGTATACATGGGCGAGCCAACGAAGGAAGAATCCCATACCTGTGCTACCAGGTCAAAGAAGGTCGGATGGGCCATCCAGAAGTTGAAAAACTTAAAAGGCTTACGATTGTTTGGAGTAGGGAGGATCCTAACAACCATCGGGGAATGGTCCGACACACCCGGCGCCGAGAAGGAGGCCTCAGAATAAGAGAATGTGGAGTTCCAAGCCGAATTCACAACAACCCTGTCGATCTTCCTTTGTTTGCGATTAGGTCCAGAGGAGGCTGCCCAAGTAAAGTGATTACCAACAAACCTAAGATCATCCAAGCCAGCTTGAATGAGACAATTACCAAAATCTTCAAAGGCTGGAATCTAGTAGTTTGATCTATCCACTCTATCAGGGGCATACCGGATAGCATTGAAGTCTCCCGCAATGATCCAAGACTCATTTGGGTATAAAAGACTGTAGTGATTCAACTCAGCCCACAATGGTCTTCTCAAAACAAAGGAGTGCTCCGCATAAACCACCGATAAGTAGAAGGAAGTGCCATTAGTGATAGATCTCAAGCGGCCATGAATGGCCTGAGAGGAGCAGTCGATCATAACAAAAAGGGCATAGGCAGGGTTCCAACCCACCCAAATTCTACCTCTTGCCGAATGCACATAATTGAAGCACCAATTCCAACCAGGAAGCAAAGCAGCGGAGACAGCAAGAAAAACATTAGGCGAGATCTTAGTCTCCAAGATACCAATACAGCAAATGTTATTGGTTCTCACAAAATTCCTAATTTCGGCCTATTTAAGGGGGGTGCCGAGACCCCTAATATTCCAAACACCAAAAAACATGGGACCCAAAAAGGAGAGTAAGTTACCTTTTCTTGCCACCTCGCTTTTTCGCCGAGGGTGGCATCAATTTAGGATTCAAAGGGAAACGCACTTTAGCTGACGCAGGTCGAAGATTTCCTTTCTACCTCACAATGGCTGCAAGGGTCAGTTCAGGGGGAAGATGGGGAGGGTCAGGATCCACAGGGATGAATGAAGCAACTACATCGTGAGAATCCGATTCACCTCCACTAGAACTGATCTCATCTGGGACTTCAACATTCGAGGGGGAGATGGGATCCACCATAGCATCGCCTGGTGCTCCAATAATGCCGGCTTGGGGGTTATCATCAATTCTTATCTTTAGAGGAGCAATTACCTTAGGAACAGGCTCAACCAGAACCATATCTTGAGGTTGCTTGCCACGAGAGGGAGGGATAATATTATGAACCAGCGAGTCTTGATGAATGGCAGGATTTTGAAAGCTTCTTTTACCCCCGAACTTCACGCCATTCATTAGTAGGTAGAGGAACAGGCCTTCTAGCGGGTGCATTGCCAACTTTAGGAGAGACCAGGACAGCAGGATCAGCACATTGATGGCCAAAACAAACACGGGATGGGCAAAGGGAAGGAACCCATTCGTAATAAACAGACACAAAGTGGGGCTCATCATTTAATGTGAGTTCAATCACTTTAGGGAGAGTGCTCGAAGCATCAATCTCCACACATATACGGGCAAAGGCCACAACAGTCATCTCTTTAGTTTGACTATCCACATAGAGAGGCTTACCTAGGGCACTAGTAAGAGCATTAATACCTGAAGCTGACCAAAGAGAGACCGGAACATTCCTGAGTCGGACCCAAATAGGGACTGAACTGTGGCTGGCCTTCTTGAGTTCCATCATTGGATACCATTGCTGGAAGACCAAGGGAATCTTGGCAACCATAATCGGTGCTCCTTCAAGAACCTTCCGCCTAAAAGCACGATCAAATATATGGAAGAAGTAATAACCCATATCAGTAGGTATTACTTCAACTAAATGGTGACCCCAAGCAAAGCTAAGAGCAGCCTTTGTCATATCAAGGGGGAGTCTCTTCCCAATATAATGGCCAACAAGGCATTTCTCCCATTTTGGGTGAGCAGCTTGCATAATCTCCACAGAGATTTGCACAACAATTTTATTATCAATAACGGCAGGAGGAAAATAGGATAAGCTATATCCTTTTGTATTTGACCGAGTAACGGCCGCCCAAGAACGGGTGGGGGGTGGCTGAGGAGCTTCTGTAAAAGGGCCCTGTTGAGTGACAAAAGCCTTACCAGAAGTAGAAGTCGATCCTTGGTGAACAGCTATGCGCTGAGCCTGATGATGACGATATGAAGGCACGGGAGTACCACTGGTGGATGTACTTTTAATCTTTCCATTCGAAGCCATGGAGGTGGAGGGGCTCGCACCACTAGGTTGAGAGAAAGGAAGCCCACCAAGCTAAAATCAAGCTTTCCTTGCTTTGCTTCGACCTCTGCTTCGCGATCGACCTTTCTGGCCACGAGCATCCCTCGATGCAGAAAATTGACGGCCATGAGGGATGCGAGAAGAAAGGGGAGGGACGGAGGCTTCCTTCAAAGCCTCAGGAAGAGGCTTACCCAGGATTCCATCCGGGATCGAGGAGGACAACGCCATTACAGCGGCGCAAACCAGAACCTGAAAACCTAATCACATAGCCCATGAAATCCGAAAGAGGAGGCCATACCAGGCGAAATCCTTCGGTGAAGATGTAGATCGGGTCTGGGCGGGGTTTGTCTCCAAAAACGAGCATAAACAGATGGCTGAGGTGGCCGGAGCCAACAACAGCCACTTCCAATGAACAGTAGCGCGCGTACCAGCTAGAGAGAAAAGAGATGAACAGTGACTCTACGCCTCGCACGTTTTTGCTGAGTAGATAATAGCATATGTTGGTATTTGTTTGTGTGAGTCATAATATTCAATAAAACAGCAAAAAGTACTCGAAAAACTTGGCATTTGTTTGTGTGAGTCATCTTTTGTCTTTAAACCACTGGAATTTGCCCCAGTGGCCATCCTTCCAACATGGAAGGGGGAGGTGAGGGGTTCAAATCCCCACCTTCTCAAGGGGGAATGGGGTGAGGACGCATAAGTTTAAAGAGTGGGTTTCGACTCCCACGCCGCAAGAAGAGGCGAAAAGTACGAGTGAGTGTAGAGTAGGAATAGAGTAGAAAAAAAAAAAAAAAAAAAATCTTCTGTCTTTAAAAAATAATAATAATAACCTTTTTTTGGATTTTTTTATTATGAGATCATTTTACTTAATTTGGTTTTTCTCATTTATCGGACCAAAAGTTCAAAGTTATAATAGGCTTAGAACTTTTGGTCTAATAAATGAGAAAAACCAAATAAATGAGAAAAACCAAATTAAGTAAAATGATCTCATAATAAAAAAATCCAAAAAAGGTTATTATTATTTTTTTTTAAAGACGAAGATTTTTTTTTTTCATCTACTCTATTCCTACTCTACACTCACTCTCGACTTTTGCCCGCCTCTTGCGAGAGATGGGAGTCAAAACCCACTCCCGAAACTTACGCGTCCCCACCCCATCCCCCGAGAAGGTGGGGTTTGAACTCCTCACCTCCCCTTCCATGTTGGAAGGTGGCACCGGCGAATCCCAATGGTTTAAAGACAGAAGATGACTCACGCAAACAAATACCAAGTTTTTCGAGTACTTTTTGCTGTTTTATTGAATATTATAACTCACGCAAACAAATACCAGCATATAAATATATACATAATTTTTTCTCGTAATATTTCACCAACCAAGGATATTTCTTTTTGTTTTCAATTTTTTTTGTCATATTTTGTTTTCAAATTTGAAAAGATAAGATATCACAACTTGTTTCTAAGCGTATCCAAACAAACTCACCTTAGCCGGTCCATGATTATCAGTAGATCTCACAAAAGCAAAAGCATGCACCTCCCCCAACCCTTAAAAAAATTAACACCAGCCAAAAAGATGTATGTATAAGGGCCAATTTACTCTGGGTAGCATACTCATGGGCTGCAAAGCACAATGTGGCCCAGCAGCTAAAAAGAAGTGCACAACCCAATTAAAATGAGTTCATTTATGGTTATGAGGTAAACCCATTTAGACCCATTTATAGTGGGACTTTGTTTTATAAAACCCTTTCCAATCCACTTAAAAACTTGGGTGGTTCATCATACACCAAATTATAATAAAAATGAGTGAAAAATGAGTCCATTAATTTATTTTGCCACCTGTGCTCGTGCACAACATTTATCCTCTTTTGCTCAAAGAATCTCATATGAGCCCGTGACAATTCCTCTACAATCGCGGGTTTCTCCCACCTCTAGCCATCGAATAAATCTAAATCATCTGGAATCTTGATTATCACAAAGAGAAACGACAACAGAGAAAAAAAAAAGAGGAAAAATATAGTATACGTAAGTTATAGGGTATTTTACATAATCGACCATGTTAGGATGATAATACCATCATTCTTAATTTAATGGTGTGAGTATAAAGCCACTTCTGTAAACTCTTTTTCATACTGAAAATGTATGCCATAAATTATTAAAAGATAATCCTAGCAATGCATACCAACACATTGTCCCTCGCTTCAAGCTAGCCTTCAATTCCTTCCATCTTCATTTTCATCACAATCTGTAGCATCATTCATTACTGCACACTATCATCCAAGGACCTCAACACCTTTCCCTTAACACCAGTGGATCTACAGCATCATGCGATTCATTAAAAGCATTATCTCTTGAAATTACTAGAGAAATCAATCAAAGAATTTGCCGTTTGATTGCAAGAATCTCGTCTTCATTCATCATGGATAGTCGTCAATCCACTGTGAAAGCATTCAAGTCGGTGTTCACCCCATCGAGTAGAGGTTTCAAAGAAATTTGGAACTCTTCATATTCTTCCAATTTCAACTCATTCTCTAACAAGAATTGGAAGAGTGTAGAGAGTAGGAGTGAGCATGATTCAAATTGAGCCAGTCCAACACTTAGGCTTCGTTCGTTTCGCGAAAAATAATTTTCGGAAAAATGTTTTCCGGATTTTCCGGCGTTTGTTTTCCGGAAAATGAATTCCTTGCGGAAAATGTTTTCTATCAAAGGAAAAAAGTCTTCTAAAGTGGAAAACATTTTCCTCACTTGATCTCTCTTATCCCACACCTCTACAAATCCTCACTTCCTCTTCCTCTTTCTTCTTCTTCTTTTCTTTTTTTATTTGAATTATTTTTTTCTTTTTTCTTTTTTAATTTGAATTATTTTTAATTTCCTTTTTCCTCTCTTTTTCCTTTCTTTTTTTTTTTTTTTTTTTTTTTTTCTTTGTTTCCCATATTCTTCTTTCTCGGCTAGTCGTCGGACCAGGTGAACCTCAAGCTCATCAATCTCAAACTCATGCTTGTCAATCTAGCGAGCCTCGAGCTTGACGCTCGCGCTCGCCAATCTAGTGAGCGGAAAATATTTTCCTTACTGAACACCAAAAAATATTTTTCGAAATATTTTCATGTTTTAGCGAACACCAGAAAATATTGTCATTTTCCTGGAAAATGACTTCTAGGAAAATATTTTCCGGAAATGATCAATTTTCTGTGAAACGAACGGACCCTTAATCTAGAGATCAATCCGCACAATGTTGGTTCCCACTTTTTGGGACTAGGGACCAACCCTGCTGAGCTTAGTTCGATCTAGTCCAATTCTAGGGTCTAGAGGTGGGCACGGTTCCTAGGTAGAATAGGGAACCAAAGAACCGAACCGGAGGATCAGGTTTGATTCCTAGTTCTAGGGAGGAAGGATCCAATTCCCGATTCCATTTTTTTGGGAATCGGCAGTTCCTGGTTTCAACTAGAACTAGAACTAGGACTCTAAACAAAGAAACCCTAATTTCTTCTTCAATCTTCATCTTCTTCTTTACTTTCCCTTTTCTTTCCATTTCCTCGACTCCACGCCCCCACAACCCCAAGGTGCTCACTGCCCTCGACATCCTCACTGCTCGCCGCCCTCGATGCCGCTATCACAACCCACGATGTCGTTGCTGACACCGCTGCTACTCTGTTTGACGGTGCTGCCGACTCTCGTTGTCACGTGTGCCACCTCCCAACGACGAGCTGCTGCTGAGCTGCCATTGTGACGCTGCTGTTGCTCCACCCTATTTTGCCTCAACAACGATGCTGCTGTTCAAACTTCAACGACGAGCCGCGGCATCTCAACCTCCCAACCAGCGCCAAGAGTTCTTTTTACCTTCTGTTAAGATCCGCTTTTCTCAATACCAAAGTGAGCGGGAGCCAAAGTTCCAACCACAATGTTTAGTAGTTCGCAAATTTTGGGCCATTCTTCCTTTTTGGTTTGAGAAATTCCTTCCCAAGGAGCAATCAGTGTCGTTTTTGTTCTTGAGTTGATTTGGAAAAATTAAACAGAGCAAATGGGTCAAACATGACAAAGATTTGGCAGGTCATCTTCTGCTATTGTATCTGCCGAAGAGAAAAATGGGAAATTTACACTTAATCCAAGTTAATAACTAAAATCCCCATGCAAGTTCCATAAATTCAGTTTCTGTCATCAAATTGTTTTGCTCCATTTTCACAACTCCATGGATCACCGTATTGAATTATATGTTATTGATATTTTTAAAGCTTTTAGGTATAATGCGATCGGTTCACTGATTCACCTTGCAACTTCCAAATATCTACTGAAAATTTGATTCTCTCAAGTTCAAATAAATGATTCTCCAGTTTACAGAGTAGAAAGAGAATTGGGAAAGGGATGTTTCAGGCATGTTTATGTCGATCAAGCCATCAGTCCTTCGACTTCAAGTGTCATTTTATGGGTTTGTTTCAACATTTTAGTTAAACTTCCAAAGAATACATCCGCTAACGGTTTGATTCCGAATTTGTGAACTTCAAATTCTCTAGTAATGGTGTGAACTGCATTTCAGTGTTATCGCAAACGGTGGATATTTTGTGTGAACCATCTGTTTTAGTTTTTTGATGTGGTGCAACCTCTATCCAAGTTGATGCACAAACTCTTTTACGAGTTGCGTCATGTATTATCAAGAAAATGGTTATATGCTCTCCATGGACGAATTTAAATCTCTATTACTTATTGTTTGTTGGGTGTTTAGATCACAAAATGACGATGGTTGTATGCATTGATATTAGTGACTTCCGAGTGCCAATTTATAATGCTAGTATATTTCATTTAACGGTCGATGGATATCATTGAAAGCCTTATCATTCCTTCAATTAATCACGCCTAGAAGAAGGCTCTCCCTGTTACTATCTACAAAAGTGGTAATGACTTTTTATGTTATTTTCTGAAATTTTGTTGACTATCTTGTCATCAACACGGGAATTCTGTTCTCATCTCTCATTAAGGTAATGTTCGCCATTCTCCATTCCAGTCATGCGAGTGCATTGGTTAGATGAAATGTTGGCCCTCTTCTTGGTATTTAGTATTTCAAAAGCAGGTAGTCAAGACTCTAGGATATTCAGCTCTTTCATTAGAAATAAATATTTTAGCTCTAGGAAAGTTTTGATGCCTTGGCCTATTAACCATTTTTGCAAACATTTACTTCCACCTTTTCGTGGCAAACTATCTTATAACATTTGCTGCTACTTCCAATGTTTATTGAATTTTTTAGTTGATTGAAGAGATGATCTTTCCTTTATATTGGATGGTTAACCACACCACCATAGAGCGCTGCATCCTATATATGAGATCCCATGGCTTGTATTCGTCGATAATGTTCTCATGCATGTGAGTTTCTATACTTATTCTCGACTAGGATAATTGATTCTCTCTTTCTTTTTTTGAAAAAAGTAGAAGCAAAAAGGATGTCAGTTGATCACGTTGCTCATCTAAATCATTTGATGGGGGTGTAGTGGCAACTCAATGTAAGGCCTTGACCTTCCATACTCTCAAGGTAGTCCCAGTCCCCAGTCAAACATTATCTACACAGCACTCAATGATCCCTCTCCCTTTTAAGAAAAGAAAGCAAAAATTATAAGGTGTAAAAGGAAGAGAAAGCCTCTATGTGAATAAGAGTACCTACGAGCATAATAAATAGCTCCTATCGATATTGGTTAGACATCTCATTTAGTATTCTTAATTGCATCATGCTTGAAAGTGGGTTTTTATGAAGAAATAAAAAGGACCTCATAGTACATTTGATTTCTTTTGTGGTACCACCGATGCATGTTTAGTCATCTCATAAAGGTTGTGTTGTAAATACCAAAAAAAAAAAAAAAAAAAAAAAAAACCAGTGGAAATAAAATAGGATAATCATATATTAATGATTTTTGTGCTAATGTTTAGGTAATAGCTTTCAAAAAGATTGTAATTTCTATTTTTCGTAGATAGTAATAGTTTTCCAACCAAAAAATCAAGGTTGGCATTTACTTTAGTGGCTTCCTTCCTATGATATTTAAAGGTTTGTTAATTCTAGTTGTTATTTCAGTAACGAACAAGAGATATATTCTATTTTTTTTTTCATTTATCTCAATGGTTAAAAGAGACATTTAATTTCCTGAAAATGGATCATACTGTTATAAAGTGGGCTAGCAAATGCATCATTAACAAAAGTGTATCATTTATGTAATTTGTTCAAGTGTTCAGGTAGATGTGACGAACAAAAATAAGTTACAAGTATATAGTAGAATATAAATGTGTCTTTTCCTTTTTATGACACTACAAATGAAAGATCTCAACATGCCTCGAGATTTAGATCAGTCGTTTACGTAGATGGGAATAGCTTTATATTGAACAACATGATCCTCTTGAAAAGGTAAACTGAACAAGATGTTGCTCGAAAGTATAACTCGATATGAAGCTATCCCCATTTATGTATATGGTTGATCTAAATGTTTGGGCCTATTGAGATCATTTTTATTATTATAAATAGGAAAAGACACATTTCTCTTTTGTGTATATTCGGATAACCTATTTTTATCCATCACATCTCTTGTTCATTATTCAAATACCAACTAAAATTCACAAACCTTTAAACATCATTGAAGGGATGAAGTAAACTAAATGGAAAACTATTATTAGCTAAAAGAAATAAAAATTACAATGTAATTCTAAAGCTACTAAATAAACTTAGCACAAAAGTTATTAATCTATATGATCATCCTATTTTATTCCACTTGTATTTTTTTTTTTGTATTTACAATATAACCTTTATGATATGAGTATGTATGAATTGGTGGTATCATAATAGAAATTAAATATACTTCGAGGTCCTTTTCATTTCTTCATGAAAACCTACTTTCGAGCGTGATGCCACTAACAAACCTAAATGAGATGTCCAACCAATACCGATCATAGTTATTTATTATGTTTATCTGTACTCTTATCCATAGAGAGGCCTTCTCTTCCTTCTTTGCCTTATAACTTTTGCTTTATTTTTTTAAAAGGGAGAGGGGTTGTTGTATGATGTGTGCGGATTAAGTTTGATATTAGGGACTGGGACTCCCTAGAGAGTATGGAAGGTCATGAGGCCTAACACTGGGTTGCCACTATACCCCCATCAGATGACTTCAGATGAGCAACATGAGCAACTCACATTCTTTATGCTTCTACCGTTTTCAAGAAGAAAGAGAGAATCAATTATCCTAGTCGAGAATAAGTAAACAAATTCACATGCATGAGAACATACAAGATTATAACTCAATGGTGTAGTTAGTATGGATGAATATAAGCCATGGAATCCCCTCTATGGAACATAGCTCTGGTTGTGTAACTAGCCATCCAATATAAATGAAAAATCATCTCAGTGTTATTAATTGCAAGAAATCAATCAACTAAAAATTTTAGTAAACACTGAAAGTAGCAACAAATGTTATAAGATAGTCTGCCACGAAAAGACAGAATAAATGTTCCACAAAATGGTCTGTAGGCCATGGCATAAAAACTTTCCTAGAGCTAAAATGTTAATTTTTAATGAAAGAGCTTAATATCATGGAGTCCTGACTACCTACTCCCAAAACTCTAAATACCAAGAAGAGGGCCAACATTTCATTTAGCCAATGCATCAAAATACTCACATGGTTGGAATAGGGACTGACAAACGTTACCTTAGTGAGGAATGAGAATAGAATTCCCACGTTGATAACAAGATAATCAACAAAATTATAGAAAATGACATAAAATGTCACTTACCACTTTTGTAGATAGTAATAGGGAGAGCCTTCTTCTAGACATGATTAATGGAAGGATTGACAAGAATGTACACAGGGCTTTTAATGATATTTATCAATTGTTAAATAAAATATGCTAGCATTATAAATTGGCACTCGAAAGTCTCTAGTGTAAATGCATACAATTATGATTATTCTGTGATCTAAACATCCAACAAACAATAAATAATAGAGATTTAAGTTCGACTATGGAGAGCATATAACCATTGTAATTGATAGTATATACATAGCTCCTAAAGGATCTTTGTCTGCCGACTTGGACAAGAGTTGCACCACATTGAAAAAATAAAAAAAGACAATTCACACGAGATATCCACCATTTGTGATAACGCAAAAATATACTACCCACCATTACTAAAGAAGTTGAAGTCTACAAATTCATAATCGAACCGTCAATGGATTTATTTTTTGACAATAACGTTCTGACATTGTTTAACTAAAATGCCGAAGCAAATACAAAGAAAGACACTATCTACGTCAAACTCAAAGACTAAAATGGATTGAACAAAACAATGAACACAAGGATGGATATATAAGGTGAAGATCACGACCAACCAAAGGACTACACAATCAGAACACACAGATTTGTGAAGGTGCATATTGGATTCTTTTGTATTGCTCCTAGTTGCATACCATCCAAGTACATAGAAATTGGGTGTATACTCTCTTATTTGTCGCTGATTAAAAAGGAAACAAAAAACTTCAGAAAACTAAAAGCTGAGCACTAAACCTAAATCCTATTTGGCCGCACAACGGAAGCAATGAATCACAAACATAATATCCTCACAATCAAAATAACAAAAAAAAAAAAAAAAAAAAAAACAAATATGCGAAGAGAAGGGGAGGATCAGCCAACGGATGGAGATAAGACTTTGCACAGGTGTAGTGACTGTAGATTTGGGGATACACCAGTGGATGGAGCTTTCATGTGAGACCGCTACTGATTTGGGCCGAGCATCAACCCTCTTTCTCTCCTGCTCCATTTTTTGAGCTCTTTCAAGTTTGCATTGTTTTCTTTGTTTTCGGCTGAAAGGAGACGAAATATTGGAAGAAGACGAGAGGAATGGAAGAATTGTATTCTCATTCTATATTATGCTGTACATTTCTCCTGTAATTATAATACAGACTAGATACAATTTATGGAAAAAATATATCTTGGAAATCATAATAAAATCATAATCTAATTTCCTAACTAATTTATGCACAATTATAATCAACCGAGATTCCAAGGATCCGATCTAATGCATATCTTCCAACACTCCCCCTCAAGCTGGTGGCCGGTAGATATCTAAGACACCTAGCTTGCTCAATAGATATGCATGTTGTCTTTGACATAAAGGCTTGGTAAAAATATCAGCAGGTTGCTCTGCTGTTCCAATTCCTCTTGTCTCAATTATCCCTTCTTGAATTTTATCTCGAGTGAAATGACAATCCACTTCTATATGCTTCGTTCTTTCATGCACTATGGGATTTGCTGCAAGTTTGAGCGCCGCATCATTGTCGCAGAATAATTTTGTCGGACCCTTCAATTTTATCCCGAGATCCTGAAGTAATCCCCGTATCCATACAATCTCACAGGTAGTCTTTGCCAAGACTCGGTACTCTGCTTCGGCTGAGGATAATGATACGGTTGCTTGCTTCTTGGTCTTCCATGAAAGAAGAGATTCTCCAAGCTTAATGCAGAAGCCTGTAATAGATCTTTGGCTCATAGGACATGTCGCATAGTCTGCATCACAGTATGCCGACATTTCCATATTACATTTTCTGGACAAAAGAATCCCAAATCCTGGACACCTTTTCAAGTACTTCACGACTTTCAAAGCAGCATTCATATGAGACAATTTGGGACTGTGCATGAACTAACTCAGAGTTTGTACTGCATATGATATGTCAGGTCTGGTCATGGTTAAATATATGAGTTTCCCAACGAGCTTCTGATAACTTGAAGGATCATTGAGAAGAGGGTCATGATTCTCAGATGTTCCAACATCATAATCCTTGGTAGTCAACTTAGTATTTTGCTCAATTTGAATAACCGAAGGTTTGCATCCCGATAAACCAGCCTATGATATAATTTCCAGGACAAACTTACGTTGACTAAGAGAAATCCCACTATCAGATCGAGCAATCTCGATTCCAAGAAAGTACTTTGGTGCCCCCAAGTCTTTAATATGAAAGGTAAAATGCAAATACTTCTTGAATCTTTCTATTGCAGTACTATCATTGCCCATGATGAGAATATCGTCAACATATATCATCAAGTAAATAGATGACATACCTTGAGTCCATGTGAATAAGGCATAATCATATCTGGACTGTTCAAATCCTGCAGACGTGAGAGCATCAGCAAATTTGGCATACCATTGCCTGGAAGCTTGCTTGAGACCATAGAGGGATTTGCGGAGACGACATACTCTATTCTCCCCCTGTCTCCGTAATCCTCGAGGAATATCCATATAGATTTCCTCATCTAAATCTCCATGCAGAAAAGCATTGTGCACATCCATTTGATGCAATGTCCAATCATTAATAGATGCAACAGACAAAAAAGATCTTACAGTGACATCTTTAGCAACTGGGGAAAAGGTTTTATGGTAGTCAAAACCTTCCCGTTGAGTAAATCCTTTTGCTACCAACCGAGCTTTGTAACGCTCAATGGACCCATCAGCTCGGTATTTGATCTTATAGACCCACTTGCATCCAATAGGTTTCCTATTCGGAGGTAGAGAGACCAAATCCCAGGTCTGATTGGCAATTAATGCCTGTAATTCAGCTCCCATAGCTTCTTGCCATCGTGGATCATTACCTGCTGTTTCATAACTGGATGGTTCGATATCTTCTGATATTCGACTAACGCAACATCTATGTTCCGGCGAAAGTCTATGAAATGAAACATAAGATGAAATCGGGTAGTGAATACCTGGTGAGTTCATGGATGCACAAACATAATCCTTCGTCCAAGCTGGTGGTCGTGTAGAACGACCTGATCGTCGAGGGGGATCTCCATGTGGTGGAGTAGATGATGGAGAAGATCTTGCTCCAACATTAATTTCATTTGAAGGGTCTTGAGAATTTCCTTCGATTGTATCCACAACAGCTTCTAGTGTAACATCCTCAGTAGAAATTGGACTTATTACTGGAACAAGCTGTTCTGGAGTCTTTGTCAGGAAATAGCAGGGAGTCGATTCTTCTAAAGATAGGGAGCTATCAGGAGGCATGAAATTATCTTGTGTTTCTCCCGAAAATTCCTTGTCATGAAAAGGAAAATTGTCTTCATGAAAAATGACATCTCTGCTGATGAAGAATTCCCCAGTTGACTGATCAAGGACACGATATCCTTTTTGTAGGTTCGGATAGCCCATGAAGATGCAACGTCGAGCTCGAGGACCCATTTTGTCGCGGGGACCCAAGATAGATGCAAAGCACAAGCATCCAAATATCCTTAAGTGCTCCAATGCTGGTTTCTTCTTGAAAAGCAACTCAAACGGAGTTTTGCCATTGAGTACTCGAGTTGGCTTTGATGAGATAGGTTGCAGTAATTATGCATTCACCCCAGTAAAGCTCCGGAATAGACGCTTGAAACTTCAATGCTCGTGCAACTTCCAGTAGGTGGCGATGTTTACGTTCTACTACTCCATTCTATTGTGGGGTATAGACGCATGAACTTTCATGGAGAATCCCATGAGATGATAAGAGAAAATTGCAGTCATTGTTGAAGAATTCCTTCCCGTTGTCTGTCCGGATGCGCTGAATAGATTTCCCAAATTGGTTCTTGGATAGGGTGATAAAAGTTTTCAAATGTGAGAAAACTTGTCCCTTCGACTGCATTAGAAAAACCCAGGTGGCACGAGAATAGTCGTCCACAATTGTCAAAAAATAACGTGACCCATCATGATGTTGGGTATGATAAGGAGCCCAGACATCCATATGAATCAAGGAAAAAATGTTATTGGCACGGCTTTTGCTAGAATGAAATGGAATGCGTGACTGTTTGGCAAAAGGACATATTTGACACTTAGAGTAAGGAAATGAAGCGCTATGTCCCAATCTTGAATGCATAAAATAATCTTTATCATTGGTAGTCGTGTTACACAATGACATTTTATTTGCAAGAGATGACACTAAATCAAGATTACTTGGAAAATTTGTCCAAAGAAACAGCCCTTCAGAGAGACTACCCAAGCCCATCATTCTGCCAGTCGAAAGGGCCTGAAAGAAGCAAGTGTCAGAATCAAACAAGACACGACAGGAATTTTCCTTGCAAACTTTGGACACAGAAACAAGGTTAAACCGGAATTCTGGGACATAAAGAGCATTTTGGAGTATAATTTGTGGACTGAGTTTGACTGTGCCAGTGATTGTAACATAAGTGACATTTCCATTGGGTAATTGCACAGTAATAGGAAAATCCAAATTCTCATGTATATCTGAGAATAATGCCCTTTCATAAACAATATGATCACTTGCCCCAGAATCAATTATCCAAGATTTCCTTGAGATATTATTAATCAGGCAACGAGAAATACCTGAGAAATTTCCTCCCTTGCTTGAGGTGTCTAATTTCTATAGTGCCTGCATCAGCTGTTGGTATTGTTCATTTGTGATAGATCAATCAGCATTAGCACCATTGATTTGATAAGCTGCAGAAATTTCCTTCCTTTTTTCCTTTTCTCCGGGTTTACCGTGCAGCTTCCAACAATTTTCTATTGTGTGATGTGGACGTCTGCAAAATTCACAATATAGTTTACCTTTTCTTGAATTAAAATTTTTTGCAGATGCTGAGATAAATCCACCACCGTTGGATCCTCGTCCATGGGACTCATCACCACCGTCCGATCCACTCGAGTGGATGAAGCCTTTCGGATCGTCCGATCGGCGCGAGGGATCTGGTCCGCCCATTCCGCGTGAGAGATCTGAGCCGCTCATTCCGCGCAAAAAATCTGGACCGCCCATTCCTCCCCCTTTTAAGGAGTCGGGCATCCTCGAACGGAAACCCTAACCCTTCCTCCTGCGCCCCTTTTTCGTTTGCTAGGGTTTTCGGTCCTGTGTTCCGCCTCTCGCCGCGGCTTGCTAGGGCGAAACTCTCTCTTCCTCTCACCGAATCCGAAGATGCAAGCCGCTGACTTTCTTCCTGGACGGCCAACTGAAAAATCCGTCCAAGAGGCGGCACCGGATCCATGGCCAAGATCTGAGAACGAAAAGTCAGGTACGAATCGTTCAAAATCAACAAAAAACGGGTTGCCTTTTCCCTTTCTCTCATTGATCGGAATTGTGTGAGTGTCTCCTCCGGACCCTCGAGTTTCTCTTCTGCGCCTTCGAGATCATTCCACAGGGATGATAGTTTGTTGTAACATGCTGAAATCGTCATATTTCCCTGTTTCAACTCACTGAGTTCCTGCATCAAAGAGGAAATTCGTGCTCGGTCTAATTTGCCGTACATTTGTTTAATGTTATCCCACATGCTCTTCGAATCTTCCGTCGGTGGAAGGCCGGCCACGACATCTGGGGAGATGCAATTGCCGATCCAAGTGCGGACAAGCTGGTTGCATTTCCTCCAGTGTCGCGCCAGTCAGTCGTCGGCGGGGATCGGGACAGTTCCATCTAGAAAACCATCCTTGTCTTTCGTCACCAAGGCTCGCCGGAAGTCTCGGGACCACCTGGAGTAGTTTTCCGGCCCGGTTAACTGTAGGTTGATCAACCGCAACTCAGGACCATCGGCTGTCGAGACGAACAGAGGGTCTCCGAGCTCCGGTCGACTGGTGACGGCTCCGATTGGGAACGGCAAGAGACCGGGTGCGAAATTCGGGTAGGGATTTGACCCTGAACCCGGCGGGTAGGGATTTGACCCTGAACCCGGTTCGCCCGATCCGTATTGATGCCCCGCATTGAAAATTCCCGGGTAGGGATTTGTGCCCCGACCCGGTTCTCCCGACTCGCTCGTCTGCTCCAATCCGGAGGTCGGGCTTGCCCCACTTACGGCTGGTGGGCTCCCTTCGGATTGGACGTGGGCTCCTTGGTGCCCTACATGGCCAGGCGATGATGTAGTTGGGCTTGGCCCAAGATACCATGGGTAAGGTACCCACTGGAGAGGTTGGCCCGAAACGGGTTGCCCCAGATTAAACTAAGCCTGCGTGGGTATCCATTGTATGGGCTGGGTCTGGAGTGGCTGTTGTTGTTGTGTTGTGGTAGGTGAGCTTTGGATCTGCGACTGAAAAGGATTCTCTGCGATGGACTGATCGTCAGCCATTGAAGGTAAAAAAAAACTCTTATCTTCTTCCTCAAAGGTGATTCCACTACCGGATGGCAGTTCTGTTTTGCAGGAGAGAACTCCTCTGGTGGGCAATCAGAAGCGGAAGCGAAGGAAAAAAATCAGAAGCCAAAAATGCTCTGATACCATGAAAGGAGACGAAATATTGGAAGAAGACGAGAGGAATGGAAGAATTGTATTTTCATTCTATATTCTGCTGTACATTTCTCCTGTAATTATAATACAGACTAGATACAATTTATGGAAAAAATATATCTTGGAAATCATAATAAAATCATAATCTAATTTCCTAACTAATTTATGCACAATTATAATCAACCGAGATTCTAAGGATCCGATCTAATGCATATCTTCCAACATCGGCCACCATCACTCCCTCTCCATTAGCTAAAGTCCTACCAGATTTGTTGATTACCAATCCAAGCCCTCTCCCTCTTGATCCCTTCTTGGTTTTGTTCTCGCTAATGGGGCCATTTTTCAAGATTTATCTGACAAAGCAGCTCTCTCTATTACCCTCCTTCATCTTCTTTCTCGGATGGATCCTATTCATGTGGGCTCATCTTCAGTTCTAGAAACTCCCCGAGATGTTCTGGATCTTTTTTCCTTCTTTTATTCTCGGTTGGGAGAGAGACTGCAGGAAAAGCGCCGAGAGAGATAGTAACAGAGAAGAGAGAATGACAGGGCGGAGAGAGGTGAAATGCGGGGCCTCACTGTAGTATTTTCGACTTTAATTAGTGTCAAGTAAAGAAAATTTAATGGGCCCTCCCTATTTTCTGTTCCCTCTAAGTCTACACATGAGGATCCTGTATTTTTCAAATTATCCGGCTTTTATCTTCCAGGCCCCTTGCTATTTTCTTTTTCGTTAAAATCTAGCTTTGTCACTATTAAATTTATACGTGTCCGGATGAATTTTTTTTTTTTTCATTTTCCATTTGGTTTAAATTTTGCAATGGTCTCATTTTAATTTTTCAATTTGCAGCCACACAAAACT